>BHDV01045019.1:54289-91940 GCA_005406045.1 Adoxophyes honmai
TTAGTAAATATGTACATAAACAGAAGTTTCCTTTCAGGATAAAGCTAATTTGAAGTCGGTTTTTTTTTGTTTAAAATTATGTAAGTAATGTTTCTTTTTTTTCGCAATAAATACAATAACATTATCCAATTATAGCAGGAAAAGTTATCGTCTAAACGTAGCTTATATTTATTTTACCTAGAAATATCCACGTATGTTATATTTTGTTGCTTTATAACATGGATAATAAATATACAAAACTGTTCCTTTATTACATTGTTCTGTGTATCTCGTTGTTATTGGATTTTATTACGCTGTTTATTTGTATTTATTTATGAGACACATTATGTCGGTGTAATGGGTTTTTGCAGACGTTTTTTGATACAAATATGTTAAGGTTCAGTTTTGTTTATGTTACAATTTTTCTGTTCTTTCTGTCTCTGATCTTGGACAGTATTTTAACACCTTAAACAGATAACTTCCCTCTAGTTTATGCGATTATAGTTACATTATATCTACCTGCAGACATCTGTGGCTTTGCTCCCTTTTATATTTTCTTCTCTTGAAAATAAAAAAGTATTTTCAACATCTGTCAAGCCGGTCCTAAGGCCACAGTTATACTGAGCCGTTCGACGAATACAGCATGTTCGTCTGCAAAAGTGAAGTCGGCGAGCGACAGCTGTCACATCCTGACTAATTAACGGCTGTCGGCGGACAGTCTAGTGTAAAAGTATCGTTCGTTAACCGATAGTATAGTTCGTATAGTTTAGAACAAGTGCAGCGACCGCATTAGGGTCTCACCAAACCAGTCGACGCCTTTTCGGCAAAATGCGGGTAGAAAAAGCGTTATGTCAACGCAATAAGGGCGAACAAGACGTCGAACGGCTCGCCCGCATTTTGCCGAAAAGGCGTCGACTGGTTTGGTGAGACCCTTAGGTGAACGACTTGGTGTAATTACAACAATGATAAACATCACACAATGTGCATTACAATTTAAATTCTTAAACAAAATAAACCTTTGTCCAACACAATACGATATTTACCTCAATATTTTACCCTCTTCCACCCTCTAAAACGCAGAAATTACGAAATATTCCTCCGAACAATGGAGCATGCTTTGAAGCACCCATTTGGGATGATCACCGCATTAACGGCTCCAAAAGGGCTTATGTACTTAAGAAATTAGGTCGCGCTTACGCCGTTTTTAATCGGTGGCTGATGGATTCTGCGCTGATATTTTGGCTTGACATGAGAAGTAGGTAATTGTAATTTGAGCTCCTGCATTAAGTAGGCGTACGAACTATTAAAACAGGTAGAAACAATTTAATATTTAATTAAGCCCACACAGAGGCTAGCAACCTGTCGCTATTGTGCTATTTCGTCCTTCTGTTTTCAACTTAAAATTATGCTAGAAGTAGCTACGAAACGTGAAATAGTCATAATCCTAGTTTTGTCGTAGTAGTGTTTAATGTTTCGTGTGCTCTGCCCACTCCGTTTAACACGCTCTGCCAATCTGTCTACCCTAATAGGCTAGATGACTAGAAAAAACTATTAAGTCCGTCAGATAGACTACGAAAAAATATTGTACGCACATTTTTTCTTTTATTTGACAGACGAAAAATGACGATAATACGGAGCCTAAAAGTTTCGCGTGACGTCACGTTTGAGTAGGATTTTTACTCAAACGTGACGTCACGAGCCCCCACTCAGGAAATTTGATGATCTGTACCTTTGTCGATGTTTAATTATTTGATAAACTAAAAAATATGTGTCTCATTTTTTTCCATAATCTAACTTGCGGACTAATTAGAATGATATATTTTTAACCCTGTCATCATCCCTATTGGGATTACATGTCATGATGTTTACATACTTACACAAATATTAAACGTGGCACTGGATTTTTGAATTCCAGTGCTCTGCCTACCCCTTATGGGAATAAAGGCGTGAGAATATGTATGTATGTATGTACAAATATTACATCACATAAAAACATATTTAATCGCGTTCTCACATTCTTGTCTGCAAGAGAGCGAGAATTTGTAATTGAAAATGTGAGACAAATGTCATTCGAGACATCCCTATAATAAAAGCTAAATGGAAAGTTGCGTCATGACTCATGACAGTACTGAAACAGACAAGTTACCTAATACGTAAAGCTAGGCCAACTGTATCGTTCTTACGCAAAACGTGTCCTTTCCTTTACAAGACCTAAACGTCTAAAATACCTACCTATACAAAGACGTTTCAGTAAGCCAACGGTCCTACCACGGTCATGACGGTCATCGGCGATGCGAATGACATTTCCGAATACATTGCTTTCTTTGCTTACAAACTGCTTTGTAACAAGTATTTCTACCACGCAAGGGATGCATAATTGGCTATTGGCTGTGACATTCGTAAAGGGAGGAATTTAATTTACGAGTCGTAGCTTCTCTTTTTTTTTTTAAGTTTCGTTAGAGAGCCTAATAGAAGTTGAAAAAAACTGAGCCTTAGATGTTACGTAAAACGCGGGAGCTTGTGACGTTTTTGCAGCTATATCTTTTGTGATATTGCCTTCAATTTATTAGTTTTACTTACGTAGTGAAATTAAATTACATACATACATACATATAACCCGTGTAGTGCCGGGTTAGAATAGCACCTCCCCCTTTCTTCCCGTGGGTGTCGTAAGAGTCGACTCTGGGAAAGGGTTGGTGTATTGTGGGCGATGGGCTAGCAACCTGTCACCACAATATCACGTTTGACCATCTGGTTACCCTCAAGTTGCTGAGCGTGGCACTGAATTTTTGAATTCATGTGCTCTGCCTTTCCCTCTTGGGAATACAGGCGTGAGAATATGTAATATGTATGTATGTATACATATAATCACGCCTATAATCCCAAATGGGGTAGGCAGAGCGCACGAAATGTGAAATACACACAACCATTATTATGACTATTTCACGCTTCGCAGCCACTTCTAGCATCAAATTAGGCTTGAAAACAGATGTAAGAGGTAGTATAATAGTGACAGGTTGCTAGCCTGTCGCCTAAAGAATACCTAAACCCATTTCCTTAGTCGCCTCTTACGACATCCACGGAAGAAGTGGAGAGGTGCTATTCTAGACCCGACACCACACGGGCAAATGAAATGAAATTAAATTGATGATACAAAATGCGTGTTTCTTACTCAGATAATGCTGCGCCAATCTTTAATGATACTTCTTCTTCTTCAAGTGCCTCTTCAGTCCTGAAGGTTGGCCGTCAGCTTCTTGTACTCGGTCTTGTCAACCGCGAGTCGGAATAGTTGTTCGACGGCAGTAATGCCGGTCCACTCCCGAATGTTCCGTAGCCACGATTTCCTCTTTCGTCCAGCGCGCCTCTTCCCCTCTATCTTGCCCATCATAATAAGTTGGAGTAGCGCATATCTTTAATGATACAACAAGAGAAATTAATTGAACTCAGTTTTTTAACAACTTTTAAACGATTGCATGTGTGTTTTTGACGTGACAACGTCCTATAATTCGATGGAGCCGGCTGCACGCACGAAAAAACATGACGTATGCGGCGTTACCTCGATCTGAGGCGTCCCATTAAACCAATTACGTTGCAGAAAGTTTATCAGAATTTCAACTCCAATTCTCAACCTTCGATAGCACAGTTGGTAGAGCGGTGAACTGTAGAGGAATAGGTCACTGCTTCAAATCCGGTTCGAAAGAGTTATTTTTGTATTTTTTTAATGCATGCTATAAAATATATTAATTTTATTATAATATTGAATGAATCTACTGTAGTAGTAATTCATTCAAAATAAAATAAAATAAAATCAAAAAATTCTTTTGAAACATGGAACCATTCCATCAGTATTTTCTTATGACGTTGTCACGTTCAACCATCTTCCGATTCAAATGTGACACACTGAAATAGAATTGTGAAATTAATGAATTGTGTAGACCTGTAATAAGACACATACTGTGACATTTATATTTAGCTACTTGGACACAATTACTTTTTATTTTATTTAAATGCATAATTGTACATTTTGCATGCCAGCTCCTGGTAAAGCGTGCGAACTTTCTTTATGTTGTATTTTGTTACCATCTTTTGTACCACTCTTTATGCGAAATAAAAGTTTGAGTTTGAGTTTGAGTTTGAGTTCCGTAAGCTGATTTTACAGACAACCGATTTTTTTACAGAAAGAACTGGTGACAAAAATCCTAGTTCAGTGAAATGTCATAAAGCGACAAATTCGGTGAAAACCGCAAAGCTTGTTAGGCCACTGAAGTGAAAATGGGAGCTGGCGCCGTAACGTTTTTGCGGAAATTGCGAGTAGGGCATCCATGTCCGCTTGAAAACATGGACCGTCTCTTACGAGGGACCGATCAATGAGAATAAGTTTGAGATGCTTATTGGGTGGTACTGGGCAATGAAATAAAAAATACGTTTACGTACATAACACATACATAAAAATTATGCCCTATTCACTGCGGGTGATTATGACTATTGACTACTGTTATACTGTCATATTTCTCTTGCTTCAGCCTCATTCAGCCCTCATAATTCATAATAATTCAACGTCGTCATATTTGATGTTGGTTCCGGGTGCTTCTAATTTGGGTTCTTCTGGAAATATCACCGACCTAGTCGATAACCTTCCCTTGTCAGACTTGCCCATACACAATTCTATTCACTAAGGAAATTTGCTTATACATTGTAATCTCTACATGCCCAAACCAACGCAACATCCTTTCTCTATCCTGATTACAAAATTCTCTTTCAGAACACACTTCTATGTATATATATTTGTATTATCACGCTATTACGCAATGCAGTTTCACTGTGTCTTTAAATTGTAAATACAGGTAGGTTCTTTGGTGGATCAGGAATCAATTTCTTCGGAATTACCTAATTATCCGAAAATACAAGACTCTATTCAACAGCAGAAACGGTTACCGTATACCAGCTCATAACATCCATGCCCAGTGCGAAAAATTGCGGTCTTTTTTTTCATTCGACACAAAAAGCAAAGGCTCACAAAGTCTCATTAAATCCAGTTCGTTGGTTACACTAGTCGGTTGGAAATGTTGGCGGGTAATTCGGTGATACTATCCACCTTTATTGCTTTGTAATCTAGCTATGACACGTGTCGTAGTCGTGTCGTAGGAGCCCTACGACAAGCTACAAGTCCTACGGTAGGCCTGTAAGAAAAGCATTAAACTTAATAAGTTCTGAGATGCTCGGCATTTAAAATGTGACGCTGCGTTATAGCGGCCAGATTATCCGCCCACGCTTTTTTTATTTTTATCTAAGTATAATAAAGCCATTACAAAATCTTAGCTTAAGAAAATACCTTTTCATTTTTATTCCTCGTGTCGATTTTTAGAAAGTGAGATAACTCGAATCAAGATTCAGGTATGCTTTAGGCCATAGACTAGTAAAGTAACTCGTCACTTATACCTCTTTTATTATAACTAGGGAAATGTACCAAATAACTTTTCCCGTGTGGTGTCGAGTTAGAATAACGTCTCTCCATTTGTTCCGTGAATATTTTTTCTAGGGATTAACGGAAAAAAATATTTTATTAGCAACACAGATTTCTTTTACTTAGCCAATTTGTTGAAGGGTTTTCACAAAAATACGCGTCAGAGCTGTCTTTCACTTGAAAATTTGCCATTAAAATTTACCATAAACGATATAAACTTGTTATTATAGTCCAGTCATTATTGACATCCGAAATCGAAAATTTAACAATAATTCCAATAGTTTTCAAACTTCGGTCTAGTGAATGGTACATTGAGACAACAATAAATCTCATTTTGCAACCTTGTCCGCAGTCCGGAACATTGTTAAAATTGCAATTTAATTAATTTTTGCTGTATGGTCGTGAAAAAAATTCCAAAAGTTCTGCAAAGTTGGAGTTGTGTTAAATATACTATTTTACATCACGTGTCAAATTTGCAACCAATTCAAGTGTACGGAACATTTTTTGTTATTAAAAATTAATGTTTTTCTTTATTAAATTGAAGGAAAACGTTCCAAAAGTTCTGCAAACTTGACACATACATCGGAAAAATATACCGAACGGTTGTATAAATTTGCAACCTTTTTGGTCGACCGGAACATGTTTATTTATAATTCGTTTTAAATTCGTGGTCATTTTTTGAACAAGGCTGTCTCGGAAAAATTACAAAAGTTTTGAAACTTGGTTGCAAATTTCGAAAACATCTATTCTGATGCAATACTGGTATAATAAGGATATTGTAAAAAAAATTTTTTGCAAATTTGTAAATGCATCAGAATAGATGTTTTCGAAGTTAGCAACCATTTTTCCGAGACAGCCTTGCTCAAAAAATGACCACGAATTTAAAACGAATTATAAATAAACATGTTCCGGTCGACCAAAAAGGTTGCAAATTTATACAACCGTTCGGTATATTTTTCCGATGTATGTGTCAAGTTTGCAGAACTTTTGGAACGTTTTCCTTCAATTTAATAAAGAAAAACATTAATTTTTAATAACAAAAAATGTTCCGTACACTTGAATTGGTTGCAAATTTGACACGTGATGTAAAATAGTATATTTAACACAACTCCAACTTTGCAGAACTTTTGGAATTTTTTTCACGACCATACAGCAAAAATTAATTAAATTGCAATTTTAACAAAGTTCCGGACTGCGGACAAGGTTGCAAAATGAGATTTATTGTTGTCTCAATGTACCATTCACTAGACCGAAGTTTGAAAACTTTTGGAATTATAGTGAATTGATTGTCTTGACTGACTGGACTATTATCTGATAGACAATATAGTCTACTGGGGATTAACGGATTAACATGAATCAAATTATTGGTTTTTATTATTCAAAATATCATTTTACATAATTTGAAAGTTGAACCATTACTTTATTTTTTTTCTCATTGATTTTAATGCAATTACAAATGAAACAATTTTATTGTAAATTTACAGAATATGTTTAGTCTAACCATATTTTTTTCATGGCTAAATATGAGTTAATTTACATTTCACGCTTTTTTAAACATTGGTCCAAAACCACTAAGGTCAGGTGGGGGAAGAGAAACGCAGGGATAAGAGGGCTCTACAGACCATAATCACTCATAACTCTACGAGTTATGGTCTGTGGTGCCTCTTACCCCTGCCCTGCCCCTGAATTTCTCTTCCCCCACCTGATCTTATATTACGTTCGTAAAAAATGTACTGTGCGCCCTCTTAAGTGTATGGAAGTATGGAAGGTGTATCAATGAAAGACAGAATTAGAAATAGCGTGATAAGGGAACAAGCTGGTGTGAAAGTAGACATAGTGACTAGGATTGAAAAAAGTATGCTTAGCTGGTTTGGTCATATGGAGAGGATGGATGAAAGAAGATTGACTAAACAGATTTATACGGGAAGTGTGAATGGGTGTGTTGGGAGGGGAAGACCTAGACGGACGTTCCGTGACCAAATCGCGGACGTTTTAGAAACAGGTCAGGTCAAGAGTACCCGAAATCGACGAGCATGTATGAAGAGATTATTGAATGTGGATGAAGCAAAGGAAGTATGCCAGGATCGTAGCAAGTGGAACAAAGTGATCTCTGCCTACCCCTGTGGAAAAGAGGCGTGACTGTATGTATGTATGTTTAAGTGTTCCATTAAAAGACCTCTTTTTCCATAGAGAGCTAAAAAGTGTTTAATTACGTCATCCAGCACACTCGACCGCTTTCGCATAAAGCGCGGATTATCAAACCAAGCGACATCAAATAGGGTAGCTCGTTAATATCGCATTAGCCGGTTTTTGCGAGCGCTTGACATTCGCCCAGATGTGGACTTTAATTAATGATCATTGGATTGGTCGTTTTGTCAATCGATTTAATCAGCTTCTTTTGTGAATTGTTATTGATGTTGAGACGAATGTACGGCAATTTCACATGCCAATGGATGAGTAACGGGATAGAACAACACCTCTCCATTTCTTCCATGGATGTTATGATTTTAGGTATGTTTTAGGCGACAGGCTAGCAACCTGTCACTATTCTACCTCTTCCATCTTTGCGAACCTAAAACTATGCTAAAAGTGGCTCGAAGCGTGAAATAGTCATAATCATGGTTTTGTCTATGTCACGTTTCGTACGTTCTGCTCACTGTGTTTGGGACCATATGCGTGATTTTATGTATGTATGTAATGGATGAGTATCGATGTGTGATTTGTGAGTGCTAGGGTGATCCACGAGTTTAATGTGAAAGCAATGGAGCTTAAAGAAGCAATTACAATTAATCGTTCGACGCGTGATAAATACGACGACCGCAACAGTGTAAAGCAGGGGTCGGCAACCCGTGGCTGCATGCGCGACGCGGCAAGCAACTATGTAGCTCGCGACGATTGAGTTTCGAATCCATACGTACATACATCACGCCTGCATTTTCAAATGAGGTAGGCAGAGCACACGAAACGTTACATAGAGAAATCCATGTCTATTTCTCGTTCGTGGCCACTTACCGCATATTTTTTAGGTTTTGAGTTGGCAGGTATATTAGTGACAGGTTGCTATCCTGTCGCCTAAAATATACCTACCATAACATAATAGTCGCCTCTTACGACATCTACGGGAAAAATGGAGAAGACGTTATTCTAAACCCGACACCACACAGATAATTAACGGTATACAGGAACAGGAACACAAACACTCGAAAACTAGTGAATAGCCGAGCGACAAAACTGTACGTCTAGTATGTTCATTTCGATGGCGCAGTCGTAAACGAATTCGTTTCCGAGTTATCGCAAAATTGTATGGAAAGCGAGACAGCGCCGCCAGCGGAACGTTTGCACAACTGCCACGGTCGACAAGTCTCTATACATTCCGTGACAACTCGCAAACGAATTCGTTAACGACTGCACCATCGAAATGAACATACTAGACGTACTGTTGGAGGGAGCTAACACTAGCTTCTCGCTGCTTTCCCACTCGTTTCTAATTTATCGTACTTTTCTTTTATAGCTCATCGACGGTAGTAGAACAAGTTCCTTAGCGCTATTTTCTTGATTTCTTTTTACATTAAAGTTAAATGTACCATTGATCGACACTGATCCAATACACGGCACTTGCAACTTTATGTCATAGTAGGATAGGTGACAGATGGGTGTCGTTTACTGGGCGTTGAGGCTTCGAGCATTGGTACATTTACCTTTGAATCATACAGGTAAAAATACATAAGTTTTATACATGTACTACACAGAAACTGTACCTAATCTACCTCACTTCTAAATCACCTCGGTCGCCATCTTGTACTCGCATCACGTAAGACAATAAAAGGACGCGGTCGCAGCTATTTATGGCGCCCACATTAGAGAGAAAAACTACCGAAGGCATTTGATTTGCATAAAAGGTAGAAGCGGAATTTAACTCGACTGTTTAGAGAGGAAGCGGGAGAGAGAGCGTTGCCAGCTTTGTCATTTACAAAAAAACCCTTTTTAACAGACTTAAAAAAAAGGAGGAGGTTCTCAATTCGACCTAATTTTTTTTTTGTGTGTATGTTACTCGATATCTCGGAGACCCGTGGACCGATTTTCAAATATTTTTTTAATCGAAAGGGTATAACTCGAAATTGGTCCCATTGGCACGAAACCAGGATCTGATGATAGAATCTGGGAGAAATCGAGGGAACTCTTCAAATTTTATATGGAGATGTACGGCGTTTTCGGTAATTTGTTGATGAAGTCAAGATTTTACATTCCGTAAACAGAATACTTTCAAAATATTGCTAATTTGAAGTCGGTTTTTAGGGTTCCGTACCCAAAGGGTAAAAACGGGACCCTATTACTGAGACTTCGCTGTCTGTCCGTCTATCTGTCACCAGGCTGTATCTCACTAACCGTGAGAGCTAGAGAGCTGAAATTTTCACAGATGATGTATTTCTGTTGCCGCTATAACAACAAATACTAAAATTAAAATAATAATTATAATTAAGGGGGGCTCCCATACAAAAAACCTATTTTATTGCAGTTTTTTTTGCTGTTTTGGGTCTATTTAAACAATTGTAACAGCTAAATACTTGAAATGCTCACAAAATGCTTAATTAAATATCTACTTTTCAAAATAAATAATTGAATAAAAATAGAATTAGTATTTAAGGGGGGCTCCCATACAAAAAAATTGATTTTTTGCAGTTTTTGGTACGTAACCCTTCGTGCGCGAGTCCGACTCGCACTTGGCCGGTTTATTTTTGTTTAAAATTATCGTTGTTTGTCTGCTACCTTTTCACGCTTTAACATCAGTGGTTTCATTCACTGACGTAACAAAATAGCCTCATTGGCAAGCTCGACGACGAGGTGTTAAAATTAGCTGTCATATTGTATGGAAAATATGACAGCTCGACGTCTAGCCCGTCGACGAGTTTAGCTAGTTACATTAGAGAATTAGGTAGACCACAAAGCCGATGGCGACGAATTTTTTACCGAAAAATATAGTTTTCCCTTCTATTAAAGTAATTAAGTAACACCAAAAAACATCGGTATCACATCTGTACTCCATTTTATTATACTTCAAATTACGTTGACGCGTTAGAATAAGAACTTTTAATTTCTTCCGTGGATGTCAAAAGATTCGATTAAGGAAATAGATTAAAGTAGATACATAATAAGTATAGTTTAGGCGATAGGCTAACAATCTGTCGCATGTTAAACAGTCGTGGCTTTGATTACGTAGCGTTTCATGTGCTCTACCTACCCCATTTGTGAATACAGGCGTGATGTATGTGCAGTAAATTATGTTATCTGATAAATACTATTTATTTAACAAATCTCGTGCCTTCTCTCTGGCGTTGTGCTCGTATCTCGACTTGTATCTGTAGAAACTCCTTAAGTCGGGGACCTTTTCAAGCAACTTGCGACTTTGTCTGCTTAACATTAATTTTTAAAATGGTATTTAGAGGGTACTTAAAAAAGCGTCGAATCTTAAAATCAGTCCTTAGTACCAAATAGAGCTACCAGTAATGAAATGTTTTATCACACTTGTGGTTTGTAGGCAAGTTGAAAGCAAAGCAAAATGATTAAAGCGTATAATTTTTCCGCTGACTCGTCCACTAAAACCCACTCAAAGATTATTAATAATAAACTTTATTAACAAAATTTAATTAGCTTTCAACTTTATTAACTATAATAAACGCAACATTAATTATAAATTCCTTAATATTTACGAGATTTCTTCGATGGAGTAAAAGGGAGGGAAGCCACGAGATAAGGTCGAGGCTAGACGTTTATTAAAATTACTTTCGCATAATCTTCAGCCTTTACCTTGGGTTTAAATTTCAAGTTTAATTGAGCAATAACCTGATAAGATTGCTGAAAATATGAATAAACTATAACAGTATCTTCGCTCGTAATGAAATATCGGATGATTCGTGTCTTGAAACGCTCTCTCTATTCCTTCCATGAATGTCATTCCTATTTATGTCATCTGTATATACTAATATTAAATATAAAGCTGCAGAGTTTGTTTGTTTGAACGCGTTAATCTCAGGAACTACTGGGTCGAATTAAAAAATATTTCTGTATTGGTTAGACTACCATGATTATTTGTCATGATTATTTGTACAATAAAGAGTTACATACATACATACATACTATTTATCGATGAAGGCTTTAGGCTATACATATATCATCACGCTGCAACCAATAGGAGCGAAGAAACATGGGAAATGTGGAAAAAAACGGGGGAAATTAGTCACTATTCCACGGGGATGGAGTCGCGGGCACAGCCAATGTCATTATAAAGTCAGGCTTTACATCTGTTATTTTGATAATTTCAGGATGTGAAGTGTCTTTCGTTTTAGATTAACTAGTCCTTTTTACTTTAATGTCGTTGTTTCGCGTTTCGTAGTAAAACTTCCAAAACGACAATCTGTCGGATTTGCGCTTCGTCGCCCTCCGTCGAGCTAGAATTAATGAGCCGATGTCAGATATAGCCGCCCTTGAAATTGGGCTTTAAGGGCGCTGGAGGGAACCCAGAAAGATCTTAGGGTTCTGTGAAGCGAGTTAGGAAACTCACAGATATGTGCTGCATATTGTGTTCATGCAACGCCTCTGTCTGTTTAAGCCGAGTACTCACTAGCGAGCCGTAACCGTAACATGTGTGATACAGTAACGAGGTTCTAATGTGTACGCGTATTGCAGTTTCAGGTTCAGAAATGAGTAAATTGTAAACATCGGCTCGCTGCGAGCCGCTCGCAGAAGGTTTGCGAACCACGTACACATTATGTTTTTTTGGTTACAGTACATGCAACGGTTACAGTTACAGCTCGCTAGTGAGTACCCGGCTTGTTTAGCAAGCGAGATAGACTGGCATTTTCTGACGTCTCTAGTTAGACAGGGATAGGTATAGTCTATCACGCGACTCGACACAACAATCGCCATTATCGCAAAGCAAAAAGTAAAAACAAACTATCAAAAACCCGAAAAAATTTAAACACTTCGAGTGACATAATGACATTCAACCGTTTCCCGACATGCTCGTAACTGCCAGGCGGCCGGTTGTCGGCAATAAGTGTATTGTTTGAAATTGGTAATCTGATATTTGATCAAAGTAGCAAACTTACATAAATGGAGTAACAGTAATTGACACATAATTAAATAAGTAATTTTAAGCAGAATCCAATGATGCCTACAGGGTTTTTAAACGTCCATTTTTATTTGTGAATTCATTGCGAGTCATTTTTCTAATATGCATGAAGCGATAAATTAAGATAAAATAAATAATTTTTAATCCATAATTTTAGAACAAGGTCTAAGGATAATAATATTATTATAGGTATTATTATATTATTATATTAACACTTCACTGCACATAAAACACGAAATACAGTACTGTTAGCAACAAGATGTAGGTAGTAAATAGTAGATTGTACAACAAGGGACTAAAACAAGCCATAATGACACGAGATATTTAGACACCCGAGCATATGGTTGTCAACATGGAAACCTATGAAATGCTTACTGCGTCCCTTGTTACAAAATCCCGCATGTCTTCCTTTTCTTCAATGATCGTAGTCAACACGTAAGTAAGTAAACACTTTATTGTACAAAAGGAAAGAACATTAATACAAAAAACTTATATTATTATACAAATGAAATGGGGAAGTACAAAGACACGTATCCAAGTAGTGACTGTCAGGGTTCCCGAGATTAACCCTTTACCAGAACTACGGCCGAAAACACTGCCGCAAGCGACCGAAGTAAAAGCGCTTTATCAAGCCCCAGATAAGGAATAGGAAACTTTTCCAATATTAATCTGAGCCGGCCATATTCGGCACGTTCGGAAAACATCGCCGCGTGAGAAACCACGCTGCATACCGTATTTTATGAGCACTTAAGCTTTACGGCGGTGGCTATAGTGTAATTATTATAAGGAAACTGATCAAATGCGTTCTGTGTTAATGTCTTAATATGTATTGAAAAAACTGGCGATTTCTCTAAAGTATAGTCTGACAAACGAAAGTCGAAAGTCGTAGTTATTTGACTGGAAATATTTTGTCTCTGTGTGTTTATCTGTTGTGTTTTGTTTCGTGATCAAAATCAAAAAACTGCGGTGTGTGTAACCCTGTGTTACCCTGTCATGATTTTTTTAATAGCGTTTTTTCCTGGTTCAGTTTGGGCCAGACTCTATTTTCATACTTTATATTTGACCGTGTGCTTAATAAAGTATTAAGTAGTATGTATAACAATGGAGGTACATTTATAAAGCACAAATTAAGTATTCACTGGAAAATAAACTTACATATTTAGGTAGGTATCTGACGTAAAATTCAAAATTTTGACTCTGAGAAAGACCTGGCTATTAATTATTATTGTAAGTAATTACTTACTTTGAATAAAGCCACAAAATGAGTTTTTAGATCCAAAAAGTCTTGGCTGTTAGCAAACTATTTTGGAAGCGATAACATGCAGCATTTTAAACTTCTAAGAGTCATCTCTTTTGTTGAAATTGAAGCAAGAAGAGATCTTGCTATGAGTATTTTAACAGCTACAATAGCATATATTTCGCAATATATTATTATTATCAAGACTCTAGACAGTTTAAATTTTACACGGTGAACGATTTCATGTCGGGAGAAGATACGACGGTGTATCTGAGGGGTTTCGTAGAACTTCCTCAAGTTTCGGAAGCAGAGCCGGGGGCACTATTTAGTTTGCTTTTATTTATCACTAGCTTTCTGCCCGCGGCTTCGCCCGCGTGGAACTCGGTTATATTGCGGTATAAAGCACAACTATAAGAAAAATTCTCGTTTCAAACGACACACAGCGCCATCGATCTATCATCTATCGATCGATCATCGATCGATATCGATCTATCATCGATCGATATCGATCTATCAAGCAAACTATATTTTTGTTTTCCCTCGGGAACATCAATTTTTCCGGGATAAAAAGTAGCCTATTATTTAATCCGGACTTTTATCTTTACGTCTGCAAAATTTCAAAGCAATCGGTTCAGTAGTTACAGCGTGAAAGCGGAACAAACAAACAAACAAACATTAGGGATAAGGATAAGGATAGTAAGGATTCATTAGCCTTGCTTGCGTAACTATCTAACTACGGCCATGGGGGCCCAACTGCGCCGGGTTCTTCGTCATCAAACTTTTAACGAACATAGACTCAATTAATTTAATCTGATGGAGCCAATTTACGGGGTGTCCTTCCGCCCTTAGACCCCTGAGGGTCGGCAGCTGATAAAATCAGTAAATAATTTAAACGGTTGAGAAAAATGGTCTGCATATTTTGAGTCTTTTGGGCGGGATGTGACGACCCCTTAAAACTTCGTCAATTTATTTAGAACGGCGAAACTCTTAATAATGGTTGGACCCGTGTGGTAGAAGTTGGAATGACGCCTCTTCGTTTCTTCAGTGGATGTCGTAAGAGGCGACTAAAGACATTTCTTCAATGATTTAATCTATCATAAGGCTCAATTCACACCAGAAGAGCAGCGCAGCGCGGCGTAGCGCAGCGACCCGCTCCGTGGAGAATGCGCGAGGATTCCTGCGACTGCTCGAGAAGCCGCTGGAATGCGTAGGAAGTCGCTGGAATGTACATAATTATTGACATATTGACATATGTATTGACAGCGGCCGTCGCGACTACTCGAGCATCCTCGGGCGTTCCCGCGACAGCTCGCGCAGTCGCACGGCTTTGTTTATGGAATGCGCTGGAATTCCCGCGCGCATCGTTAGATTTTCTCATGCGATAATAAGTCTTATTTTAATGAGAATAAAGTTGAAATTCTCATGACACTGAAACTGCGCTCCGCTACGGCGCGCTGCGCTGCTCTTCTGGTGTGAATTGAGCCTTAGACGACAGGCTAGCAACCCATCACTGTTAAAACTGTACCTTTTGTATCCAACTTGAAATCTAACCAAATTTAGCAAAAGTAGCTACGACAGGTTCATTTTACTCTGAAACATTTCAGTGTCTTGCTCTTAAAGGAATATAAGCGTGATCATCACGCCGTGATGTTGATGTTTCTATGTTAAAATAGCACAACATGATGATTACAAGCCACAAAAGCAATTACCTAATAGCTTGTTTACGTATCGCTTCACATTCCAAAAACGATATAAGTTTACGCGATTAAGGGATGACCGTTTTCATATACGAATTCCCGAGCTGCACGGATTTTGTAATATTTATTAATGATAGAGTCCCAAGATACGCGGCATAGCGGTCATATTTAGGTCAAGGTATTCCCTACGAAAATAAAGTCACCCCGACTTATTTATAGGCGTTTACGTTACCTATTACTGCAGTTGTATTTATTGTATAGGGTTTTGACCCTTCAAAAGGCTAGGAAGGAATAGTAGTAAACCTACTATCCCCTAAAAACAACGATAACCGTGGATTATAGTGTTTTGTTTTTGATATTTTAGTAAACAAATTGAATGTGATTACATCGCTGTGTAGCGTGTACGCCTTACTCGACAGGGATTAGGTAGGTATTTATTTATTTAATCAATTGCTTTCATGTGCATAATAAAATTATAGATTCCTACTTAAAATGTACTATTTTTTGAAGATGGAAACCTTTAATGAGTCTTTCTCAAAAAAGTGGCAACGATGAATTAATTTTGCATTTTTTTAAAAAGTGTGTTTTTCTTCAAATTCTTTTTAGACAATAGCTAAAAATATAATCAAGTAACCGAAATAACTTAGAGGGAACAAAATATTCCATTTAGTTTAGAAGATATAGGTCCTCAAAGTTTTTGATATACAGGTGAACGACAATTTATAGTCAGGTTATCGACAATGGTCGGTCGCAGGTTAACGACAATCATACTTAAACCTAAGCAAATTTCATAACAGGTGAACGACAAGAGGAAGCAGATGATTGATGAGCAAATCAAAACAATTTTAAACTGATCTTAAGTGCTTTATTTGATGCGTTTTACGTAACTTATGAAAAAAAAAACACCCGTAGCAATGTAACAAAAAATTTTGTTCTTAGGATGGGTTGGGTTGTTTCATAGTATTTATATTACAAAAATCTTTTTGTACTTTACTTTTTTCCTATATTCAGCATACAATTCCAGATTATCTTTAATTTTCTTAACCTTCGTTTCTCCTTTTCTCTCTTTTTTGCTAGTATTTCTCCATTTTAGACAGGTGGACGACGTACACGTTATGGACAAAATATCAGTTACAGTATTAATCTTAAGCGAAAAGTTTGTTTGATAAATTTCGCATTTACACACATGAAAGTAAATCGCCTTTTACATATTTTAGGCTATTATCAGATAATTAGCTCATACAGAAACCAAAATATGAAAGACAGAATAAAGACAACTTACCCGTTACAAACTCCCGATCGCGTGAATGTATTGTTTGTATTTTTTTTTTCGACACATCGCTGACTTGCTACTTCCACCAGCGTTAGCAGACAGTTGCAGCTTTCGTCTCATGCTGGGTGGGATGGATTAGGCGTAATAGAATTCGCACAGGAATAGCGTTTATGTCGTGACAGGTGAGCGACAAAAACTACCGTGGACAAACTTTAATTGCAAATAATTAGCCATGTAGGTACAATTCTTTTATTCGAAACAAAAATATTAAATCCTGATCATATATGTCAGTGAAATATAGAACACAAATTAAAATAAATTGTAAATATATACGTATTTTTTAGCTCCAAACATAAGTCCCTCGCGTTGGGACACGACAAGTGAACGACAAAACGTAGTTTTAATAATTTTTTAAACCTATTAATTTACATTGTTTTTATGTTACAACATTTGGCCACTATATAAAAAATGTCTTTTAATTTATATACATTTTTTAATTACAAGATTAATGAATGACAAAAAAAAAGTTCTAAGAGAAACCTACTGACAGGTTGCGTTGCCACTTTTTTGAGAAAGACCCTAATAGGTATGCCTGAGCAATGAGTAGGCATTGCAACAACATTTTAAAACTAGTTCTTAATAAAACATAAAAATAAAATGAACACCAAATTCATGCCTTTATTCTCATCTGAGGTAGGCAGAGCACATGAAACGATACGTAGTGACTATTTCACTTTAGTAAATACCTTGGATTAGTTACTAATGTTAAACTATCTTGGAGAAACTTAGCAATGTGAAGGTAATAAGATTTTTTATTACAATGTTTTATTGAACATCCTAGATGAAACATGTCGAGCTAAACTCGATTTAATATACGTGAGTTATCCGTAAAGTTTTCTACAATGTTTTAACGTAAATCATTACCTAAATATTTTCATGTACTTAAGTACGTTAATTTATTACAACAATACCTGTTATCGATAACAATTTAACAAAAGAAGAAACAACAGTTCTCCCAGACAGTTCATTAAATCGAACTGTCTCCAACTATAACAGTCTGGGCGAAACTTTATCTCTAACAAATAAAAGAAACAGCCTCGTGAAATTTGATGTTATGGACTCGTCTGGACCGAACACTGTTCCGACCACAGACTTATATCGAAATAGATACCGCGAGTTCTTGCATTTGTATGAAAACCAAGCGTGCCACTTTTTCTCTACCCACTGTGTCACATGAGCGCTTTAGCGCTGGGAATTCACAGTCCGAGTGAAACCGATTCAAAGGTGACGCCGCTTCATTCAAGTTGTCCTGTCTCTATGCAGTTAAACCTAATCTTAGTAGTACAAGACTAAATGAAATCGCGTCAAAGGAAGAGCATTGCTCTCCCTTTTGGCACGCGAAGTACATACACCTGAGTCATCTATTTCTATATAAGTCTGTGGTTCCGACAAAAATCCAGTAGAAGGTGTCGCCAAGGGTGGCTATTAGTTAAATAAAAAATCAATATACGAAAGTGATATGATAGAACTTGGGGAGGAGTTCATCTAAGTGATCGAATCAGAATTGATGACATCAGAGCATCATCAGAGGACCAAAGTGGGGTCAATTCTCTTGTACATAATCCATTGCACGTAGCTCGATAGAGTAACCAAAATTTCGCAAGAATCTGTACAGTATTTCTCGACTCGTAAAACGATCGAATGAGTTTTTTCTTAATTTTTAAAGATAAGCATCACGCCTGTGTTCCCAAATAGTGGTAGGCAGAGCATTCGAAACGCTACACAAACAAAACATGAACAACTTCACGTGTTGTAGCCGCTTTTATCATAATATTGGGTAGGTTACAAATAAAAGAGATACCTATTGCCTGCAGCCTAAAGTAAACCTTAGGGTAAATAATTGGGCGTTTGAACCGCTGTCATTATTCTCGACACTTTTTTTATCAGATACTGTTGGAAATGTGTATATAATAGACTAGTATGTACCTATTAGCAAGACATAGACACTATATGACACACTTATTATATCAATTTCTACATAAATCTAATTAAAAAAAGTGATGATAATAATGACAGCGGTTCAAACTCCCAAATATTTATCCAGTTGCCTTTGTACGATATCCACAGAAAAAATGGAGAGGTGTTATTGTTCGAACCCGACACCACAACGTGCTTTTCGGAAGAGCAAAGATAAAATTAACAATTTTACAGGGCGTAACAGGCCCCCTGGCCCTGGTGACAACTTCAATGAATTACAACCGTAATGTGGAGTGGATAAGTCACATTCGACCCTATACGAGTACACTTCGAGAGTTATGCAATATAGGACCTTGATTATCGAATTGTATGACAGTTATTGTTGCCAGCCGGAAGCGTGAGCTGCGAGCTAATGAGCCTGAGGTGAGGTCCATTTATTTATAGACGGCCTCGGGTAGCATTGTTGGTGCTACTTTCGCTATTATTTAGGATGCTATTGGAGTAATTAGAAGTAGAGAGTGTAACAGGCGTTCCTAGAAACCTACCGACAAACATACATTTGGCCGCAGTGGATCTAAAAATCAAGTTGCGTGGCGAGGATGTCGTAAGCACTATGTTCTAGCGGTAGTGCAATACAAACACAAAAAACGCAAATTTGTATGTAATACTATAACGTAAATACAGATTTTTTTATTTTTGCCACAAATGCCCACCCCCCTAGTTGTTAATATAACAAATCGACGTATCATTAGATTTGAATTACAATCTCTAAGTCTTCAAGATTTGCCATTCCTTATTTTTTGTCAGTGTAAGGCCAAATAGCATCCTTTGTCCACTCTTTTGTCGCATCAAGTATAACATGCGACTATACGGAATGCGATCCTTGTCCTTTCTACACAAATAAAAGAATCGTTGGGATTACGAATGTTTTTAAAAGGCAAAGAGTAAAGGAGCGACCACATCGCCGCTCAAATACAACGACCGTAAGGTTTGCAGTGTCTTGACTCCATATTGGCTCCTTGTGTATAAGATTCATAGTTTTTTTTTTCGTGCTTCTATCGTAACTTCGGTAATGTAGAGATTGTAGAGCATTTAATAGGCTATAAAAAAAAGGTAAATATGTTTGTTTTTATTTCCAGAGTTCAGTACCTACTTAATTGGTTTTCTTTATGGATCCATTATTTTAATTAGCATTTCAACTCCTTGCATTCATTTTTTCGCATTACAAAGAAGCTATGTCCTATCTCAGGTTCTAGGCTATTTGTGTACCAAATTTCAGTGGAATCGGTTCAATAGCTTTCGCATTAAAGCGCGACAGACAGACAGAGTTATTTTCGCATTTATAATATTAGTAAGAATTCTCGTTCTTCTTTATTAGTGTCTTTAAATACTAAAGTATTTTTTATGTTGGTTGCTACATAAAACAAGAAGCTTTTATTACAAAAATGTACAGACAGAACGCCAATTTTAGAGGACCTTATATTTATTAGCCTAAGCTGGGTACTCAAATGCGAACTATAAGCCCGCAAGCCAACTGGCCGCATCTACACTACGGTTTTTGGTTCCCGCAATGTGCACCAGAGCTGTTACAGCTCGCAGATGAGTACCGGAATTACCGTCCCAGTGATCGGATTAAGAGTTGCAATGTTCATGAGATCCCGGGATTTTGGACGTTCCACACTAAGATTTCGACTCAAAGCCCCGCTGCATTGCACCACTAAATCTGACCACTGCACATTAACTTTATGACGTCACTGCGATTCCGTGCCGTCTTGGTCTTTTAGGAAGCCGTGTGGTCGAGCCTTTAGTCTATGAATTCGTCTTACGCAGAGAACCCTTTATTGAATCGGATATTGGTAGTTAAATGTAAGTACAATGAATAAAAAGTATGGTCAGCTAAAAACGCAAAAACGTATTTTTTTCAAACAAAACTTACCTAATATATTTTCAGCAATAAGAGTGTACCTTAAATTGACAACCTCTTCCAGCTCTTGTAGTGCCTATGTAGTAGCTTTAGTTAAAACTCTTGATACTAAATTAATCCTAACATTATGTTCCAAATTATAACTCCCTTAAATACTTAGTCACCTCTTCTGATCAGGGATCGAATACCGGTATTATTTTCATACATTTATACCGGTATTCAATTTCGGTATCTCAGTTGTTATTGTACCTATGTTATTGGAACTTTTTCATTTAATGTCGTACTTTTGTAGGCTTACCTAAATACTATTAAGGAATACCAAGCTAAAATTCAAATTAAAGGAGATATTTTAGTTTTTAGTAATACCGGTAACGATCCCTGCTTCTGATACCCATGGAAGAAATCTACAGCTTTTCGTTTAAACATGGCACCACACCACCACACGGTTTGTACTATTAGCAGGGCTATAAATATCGAAAAAGGATCCTTCCCAAGTTTCATATTAATAGATACTATCAAGTGGAAATAGAAATTTATCAAAATGGAAATAACTTATTGCTTATTTATTGAGGTTTATTGCTCCGAGCTCTCCCAGTGAAAGCCTTAGAGACCTCGTTAGACTCTAATGCACTGTAAGTTGTATCTAAAGATATAACCAGCTTATATTTTACGGCTGTATTCATACTGATAGGTATTTCAATACATTCATTGCCACTTTTTAAAGCTGAATCTTCTTCGGGTACCGCGAATGCACAATTGCACACATGCGTTCAAATGCCTGTGAATCTAAAACGAATCGAAAATGAAACAAAAAAAAATGCATGGATGGCTGTGAATGTCTTAAGAAGCACATTGTTCTACAGTTAACTTTTAGACTAAGAAAAGTATTGAAAAACAGAACTGAAAAAATACGATGAACTTTCCTACACAAGAGCCTGTGTTTATAATATTGGTCCATTTGTTAAACTTATAACACCCTATATTTTGTCCTGGGTTGGGAAAGACTCCAATTGAGAGATCTCTCTCCAGGCACGTTATGCCTGAGGACCGAACTCTGGAGAGAAAGCTGCAAGTTGTATTTGCAACCAATTAACGAAAGTCCGTCACCGCGATGCAAAACATTTTTACCAACTGATGACGTGTGACGTTTGTAGAAGTTAAACTGTTCGACGATAGATGGCGCTACGCGTCGCGACAGGTTAAAAATGTATAAACCAAATAATTGTAATGTACATCATGTCTCAAATCGGCGGTTCAGTAGAACTCCAAATCAATAGAGGTATTAAGCTTAACGACCCCATAAACATAGCCCAATCAATCGAACTCACCCACACGGCTCGACAATGTATTGTGTTATTATTAGAACACACACACGTAATGGTGTTGGCAGCTATAACTTATGTAATTGACCTTAGGATGGCCATATTCATGATAAAGACTGTGTGAGTTGTCTAAATCCTTCACGATCAGAGATGAGACTGATATTTTGTGAGATTTTTGTGAAGGTAACTTTTAGACTTTTTAATATGGCAACATTCCATATCAAAAATTCCCTGCGGAATCGTTTGAAGGAGTACTGGCTCGACAGCTCCTCCTGAATGTTTATGGTGTTGTCTGTATTCTGAATAGTGTAGGTAAAACATGTAGGTTTATGTATGTGGAATGTAGTATATTTATTTTTATATGTATTAGTCTATATTAAGTATTAAATTATGTGTATTTTTATGTACTTGTATATGTATGTCTAGATTTATTGTACTAGGTACGTAAATTATAATACATTTATTTATTTTAGGTTATTGGAATTTTTTCTTTCTCAATTTTCTTTGTGTGTCTACTCTAATTTCACATGTTTTGTCAATCGCTTGAAGGTTAGCAGGAAGAGATCCCTTTTGGGATATGTTCGCCTTTGTACTTATGTTCTGTTTTTTCTGTTATTTTGTCATGATTATTTGTGCAATAAAGAGTTACATACATACATATACATACATACATTCTATAAATTTACAGGGCTGTTACTTCAATCAGTCAAAACATTATTAAGTTCAATCACTAGCAGTATTTGCCATTCATTAAACACATTTCTCCTGCCGTTTTTCTCTGTTAGAGTTTAACAAATATGCAAGTTGTTATTACTTGTCATTCATTGGCTTTTTTAAACTAAATCCATACAAGGTCTGGTTAATTTTAAAACGAAACTACGTCTGTTATTTTAATGCATAGATTGTTTGGTATGATACTTGTAAACTGAGCCTTGGTAGAGAGATCTCTCTTCAGGCAGAGGCTTAGAAACCGAATTCCGAAAAAAGAGAGAAATTGCAGATATTTTTTTTGTTTCTTTCATAGTAAATCTTACACAAATTATCAGTAGACAACTTGTAGCTCCGTCAAACAGTTTCCAGATCACATTGTACTGTTTTGCGGAGCCGCCACGCATTACTACCCTTTATAGCTGTCAGTATTTTACGAGAAAACCTAAGGATCGTAAAGCCACTGTTTCGGAGAGATACATGCACGACGTTACGAGCTATGATTTTTTTTACGGAATTATCCTTTTTTTGCTTATCATTACACATGTGTAAATCGGCGGTATGAGAAAAGCATTATTTTAATCAATTTTATTTTAATTCCTACTGTAAACGTTAATTTTAATTTCGACGAAATTTCGTATGGAGATAGCTTTTGTGCTCAGAAAGGCTACCTAATATTTAACACAGATATGAATATGGAAATAGGCACATACATACATATATAACCGTCACGCCTTATTCCCTGCGGGGTAGGCAGGGACACCAGAACGCCATTCGCATCTATTCTGACATACTTCTCTCGCTTCACTCACACTCGTCATTCACGCTCGAAGGTTTCGGGTACTCCTAATGTATGTATGTATGTATGAGTCTCGTGTGACTAGCCAGCCTACGTGGTCCCAGGCAGGTAGCCCCAGAAATGAAGTGATATGTAAACAGCTCGGCGGCCATTGACGTCAAAATAAACAATCGCAATAAATAATCGATACGAATGCGATTTCAATCGATCGTTACATCGAAAAGGAGTAGGAAATATCGCGCAGACGCGCCAAAGTTAGGCACGAAGTTAGGATAAATTGTTGTCATTGTAAAAATTTGGAACTAATTGACTGGCATTTGTAATTGTTTTATTTCATTGGTTCATTTATAATAAAATAAATAAAAATAATTCCTTAGTACATTTGAATACGATTGCGCATCCACTTTTAACTTTTCACTTGTCTTCATAATAATTGAACACGTTCTTGGGTTTCCTTGTGGGTCAAAGAGGGTGCAAGGGCCTGACATGGTCTTTTAAACGATCGGCCCCACTCACTGTTATATGTAGGGGTATACATTTTTGTGGTCTTACCCACCGTTTTTAATGTTATTTCTTTTTTGTGTTCGTTGGTGACGTCATACAATTTCAATTTAAGCAACTGGCTACAAAGTCTTTAATGTTAACTATCATTTAGTTTTAAGTTTTCAGGGTCGCACTAAAAATCAGCTTTGTGGCTTGCCGCAATATCATGCTGAGAGCGGCCCTTTTGGTGCTATTTGGCACAACAATTCTAACCAATTATGATCTTTAAAACACGCAAATACCGATTCATCTCTGTTTCATAATTTCAATAATTGTCAATTTCACAATAGTTTAAAGTCACAATTTTTTTTGAGATCACGACCTCGAAATCAAACTTAGAAATACGTATCCAATCTTTACCAGCATTTGCGTCACTTGGTCACAATTTATATCGACTGAACTAAACTTTTCACTTAAATAAATCGCTACCATTCAGTCGGTTAATAAAAATCCGCGGCACCATACACAAAGTGCCACAAATACACAGATAACTTAATATAACATAATTTATATTAATAGTATAGTTCATAAATGGAACGGTCTAGTTTAATACGCTCATTATGAACCTCAAACCCGATTATAAGTATTAATTAATCATTGTTAATTAGCTTATACGCTGATCATGCAGCCTAATTGAAACACAAACGGTCGCTGAAGTGTTGCGTAAATATTAATTAATTGGATCGCTAATTTGAGCGTGTCAGCTTACTCGATGGCGTGGTTATGAGTACCTACGAGTACTTTCTGTCTTCCTGTGTTCTGTGACCGCCATTTTTTTGTAAATGGCAACATTAAAGTTAGCTACCCGTATGGTGCCGGGTTTAGAATAACACCTCTCCATTTCTTACGTGGATGCCGTAAGAGGCGACTAAGGACATAGTTTAAGGTATACTCTAGGCGACAGGCTAGAAACCTGTCACTATTATTCCTGTCACCTCAAAACCTAAAAAAATATTTATGCTGTGGCCACAAAGCGTGAAAATAGTCATCGTTTGGGAATACAGGCGTGATTAAATGTATGTATGTGAAATTAGCTGGTCATTTTTAAGGTTCTGAGTCCAAAGGGTGAAAACGGGACCCTATTACTGAGACTTCGCTGTCCATCCGTTTGTTCGTCCATCCTACTATCCGTCGCCAGGCTGTATCTTACGAACCGTGCTAGCTAGATTGTTGCGTTTTGCACAGATTATGTACTAGCCTAAGATCCCGCCATACAACGACCTTCACCGAGCTTGTTAATGGATCAAACACATTTGTTATGTCATTTAATATATCAAAGAATATATTGCATATGGGTTGCTTAGGAAATTTCAGTCCAGGATAAAAAAAACTATATTTCACCAGTTTGGTTAATGGATAAATTTTATACCAATCGAAAGTATGCAGCCCATAGTACCTATATAAAAAAGTGAGGTTGCCTAATTTTTCCCAGTCACAACACTTGGGTTGCCAGGTATGAACATGCAAATCAATACTAGTAATTTTCACTGATCTGCTACAGCTACAGGAAAAAATAGGCAACCTAACTTTTGCATATACCTACTATGGGCTGCATTCTTTCGATTGGCATAAAATTTATCCATAAACCAAACTGGTGAAATATAGAAAAAAAAAATTATCCTCGACTGAAATTTGCTAGGCAACCCATATGCAATCTTTGATGTATTAAATTACATAAAAAATGTGTTTGATCCATTAACCAGCTCGGTGAAGGTCGTTGTATGGCGGGATCTTAGGCTATACCTATTTCTAGTGCCGATTAATTTAATGTAACTGTCTTTTATGACAGACATTACATTACGTAGACAGCGCATACGAAATGTTACAAAGTCAAAAGCCGTGACTATTTCACGTTTCGCAGACGTTTTTAGGACAACTTTACATTTAAACATAGTTGAAAGAGGTATAAAAATAAATCGCCACTTACGACCTTCGCAGAAGAAATGAGGAGGTATTCATTTTAAACCCAACACAACACTGGCAGATAAATATGGTACGATCATAATGATAGATGGAAAATATGGTTATGATTCTATGATACTTAGAAGGAACATTTTATGAATGTGTAACTATAGGAAAAAAAGATTCCCTTTTAGCGGAATGCAGTGTTGAAACGAGAAGCGGACACCCTTTCGCCCGGCTCGATCTCTCCGTTAGCCAGTGTATTGGTGTACCGGTCAAGGGCACCCGATTGAAGCCTCTATTCCAGTTAACAAAGTGATAGGACCGCGGAAAGTTGGCTAGATTATCTTATTAATTCAGTGAAAGTTTGTCTTTAACACTTTTTATCACACCGCTGCTTTTAGAGCCCTGACTTGTGAACTTTGGCACACTTTATTTTAGACTTCAGACTTCAAATAAATTATAGAAAAAATGCCTTCGTAACCAATCATTTCTGATTCTCCAACTTATGGGCTAGTTAATTGTACTTACTTGTTTTCATTTAACCAGAAAAAAATGCTGCGGGGGACCGCTTCTTAAACATTAACTATCGTTAATCTCGCTCCGATAAAACACGTTTATGAATTGAGAGATATTAGATCTACCTAAGTTACCAGTTAACGGTCGATTCCAACCAAACAAAATATAAATTTAATCCTGGAACTAACCACGCTTACACAAATGCAGTACAAAACGTTTTTCTATTGTACAGCCAGCAATACACATAGGCACCTACTTAACTATTCCGTTTAACAATTTATTATAACCGATAAAATACAGTTTTCAAATTACAAAGTTTCATTTTTTATTTAGAAATGTGTTTAATTGTATTTCGAAGGGACCGAAAGAGCACGATAAACATCAAATTTTCCGATAAAACACAATGGAAAAACATCTTATAAAATATTGTTATCGAGTCGCTGTCAAGTCACTTGAATGGTCCCGAATAAAGGCGGCAAAGCGTCAAACGCGTCATCGAGATTGCAATTCGATCCTATCAATATCGGATGGTGATTCACAGGCGCCCAATTTAAAATAAGGACGGAAATACGTACTGGTTTAATGGGAAAGCGTGTGTATTTGTGACGTTGTTGTGATAATAATAAAAATGGTAATTGTGAGGACACTTAGCGCCATCTACCGTCGAGTAGTAGAATCTCTGTTGCAAAGGTCATCTACACCGTCAACTGTCAAAATGGTATCCTAATTGGCGCTAACGAAGTTTTGAAGATTTGTTGCATAGTTATAATTAGCAACTTTTTTTTCTCTGTGGACTTTTAATACAATTATAGTTCCGATATTGAATTTAGACAGAGAGGAAACTTAAATAACTTTAAGATGAAATATTCTCGAAGGAAAATTCTTTAGACGTGTAACTACATACAATGTTAGGTAAAATTTTGTAAAACTAACGGAATTCAGCACATTCCTCATCCGTTCTTAATTTTTAGGGTTCCGTACCCAAAGAGTGAAAACGGGGCCCTATTACTGAGACTTCGCTGTCCGTCCATTCGTCCATCCGTCTGTCGCCGGGCTGTATCTCACGAACCGTGCTAGCTTGACTGTTGAAATTTTAACAAATTAAGTATATATTTCTATTGCCGCTATAATAACAAATTCTAAAATAAAAATAAAATCGTTATTTACGGGGGGCTCCTATACAACAATAGCGATTTTTTTTTGCAGTTTTCGGAACCATTCGAGCTCATCCGACTAGTACTTGGCCTGTTTTTGTAATATCCAATCTTGTCTGCAGGCTCCAGGATGTACGGCCTCCTCCTCGAGAACATGGCGGAGTACATCCGGCAGACGTACGGCGAGGAGCGATGGGAGGACATCCGGAGACAGGCTGGGGTGGAACAGCCCTCCTTCTCCGTGCACCAGGTCTACCCGGAGAACCTCATCACGCGGCTCGCCAAGAAGGCTCAAGAGGTACGGAATCCATATCCATATCCATATCCATATCCATACTCCATACTTACTAATATTATAAATGGGAAAGTGTGTTTGTTTGTTCGTCTTTCACGGCTAAACGGAGCGACGGATTGATGAGATTTTTTGGGTGGAGATAGTTAAAAGAATGGAGAGTGACATAGGCTAATTTTTGTCTCTTTTCACAACCCCCCACTTCCCTAAAATCCGGGGGCAAAAGCTAGTACATGCATACAATCATGCCCAAATGGGGTAGGCAGAGGGGCAGAGGACACGGAACATGATACAGACAAAACCTTGAATGTTTCGCAAATATGTACCAGGTTTACCCAGAGAACCTCATCACGCAGCTCGCCAAGAAGGCTCAAGAGGTACGGAACACGTACATACAATCATGCTTCTGTTACCAAATGTACCCCAAATATCAAAGTAAAGACAGTAAAGTTTGATGATCGTTTGCTTGAATACAACTTCCAACTTTCTCTCTGTAGACTTCGGTCCCCAGGCATAACATCTGCCTGGAAAGAGATCTCTCTAATGGGGTCCTTTCCACACATACATAAACACAATCACGCCCAAATGTGACAGGCAGAGGGAGACACGAGACATGATACAGACAAAACCATGACCCATTTCATGTTTCGGGCTAGGCTTAAAAATACTTACTCATTCCTAGAGGAATAGCTGCAGAGAAGCTCGAAACATGTAGAATTAAACTTCGATTTAAGACGTGAGATATCGGTATTCTTCCCTACCTAATGATTTTAATGAATAATGGGTACCTATTTAATGCAATGTTCAAAAATTTACATCTTTTTTTCAAAATTTGTATGCTACCTATGCGTTAATACTCCTTGCCTTTAGCGTCATTTTCTCGTTATGGACCTAAGTCCTATATTATCAACCCCATTTACAACTCGTAGCTAAAGTTTCACAGACTACAAGAAACATAGTTCTAGAGTGAGCGTTTTACATAATGAGCTGTAAATTGTAAGTCCCTCTCTCATTTCGTTTATAACTTTGGAGTTGAATTATAACAGGCCTCCAGGTACGAGCCTTGAAATTATCATTCGAACTTCTACTTCTCTCAATTAACCCATTACAGAGTAAGTATCTAATGTAATAAAGTTGTTTGGAGCCAAGTGATATGATCAAGTAAGTGCTCTTATATTTCTTCATAGCAAGAGAAATATCGAAAAAGGATCTTTAATTTATAGGTAGGTACATTGGTATTGAGTGTTCTTTAGAGGATTTTATGGGTAGGTATCTATCCTAACTACTCTTTCGTATTAAATTAAATTCAGTTATTTTATTACGTTCAAGATGATGTAAGCTGATTAGTTAATTGTTGATGTTTATTGGTTGGGTGAGAAACGACCTGTCACTTCTTTCTATATTATGTCGCACCTTGAGAATCAAAACGTCACTATACGAAATTTGTCACTTTTGAGTTATCAATGCCATCTAGCTATGGAAGCCGAAAACTATGCAATGCAAAGACACCTGTAGCTCTATCTCTTTTAGATGTTCCAGAGGGCATTAGTGTCGCTATGGCGTTTGGAAGGAATATGCGAATGTGTGATCGGAAGAACGTCATTTTTTTATTCGGGACGAGGACGCCGTATGTTTCGCCTTAGGCTCTATGATGAAGAACGTATTTTTTTGTTTATGGACAGTTTGCCATGAAAGTAATAGGTAGACTAGTATAACTTTTCATTGAATAATGTATCTATCAATAAAATGTCACTCTTGATTTTCAATTTAGTCAGCAATATGAAGTTTTAACATAATTCTATAGTGTTTCGTTTTGTTTAGTGTCGATTTTCCTTTGTAATTTACGTAATATTTTTAGTGAAATCAAGTTTTTATTATTAATGTGCCACTTTTCGTTTAAAATGTAATACTATCATGAAGTTTCGATTGAAAGCAACAGTGTGTTATCTTTGTTTAGTGTCGTTTTTCCGTAAGGTTTTGTCAACTATCTTTAAAAGTTAATCAAGAGAAGATAATCGGACCAACATCGTTTAAGTGTGGTTTAAAACATCATTATCAAAAAAACAGTTTAAAGAAATGAAGTACATAGTAGAAAACTGCACGAGCTGACCCCGGCTAAAAAGACTTAATTCCTAAAAATTTTAACAATACTATAAATAGCAAGCTACACCTTAAATAGATTAGATCTTTGAAATCCGTATTTCTTGGTAGTTGTGGCAAACAAAAACATTCACTTTCTTAAAACAAACGAAAGAGAAACTTAGAGACCTCTTAGAGACAGCTTAGAGACCTCTTTGATGTAAAATCCTATCACAAAAATATTATTCTCAGGTTTATCTTAGGAATACATGTTATTCTCTCATACTATGTTTCGTATTTCTATAATTTAGTCCTTCTGTTTTGGAATCTAAATCTAATCTATTTGATTTTTATTACGTTTTTCTCACATTCGCATCGTATTATGTTTCTAAAAAGCTTGTGATTTTAAGATAAGATAAATTTAAGCTAAATAGTTGAATCTAAGACAATTGGCTTAAAGTAATAACTGACAGTACAATTTTGTACTTCATTTAGAAATATTTCTCAAAACCCATAAATTGTGAATTAAGACAAAAAACTGCTATTATAATAATAATATTGTTATTTGTAAATTTTAGTTATGTAAATGTTAATATTTTTGGGTTTAGTTACATTTAATTAAGATTATGAGTCATTTACGTATCAGACTTTTTGATAAAAATTGTATACTATAACTTTTTAGTATGTTTTACAAAGAATATTACAACATTTAGAAGCTGTAGGCTTAGCACAGCTACACGAGCGAGACAACACGCGCGCGGAATAGAATACCTGTCATTTTCTGACGTTTCTAGTAAGACGGTGCCAGTGACAGGTATGACCATATCGCACATATCTTTACTCAAGCCCTGTGCTAATCCGACACTTTTTACGCTTATTATTTGTGAACTTTACTAAAAATACAAAAATTGTTTAGTGAATATGTACACTATAAGTTTATTGCATGTTTAAAATAGTTATTTCAGTAATCTGTTCGGAAAAATGTTTATTTCACCTAACTTTTGCATTTTTCCTGCTTACATTCAGAATTTCATGACGTTTTTTATACTTTGGCACGAAAAATTATGCTTATTATAGGCAAACCAGAAAATAATGTTCTTTGCGTTTCAAATGCTGAATTTTATTCTAGTTTTTGACTCAAATAACGATAAATTATTAACAGTTTATCTCAAAAAGGAAACTGTAGTGTCACTTTTCCGTAAAATATATCAAAAATAAGTGTAATTTGAAAGTAGAAAAGTGGCGTTAAGAGAAAATAAAGGAAAGAGTGACACTATTTTTTTTTAAATACGAAATTATGAAGTAATTAAGATAAAGAAACAACATTATTTATATTAGATAGACAGTTGGCATGAATAAAAAACTAATCTAGTACAAATATTTACCCTAATTAGAAAAAAATACCGTTTTTGAGCACAAATTATTTTTCAGATTTTTAAACCTTTCTAGTGAAAAAATGCGTTTTTTGGATAATGACGTTTTGATTTTCAAGGTGCGATGTTTAAACCTAACATTATGCTAAACGTGGCTACGAAACGTGAAATAGGAATTTTGGCTATGTAACATTTCGTATGCTCTGCCTATCCCGTTAGAAAATATAGGCGTGATTTAGGTATGTAGGCATGTAGATGTTGGTTATGACTTATGACTGATCTAGCCTGATATTATGTCCACTTGAGAAATGTTCGTAAATTATGTTTGGTTTTATTGGTATTGTTGTTGTAAATTAAAGCTAGAAAAGCCATCTGGTTTTGGTTAGAGCGGGTGATTAGTGATTACCTACCGTTTTCCGTACGAATAAAGTCTCATTTATTTTGTGGGACGTTCCTATGAAATATTAAAATAGGTACATTGCCTTCTTATTATCTTCTTTATTGATGACTTACAATATTTTCGTGTTTAAAGGCACTTGAAGTTAGAAAATATTAAATAAGTATATATATATATATTTTTTTTTAATAAAACGAAAAGATACAAAGAAATTAGAAATACGTGAATGAAAGTGGGAATCACACAACATACAGCATTGTATTTATTATTGTTACCATCTCTATTCCGTACTGTTTCCAAAGTAGAAATCGCAAGCTATTCAATAACTCTATGCCTGTTTATCATGTTTATCCACGAATTAGTTTTGCGTGCGTGGGAAAGTGACGACGCATCAAAGGGAATAGCAACGATGATAAACATTTCGGCGCCTGCGCCACATCTTAATATAAATATTTTACACAGAATCAGTCATCTAACGGCATTAAAACTATTATAGAGCTAAATTTAAAAGATTTCTAAATTTAATCACGATTGAATGGCATCCCAAGAAATAAAAACAGAATTTTATAATTTTTCATCTGCAACACAATGTGAATATTTTACTCTATTTATACGAGTAGCCAAAGAATGTTATAATTAGTAAAATGCCGTGTTACATTGTGAAACTAATAGTAGAGAGGTTGCTTATTGATATGTACTGTGTTGGACAGGAACTTAAGTAATTACTAATTACATTTATGCCGTTTTGTCTACGACAGAACCTAATTTTTTAAACAAATACAAACAAAAATATACAACTAGAAGTAGATACTTGTAGTTGTATATTTTTGTTTGTACACATAGATATATTTATGGCATGTTCCTCAGAATGCCATCGAATGAATACATCGGTTTAGCAATACCCAATTTCAATGTTCAACTTATCGATGAGTTGACCTTCTAGTGAAAGAAAAATGACGGATAGGTAGGTACTTAAAACGGATGAAAATGGGGTATTACATTACATCACTTCCTATTATTGTCAACTCATCTATTGCTAACGATATTTTCTATAGTTTTGGAGCTTTTTCTTGATTACTTACAAAAAAAAGCCTGCCAAGCTGTCACAAAGTTTTCAAAGTCGCCACGACAATTCGTTAAAGGAATTTTACGCTCAATCATAACGGACTGAGAAAGTGGGAAAGGCGACAACCAACTTAGAAATTACTTTTTTTAAGGAGCGATAAATTTTGATAAACGGTCCTCGTTCATAGGAACAAAAAGAAAATAATTCAGCCGCGTTCGGTTTTCAACGTTTGAGATTCGAAAGAACATTATATTCCACAGTCACGACTCACGACTATAGACACTGCTTGCCAGATCAAAATAATATTCATACAGTTGGTAGGCTTAGCACAGCACTGCTCAACAAGCGCAGGCTAGCTGTCGTATTCTGATATCTCTAGTAAGACAATGACAAGGTAGGTATAGTCGATCTCGCACGCATCTTTACGCTCGCCTTACTGTGCTAACATGCCAGCAAGAACATAATTAAAAAGTACATAATTATTTTTCGGAATTCTTGAAATATTCCCAATGAACTACTAGTGAATAACTACCTAAGTAGGTACATGGGAATCACATAAATGTAATAAGTTATCCCGAAAATGGAACCAATTGCTCAAAAGTAACTCCTTCGTAAAGTGCGCGAAGGAACAGCAGTATCCGAGAAATATTGGTGGGTTATTTAGGAGGGTTCCGAAAATTTCCCCGGAGAGGGCATCGATGGGGTTTCTATGGGGTTAGTGAATAAATTGTTAATAAACGGTTAATAAAAGGAAGGAGGACGAAATTTATTATTTATTGACATTAATTCGAGTAGCCTGCGAAAGAATCCAGGGTTAGACAGCTAAATAGTAGGTAGGTACCTAAGTAACGGTAACGCGTAGATTACATTTTTATAATATATGTATTACGTAACAGGTCAGAAATACATATATTTATGTAAATTAGGAAGCAAAAATATCGTCAAAATATTAAAAAATACCTACTGTCAAAATAGTTATGCCTGAATATAATAACACGAAACTATTTAAAATAATAGGTGCACCTATACTATACTCCGTTTTTTTTGGGTTGAGAAATTTAACTGTCAAATCCTTACACATTTTTGAGTAATCCCAAGATATCGGCGCAAATTATGATGATGTTTGATTTAAGAACATTATAACAAACAATGTTAAGTGTATTTGCATAAATCATTTCCAGTTTTACTAATGAATTCCAGAGATAATTTCAAATTGTGACCGTTAAATTTCTCAACCCAAAAAAAACGGAGTATACGTCAAAAAGGGAAAAGTAATAAAAACAATTACCTATTAAAAAAATAAAAACACCTAAGTAAGTAGATAGTAGGTAAGGTACCTTACATAACTCAAGAAAAATAATTTAAATAATTAAATCAACGTTAACCCTTTAAGACAATGTTTGCCATCAAACATAGGTGCTCGTAAATCAAATCCAATTTGTAAAGTAGTAGGTACGTGGAGTTCAATGTGTTGCTATTTTCTCGAGATAAGACGTTAACAACTTACATAAGTACGTAACAACGTATCAAAATCTACCCAAAATTACAAACTACAAACTAAGCCGCTTCATTTCACCATCAACTTTCAATTCAACCGTGACCTATTTTGTAAATAGTAGCACCAATTTCGTAACGTAACTAAACGCAAAATGGTTATCAATTTGCAGGTATTGTTAAGACTTCGTAATTAAGGCTGCCATACAAATTGTTGTTTGACCTCGAAACGAAATTGTTTCGTTTATTTGAACGATAATCTTGTTTGACCTTTGTAAATTAATCCATTTGTTTTGTTAACAATTCAATTAAAAGCGCCATTTTGTTTTATGGGAAGGATTATACGGGATAAGAAAGTGACACAATATTTCGGCTCCACATTCATCGGCCCATTAGCTCAGTTGGTTAGAGCGTCGTGCTAATAACGCGAAGGTCGCGGGTTCGATCCCCTCATGGGCCAAGTAATTTTTTGTTTACGTCCGTGGAAGAACTTGATTTCCTAATTATTTTCTATGCAAGTACATAGTAAGTTTATCTCAGCATTTATTGTTTTTATTTTTCTGTATATTTATTTCTAACTCAACAACAAGGTGCATTATTAAAATAAAAAAAATACATGTAAACGTAAACAGGATGCAATAAAAATCAGTAACTATTATTACTAATTCAATCTACTTTTTTTGAAAACGAACAGTAGCACACCTTTTTCAATACAATGTTCCATAAATAAAATTGACTCTGATATCAATAAATTCGTAGAAAAACAAAAAAATAAAATAAAAGCAAAAAGTCTACATTTGGAGGTGCTGGGATTTGAACCCAGGACTTTCAGCATGCGAAGCAGACACTCTACCACTGAGTTACACCCCCGGATAGACAGTTGTTTGAAATTACCGTATAGTATCTATAAGCGTTTTCTTAAAGCGTTAAACGAAATTAAACCAGCAAAGAAGAAATTGAAATTATAATAGACTGATCACAGCATGCATACTGCAAGAAAACATTTTGTGTTCCTCCGCTAAGTATATTTTTCTTTGTTTCAGGTTTTAGGCATAACAGAACGTGAATTTATGGATCAAATGGGCGTATACTTCGTAGGTTTTGTCTCCCAGTACGGTTACGACAGAGTTTTATCAGTACTTGGACGACATATGAGGGATTTTCTGAACGGACTAGACAATTTGCACGAGTACTTAAAATTTAGCTACCCTAGAATGAGGGCACCTAGCTTTATATGTGAGAACGAGACTAGACAGGGACTAACGCTACACTATCGGTCGAAAAGAAGGGGCTTCGTCTATTACGCTATGGGACAAATTAGAGAGGTCAGTATTTAGAGTTAAGTTTTTTTTATTTGGTAAATAAGTCGGTTTTTGGGTTAATAATGCCAAAAGGAGAGGCCTTTGCCCAGCAGTGGGATACAATGATAGGCTAATAAAAAAAAAATAAAAAAAATGCACCAATGATTGTTTCGAGAATAAAATGAGGTAAGTAAGAAAAAAAACTATTACACTGTGGTATTATTAGACAAATTGATTTCTGACCCACCAAGTACTAAACAATGTATGATGGGTCAGAAATCAATTACGCCGAGTCGAGTGTACTGATAAAGTAAATTTTAAATCAACGATTCAGGCATGAGTTTGGAAGAAATTTGTCTTATTATTAAAAAAAAAAAATAAGAACCGACTGCAAAAAAAAATCGTATTAGAAATCATTTGGTTGCAGGAGGAACCCATTGACTTCCATATTTACAATATTATAATATAAACCATAAGAAAGTATATGGGTTCCCTGCTACCAAACATAATGTAGGTAGGTACTTACCTAACTTATTTATTGAGATTTTTTTAATCAGGGTTTTTAAAAGTTACTTACCAGCGTTAATAAAATAACATGCAACTGCGGAGTTATAACAAGTATTTATTATGCAGCCTTTTATCTCAGATATTGGCGCTGCTGACTGTACCTAATTATAATTATTAATTAGTATTCCATCCGTCACTAAAGGTTTGAATAAAAATAATTGTGACTCACAATTTGGTGCTAAAAATCCTTTATCAAAATGGTTTCGCCATTGGGTAAAAACTGTAAAAAGAATAATATACCTAAGTATTAATAAAATGCAAAAAGTCCCATTGGAGGTGCGGGGTATCGATCCCCGTACCTCTCGCATGCTAAGCGAGCGCTCTACCATCTGAGCTACACCCCCTGATACAAAGCGTGTCGAAAATAAACGTCTTATGATATAACAGCAATGCGAGTCATGTTTGCGTAACGCTTAGTAAAGGCATTCGAAACTAGATGTCGCTGTTACATACATTTTAACAAGACTTGAGTTGACCTTTCGATATAATGGATTAATAATGAATTACTTGTAACTTTAACAATAATCCATTTATTCAATAGACTACCACAGGCTTCTTTATCACATTTATAACAATTATCATCATATTTGCCGTATTTGCGCAAGAAGGCATAGCTTTTAGCGCCACCTACGAATCGCGTCGGTCCATGTGAAAACTAAAGTAATCCGAGACGGCGCAGCGCGGCGCTACTGTCTATGTAAAAGTAAACAACTTGAGTGCAAAGTAGAAGTAAACATATTTCAAACTCCGACTGTTTTTAACCGACTTCAAAAAGGAGGAGGTTCTCAATTCGACCTAATTTTTACTTATTTTATATAGGCTAGTTATTTACAATTAGAGATTAACGACTTCCTTTTCCAGGTAGCCCGTCACTTCTACCACAAGGAGATGCGAATAGAACTTTTACGAGAAGAATTGCTTTTTGATACGGTCCACGTCACATTTCAACTGACATTCGACAACAGAGCGTTTACGCTAGCTTCCCTGGCCATGACAAGAGAGGAAAAACATCTGCCGATCAGCGCGTCGGTGCTTTTTGAGATATTCCCTTTCTGCATCGTTTTCGGGTAAGTGTAGTGAATACATAATTATTCCGTATTAATGTTGTAACATAACATACATAATACATAAAGAACACGCCTGTAACACCCGTTATAAGTCATAGTCCTATAGTTATATTCACGGAACAAATAGATGGAAAAAGTGGCGCTCTCGCGTAATTGCTATTTTTTACTGTCAGGCGTCAGTGTGGTAAGTTTTGCGACACAACAATAGATATCTAACAGTACAACCCAACCAACTTTGAAAGTTGGATATCCTCTTTAATTTTAGTTTCAAACTCTAGTATATTTTGTCATATCTCTTGAGTCAAGGGTCAAAGAGTTACCTGTCATTTTTAACCGACTTCAAAAAAGGAGGTATTCAATTCGGCTGTATTTTTTTTTTTTTTTTTTT
>BHDV01045030.1:2329-23778 GCA_005406045.1 Adoxophyes honmai
GGACGGACGGACGGACGGACAGACAGCGAAGCCTCAGTAATAGGGTCCCGTTTTTACCCTTTGGGTACGGAACCCTAAAAAATGACTAGATTAAGAAGCCATAAAGATGTGGATGGACTTTAACAGTATTTGATATACAGATTATTTGAGTTCTAAGTTTGAATTTCCCGTGTGGTGTCGGGATTAGAATAACACATCCATGGAAGAAACTCAGTTATGTTATTCTTAGCCCAACACTACACAGGTGACCATATTTTGTACCCTATAAACTTCACGAGCGTCTTATAGCCTCAACGAAACCACAAAAAACAAATGACAGAAAAAACGGTACATGCACCGCGCACGCGCGAGATACCATCACGTGGCCACGTCACTTTGAATTTAGAACGTCATGATCGCGTAACTGACGTTTGCGTTACGATAGTTTGTGGCCAGGAAACGTTACAAGAAACTTTTTTTCGGCCTGGCAACTTTCGAATACCGGCGGTTTCGAATATTTAAGAAACAGACGGCGATCTAGTTACATTATTTTGAAATAAGAATTTAAAATCGAGCATGAGGCAAAGGTATTTGAAGCCGATTTTATTAGGATTAGGCAAATTTTTAATTATTTTAATTTATTGATAAAAGTGGATCCATTTCTTCTGTTAATGTCGTAAGAGGTGACTGTGGAAATAGGTTAAGGTATACTTTAGTCGACAGGCTAGCATCTTGTTACTATTATAGCTGCCAGCTCAAAAACTAAAAAAATACCACGTCGTGGACACGTAACATGAAACAGCCATGGTTTTGTCTATGTAGCGTTTCATGTGCTCTGCCTACCCCATTAGGGAATACAAGCATGATGTATGTAGGTTCTATGGTGGATTAGAAATCAATTGGTTCAATATTACTTAACAGAACTCAATGAAATTTAAGTGGCAATCCGAACTAGTACAAAGGAGATGCGGGACTGTTGATATTTCCATCAAAAGAATTAGAATTCGAGAAAGTGCCAAGTTTTGTACGATTTCCTTTAATCATAGCAATCGTTTTGCATTCCGGAGATTTAATAAAAAAAACATAATGTCTTTTAATCAAATTTGACAATACAAAGAAAATAGGTTTAGTTCTGTTTTAGGCGACTGGCTAGCAACCTGTCACTGTCGTATTTCGTTCATCTGTAGTTAAAAATATTATAATTTAATAAATAGGTATGTGGCAAAAGACTTGAATCTAAAGAAATACGATAAAACGAGTGCTAGAAAAAGTCAGAGATTGTGAAAAAACTATAATATCAAAAGCTCGTGGAATCTACCCAATGCTTCTATAAAATTTACCTATAACAGGAGGCTGCATTGCACTTTATTTTATACCGGACTAGATAAATAAAATTCAGACGCGTCATTTTTCCGTAGCATCAAATTAAAGTACATTTCTTATTTACGTAAAGAAGAATCGCTACGCTTGTTTTGAAACACGTTACTTGCTGCTGTATGTAACTGAATCTGCGCGAAATTTAAATTTCTAATATCAATTTGCCTAGTTTTATCGATCGTGTGTATGAGAAACGATTGCCACGGTTTGCACAGATTAATCGAAACTCTATTATTTTGGTTGTCACTGCCGCAAAGGTATATAAGTATGGTGTATTAATAACACGTTGAATGGCGATGGACAACATTTGAACCTGTCAAGAATCCGCGCGGGCGCACGCGGACGCCTTCAAACAGACTGCCCTGCCCTCTGAAACGTTACACTCTAGATGTCTAGACTCTGCCAAGGCAACACAAAAACTTAACCTGCGTTTTGAAAAGGATCTCCCTCGAGATCCCTGACATCGGTTATCCTAAAAGGTTGGGTTAGGTTAGGTTTGTTTTATGACCATACTTTGCGGAACGTCATAACATCGTTCCTGAAATAAAATGCTTAGGAAAACTAATCGTATGGCATATGAGTTTTAGCACAAAATGATTATTATGACATAAATAGGGAATACAAAATAGGTTAAAAAACGTAGGTGCCTACACGGCCACTCTACTTGATATTTCAAATCTACATTAGAGCTCTGAGAGGCGCATTAAGTCCCGTAATCGCATTTTGTACCTGGATGAGCACCGAACAAGCGCACTAAAACGTATAGGATGCTGCCCGGAACTAACGGTAAGCACTGAGAGAATCGATCGAAGCTGCTATACTTGCTTTTTACTATGCCACTGTAGACCGCATGATTTTAGATTAGATAACAGTCTAATCCCTATGCATGAAAGGAAGAGGAATTATGTAACAGACTCAGCAATACATATAGATGATGGCTGAAATAGGGTGAAAAACACTGAGGTTTTAATGAAAATTTAAGAAGTAGTTCTACATAAAGTAAACGTACCTTTGCTCGACACTGACCCAATACTTTGGCACTTGCAACCTTATAATATGTCATAGTAAGAGACAGGTGACAGATGGGTGTCATCTACTGGGTGTTGAGGCGTCGAACATCGGTACTTTTACCTTAAGAGCATGCGAAACGATACGTATACGAAACCATGTCTACTTCACGTTTCGATGCCACTTCTAGCATATACTTTTTTTAGGTTTACAGTTGGGAGGTGTAATAATTACAGGTTGCTAGTCTATTGTCTAAAATATACCTGAACCTGTTTCCTTAGTCGCCTCCTATGACATCCGCAGAAGAAATAGAGAGGTGTTATATTCTACACCTGACACCAAACGGGGTACCCAACACCACGTAAATATTCCAAGTGGAATTGGAATAAAAAAAGACTAATATTTTTTCTGGCAACCTGCGTACTGCTGTTTCGAAGTTAAGAATATTATGGAGCTTCCTAAAGCTGTCGTAAGATGGGATCGATGTCGAAGGCGGATTGTATAATCCGCCGTTTTACATAACGCCTAGCCGTTTTGCAAAACAGCGCCGTTTTGTAATGCAGCGGCTCAACGTTTAGCCGGATTGAATGCGGCTGAACGAAAAACCGCCGGAATGAATTCGGCGCTAAACGTTATTCATTACGGCTAGGCATAATTTTTAGTTCAGTTTTTTAACACTCGTGGCGCTGCCTAACATAAACAGTAGAGGATTTAGAGATTATAATAGGTTAGGTTAGGTTAGATTACATTAGATTAGGTTAGGTTAGATTACATTAGATTAGGTTAGGTTAGGTTAGTTTATTTTATTTATATTTATTTTATTTAGCATTCTTTGTTTTGTAAGTATTGTTACCCTACAATTTTAGTAGTAGTACAATGCGGCTAAACGTGGGCCGCCTTTTTGAAGAACGTTTCGCAACTACAATCCGGCTGAACGTTGAGCCGCCGTTTTACAAAACGGCGCTGTTTTGCAAAACGGCTAGGCGTTATGTAAAACGGCGGATTATACAATCCGCCTGCGACATCACTACCACGTCGCTGTGTTAAAAAAATCATAGTTACATCATTCAAGGCATAGATAATTTTGATGTAACGTTTAGAAATAACAAAATATTTGTGTGCCAAAACCTTGCCAAAACGATCTAAAAGACATACATACATACATACATATCCTCACGCCTGTATTCCCGAGAGGGGTAGGCAGAGCACATGAATTAAAAAATCCAGTGCCACGTTTAGCGATTTCAGAGCAACCAGATGATCAAACGTGATACTGCAGTGACAGGTTGCTAGCCCATCGCCCACAATACACTAACCCTTTCCCAGAGCCGACTCTTACGGCACCCACGGGAAGAAAGGGGGAGGTGCTATTCTAACCCGGCACTACACGATCTAAAAGAATAAGTATATTAATTATATGAAGAGTAGTGAAGTTTGATACACCCTATTCTCTCTCTCTCTCTTCTTTATTGTTATTTCGAACGTGAAAGTTTCTCTGTAATATTAAACTTTCATGATTCTCACTCATATTTATTAAAGTTTATCTGTCAGACTGTCTGTTACATTTCATGTTTCAAATCGTTGAATTCACAACTTTTGATTCGTAAAGATATTCTTGGGAATAAAGCTGCCTTTCCACCAGAGATGAGGGTATGCAGCTATGCTGCGAAGACGTATTAAGCTGCGAGCGCTACGAAAGCCGTTTCCACCGGTGCTATGATATGGGCATTAATGAATACGATTGGTGGATATCAAACGCATCCGTAGCATCGTAGCATAGCATATCTCTGGTGAAAAGTCAGCCCAAGAGTACCTAGTTCATTTCATCTTAAAAATGGACCTAAGTCAATATGATTTAGTGCCAGATTGGGATCTGTGGTGGCGGCATGCAATAAAAAATAATAGGCATCCCCAATCTTGGGCATGCGTCCAAGCAAGATTTGCGATTCTTCTCTAGTCTGCGAAATTATCTCATAGTTTTATATGAGGTCTTAGCACAGCGTTTATCCTCGGTTTAAACTCAGAAAACATTTTGAATTCTTTTCTTTCGAGGTCGAGCTAAACCGATTTAAGACAACACAATTTCACAAGGAAGTCATACAATCACCATCGTCCATAGCCATCTGCAAAGCCATACAGATTGAACATAGATCCCCAAACCAAATGACTACATACATTATAGGTATGAATACAATCACACTTATATTCCCAAATGGGCTAGGCAGAGCACATGAAATATGATTTAGATAAAACAATGATTACTATTTCATGCTTTGCAGCCACTTCTGGCATAATTTTGGGTTTGAAAACAGATGGAAGAGGTAGTATAATAGTGACAGGTGGCTGGCCTGTCGCCAAAAGTATTTATAGTATGTTGTCGCCTAAACCTTAGTTGCCTCTTACGACATACACGGAAGAAATGGAGAAGTGTCATACTATCCCGACACCATACCATGAACCACCAATGTGTGTAGCGGAATTCTTATTCCCATGCAAGTCTCCCTCTAATCCATGGTTCTAAATGAATGAGTTATCAAAATTTGAACCCACCTACGCCCATCAATAATATTGAGGAGGCGTGAATACGTTAGCCGTGTGGTGTCGAGTTTAGAGTAACACCTCTCCATTTCTCCCGTGGATGTCGTAAGAGGCGACTAAGGAAATAGGTTAAGGTATACTTATTTTAGGCGACAGGTGAGCAGCCTGACAGAATTATTTTACCTGCCACCTTAAAACCTATAATATATGCAAGAAATGGCCACGAAGCGTGAAATAACATACATACATATTCTCACGCCTGTATTCCCAAGAGGGGTAGGCAGAGCACATGAATTCAAAAATCCAGTGCCACGTTTAGCAATTTCAGGGTAACCAAATGGTTAAATGTGATATTGCAGTGACAGGTTGCTAGCCCATCGCCCACAATACACTAACCCTTTCCCAGAGTCGACTCTTACGACACCCGCGGGAAGAATGGGGGAGGTGCTATTCTAACCCGGCACCACACGGGCCATTCTAACCCGGCATCACACGGGCCGTGAAATAGCGTGGTTTAAAATATGGTTTTGCCTATGTACCTATGCGTTTCGTGGGCTCTGCTTACCCCTTTGGGGAATACTGGCGTCATGTGTGTATGTGTTGCTGCATTCATACTCCTACTAATCCCGGGTCCTAAATGAATGTGTTATCAAAATTTGAGCCCACGTACGCCCATCAATATTGAGCAGGCGTAAATACGTTTACGCTCGTAAAGCAAGCGTAAATGCGGCGTAAAAATCAAGCTCGTTCGGAAGCTTTACGTTTTACGGTGCCCCAAGTGGAGTCGTTTGAGGGAATTGTATTTTTGTTTAGGATCCGTGAAAGAGGTTTTTTTTTATTTTTGTTTACCGCCATGGAAGGTTCTGGAGTTATGGGTGCGGAATGTTTCGGGAGATACGGTTTGTGGGAAATGTTGGGTATACTTATGTACGCGGTATCTTTTGTTTTTGCTACTGTTTTTTCAGGGTTCCGTAGTCCACAAGGAACCCTTAAGGATGATTTCTACCAAACGGCCGGAACAGGAACGGAACGGAAAGAATACGAAAGGATTCCGCGACAGCCGTTCGTCGCCGTCGGCATGTCGACGCGCACGATCGAGCCGAAGCCGCCGTTTGCGGCCAACAGGATGTCGACGCATCCGAACGGCACCGTACGTCACCGTACATCACCGTACGGATGCTAGCGTACGTATCTCCAGTCCGCAACCAGTTAAATACTTTCGTTCCTTCGTATCACATTGACGTGTCGTGTTTGGAAAATGGTTGATTGTCACGAAATTTGGAGGAGAGATAGATAATGAAGTTCCAAAAGTTGGTTTTCAAAATTATGAAAATAAAAATATTTTTAGCCCCCATCCCATACAACAAAAAGTAAATTGGACTAACCCTAACCTGTGAGGTATCGTTGAAAAGGTCTTTAAACCCCCCAATCTTGAGATAATCTAAAACAAAGTTAAAATTTGAAATGCCCCCCTACCGTAACTTTTGAAAAATATGGTATATGTGCTCTGCCTACCCCTCTTGGGAATACAGGCGTGAGAATATGTATGTATGTATGTATGTCTGTGGTTTATACAAGTAAATACTTTTAATTAAAATTATAGCGGACTCGGTATCATGAATAGTTATTTTTATTCAGTTCGACCAACTTATGAAGTTACAGTCGTCCGAACAAAATGTATGGAGTCAACCGCAAAATGAAACTTAGCTAGCTATGGAATCGTATCGTGCGGGTGCCCGACACGCTCTTGCCCGGTTTCTTTTATTGTACGAACATCATGCTTGTTTCTGAGGTTAGTGTTGTCTTTGTGATGGATCATACCTACTCGTAATTGTAATAAAAGGCGGGTAGTCCGAGGAGCCGGAACAGATAAAATCAAGTGCGCGAGTTGTAAAGCGATCAAAAGTAGAATTAATGAAAATTAGCGTAGTGAGAAATAATATCATGCCCATATTTCTAAATGGTGTAGGCAGAGCACACAAAACGCAACATAGACAAAATCATTACTATTTAAAGCTCAAAGTTACATAAAATAGGTATATTTAGTACTCGTATTCATTCTTTTCCAGGTCACCTCGAACGACATCTTCTTACGAAATGGAGGATGTTTCTTGCCGTGTATAAAATATAGGGATAATGCAGTGTTTATCCCGATTTTGACCAGAATCTTCGTCACAGATCACGCCTTTTAATTTTGTAACTGACATGTAGCTTTTGCCTCTATCCAATCATTAGCAGAAACAATTTCGCCTACGGCAAGATAAGAAAAAAAGTTGGAAATTTCAGAAAACTACGCCCATGCAGTTATTTTCGCAAAAACAATAAAAAACTTATGCTGACGCTACAAAAGCCATCACGTTTGTTAGCTTGCCCTATTTTTCAACCGCCATACCGCCCGCCAGCACAATCCTGCCAACATCAAAAAATCTAACCCAATTCGAACGAATGGAGTTCTAAAATTCAAAATGCTACCGTGTAGAGCGGAAATGAATCCGCCCGCGGGTGCCTCTCCTGATACAGATCTGATGGAGCCGCGTGCGACTTCCGGCCAGTTCGCGCCTTTATAGGTTCCAATTTCAAATCGGGCACTTGTAGTGGCCAGATTCTTTGGAACGCGCTTTTTCGCGGGCGGCTGGGTTCGATTTTTGAAATAGTTTTCTTCTTTTTTGCTATTTTTAGCTGTTTGTGGCCAGTTATGATCGGATATTAAAAATAAATAGGTTTTTATTGTAGTAATTTTACTGATTTTACGTAAAATACAGTACAAGAAACTTTTGAAAAAGTTAAAAGACTAAGCTTACTTCTCTAAAAATGATTTAGTTCAGTCGTGTGCTGTCGGGTTAGGATAATAATATCACCTCTCCATTTCCTCCGTGGAGGTCGTAAGAGGGGACTAAGGAAATATTGTTATGTACATTGTATATTGTTATTGCTATGTTATGGTAAGCTTTAGACGACAGGATATCAACCTGTTACTATTTGAAATAAAATTATGGCAAAAATGGGTACAAAACGGAAAACAGTCATGAAATTGTTAATGTCACGTTTTGTGTGCTCTGCTACCCCATTTAGAAAAAAAATGTATGTACGTGTTGTATGTATTCAAACAGTTTTGTACTTTACCCAAAAACCACACCTTATCTAACCTAACCAAGACAGTCCGTGCAGTACAGTCGGCCACATAAATAGCTCGGCAAAGATTTAGCGCTCGCTGTTAGAGATACGTATCGGGCTGAATCTATTGCCGGCCGAAGCGTATGTACCGCGCGTTCGCCGCGCGTTATTTATCTGTGTTGACTGTACTTTTGAAGGGTTATGATTCTTTTGGTTCGAGTGGGAAGCTTTTTTTCTGTAGTAAATATCTTGCTGTTTGAGAATTCCTTTAATTTTGATAGAATACAATTTACGTGGACCGGAAGAGGTTTCGGGTGTGTTTTTTTTTACCTACATCGTAGTTTTTTATGTATATCCGCTATATTGGCAAAAAGGGTACACAAGACACTACGTAGTCATACTTGTAACTATTTCACGTTTTGTAGCCACTTTTAGTAGGTATTTTTTTATGTTTACGAGGTAAAATAGTGACGGGCTGTCGCTTAAAATATACTTTAACTAGGTTGCCCTTGACGAAATCCACGAAAGAAATGGAGAGATGTTATTCTAAATCCGACAACCACCAGGTGATTTTTTAGAAAAAGTGACTTAAACTCAAAGTACCGTAAAATATAGATAAATTGTATATTTTTATAATTTCGTGGTCAACTTCAATCACTAAACTACAACATAAAATCCATGCAAATAGAAAAAGACCGATGTACTTCTAGATAAGTACCTATAATTATTGTATTCTAAAAATAAAATTTAAATCATAGTGCACAAAAGAACAGTACGTTGCTCCCTACAACACTCAGCCCCGACAATAGTGGAGAAAAAGCCTACAGTATCTCCATTAAGTGCATCACAGGCTAGAATTAGATTAGCGACCGTCTGCTAAGCTTTCACATGGAAGGGACGTGCACTATACGCGACGGGGTTCACAAACAGGAGATTTTAGTAAATTTAATATTTTATTAGTCGAAAAACGTCTCGTTTTTTGTGCTAATTCACTTTCTTGAGTTTATTTCTTACACAAATTTTTTTTGAGGGTATTTAAAGAAGACGGGATATTATTATGTAGGTCATGTTTTTTTATGAAACTTTTTTATAACAACAAACGGTTTACTGTGTGCTTTGAAAGAAAGAAAGACATTTTTATTAATAAAAAATTTGACACAGATTTTAGCTAAGTAAACAAATAAACAACATCTTAACAATTATGGATGCAATAAAAAGAAAAGAAAAAAAAGTGCACATTTCCATGCCAAATAGCACCAAAAGGGCCGCATTCACTTTGCTATATTTTTCATTTTCATTTTGTCTTTACTTACACTTTTGTCATAAAGTAGCTACATAAAACATAACACCGATATTCCGAAATGGGGTAATCAGAGCACAAAAACTTTCCATAAATAGAACTATGTAATACCTACTTCACGTTTTGTAGCCACTTCCTAATTTTTTTGGTTTAAAAATAGATAGGTAAGTGAAAACCTTAGTCACCTCTTACAATATTCATGAAAATAATGAAAAGGCCTTGTTCTAAACCGCAGGAAGGGAGAGTTTTGACGATTTTTCTTGTTTTGACACATTCTTATGTTCAGTGCGATGGCCACAAATTTTGTACCGCGTAACTCTCTAGACGCCTTTGGAATTCCCCTTCGTTCTTATGGGGAGTAAATTTAATATAACACCGGGTCTTCAATATAAGACCACTAAGGAATTTTATTAATGGCCCAAGAGTCAATGTGGTAAACTTTTATTGTGAAATTTTAGTCTGTAGCCATTTATCTAAGAGAAGCGGCGATTTGGTGAAGGGCTACGGATTAGCCCGAAGCATATCAAACTAAACTCAATATAAGACTAGAGTCATCCGAATATTTTTCAAGATGATAGAGCCTTACTGTAGTACCCGTGTGGTGTCGGGTTAGAATAGCACCTCCCCCTTTCTTCCCCGTGTGGTGTCGGGTTAGAATAGCACCTCCCTCTTTCTTCCCGTGGGTGTCGTAAGAGGCGACTCAGGGAAAGGGTAAGTGTATTGTGGGCGATGGGCTAGCAACCTGTCGCTACAATCTCACGTTTAACTATCTGGTTACCCTGAAATTGCTAAACGTGGCACTGGATTTTTGAATTCATGTGCTCTGCCTACCCCTTTTGGGAATACAGGCGTGAGATATGTATGTATGTATGTATGTACAAGCTGCTAACAAAAATGTTTGTATAATTTATAGAAACATAAATTAATAAAAATGTTGCTTATTACTGATAAATTTTGATTCCCATTATCGGAAGCAATTTTTGTCGACAATACGTTCTTAAACACGTAAACTGAACGACTCTTCAAGTATCTTGTTATTTCTGTTCTCGAAATTTCGCGTGTTATTATCGTTTGTTTAGGATTCTATATTAATAAATTGGAATGCTTATTAGGAAATTTCGGGCTGTCTCATTCTGGATTTTACGGTTGAGACTAAAAATTACGTGAATAACTTAATTTTAATCCCTGATCGCAAGAAGTGACGTGTTTAAGTTGGAATCAATCTCACACCTCTTCTCTTCCCTCACTATATTTTTCTCACACACACCCTCACTCTCACTCACTCTCTAGTCTGTACCTATGTTTCTGTGGGATCATAGGGGCCGTCCATTAATCACGCGAGGCTCGAAAGGGGGAGGGGGGGGTCAGTAAAAAATCACGAAATATCACAGGGGGAGGGGGGGTCTAGTAATATAATTCTACTGAACCGAAAAGCGGTGTTATGTGTTTCGTCAAACGCCCACAAATTCGAAAATAGCTTACAGCAGCTAACACGACTTTCGTTTATATAGATAGATTTTTCAAAAATAAGATTCTTTGTAGTTACTAAAAAAATACACGTGATATGGGGGGGGGGCTAGTCATGAACCTCACCAAATATCACCAAGGGGGAGGGGAGGGGTCAAAAATGCAAAAAAAAAACATAACTTGGTTAATGGATTTTTTGTTAGCTCTCAAGGGGAACGCCCGATTTTGAAGCGACTTTTTAAATTGTAAATCAGTTCACTTGTGGCGATTCTTTGCTTTATAGGTTTGAATGAAATCAAAACGACTTTTTTTGATAAAACTAACCATTGCCCGCGACTCCGGTTGCGTTATAATTCGCTAACTTCAGTCCCTCTCCATTCCAAAGGCAGTACGTAAATGTGTACAGTCACGAACCGGGATTGTTGAGCCACTTGCTACCGTGCGCAATTTAGACGTATAATCAATGACCGATGTGACCGACTAGATGTCAGCTATTGGATTAGTATTACACGACCAAGTTACAAGCTTAGGCTCAACAATCCCTGTTCGCGATGGTACAGTTTTCACTACGGGAGATTATCAAAATTGGTTCCACACTCACAAACTTTCACCTTAAAGTATTAGTGTGATAGTGTGACTATTGAGGTTTTTTTATGTTTCGACTAAAAATACATGTATTACAATTTTGAAGAATCATTCAAATATAGAACAACGTGAAACAAAAAAATCCAAACACTCAAATAAATAATGCCGCTGCAAATTAACGAAGGTAATAAATAAATTAGGCAAAATGAATACCAGAGAAAATGCGGATTTTAATGGCGGATGCGACAGTTAATACTTTGTTTGAGACAGATGATGTATGATCCAGTCGCAAAGCTCTCATGTAAACTGGAGTTGTCTTTATTTATTTTCATATGATCGATTTGTACTTAATATGCTTTGGCTCATTTTATAAAAACGGATCATTGTATTTTAACGCTCGTCATGCGCTAATGAAATAAATAACTTTTGTTAGCCTTCGTATGAAGATTATTGTCATTGCGACCTATCGGTACTTCTAAATTTACAGTCAAATTTTCCAACGCGTGTAGATTATACATAAAATAATATACAATCACACCTGTGTTCCCTAGTGAGGTATGCAGAGCTCGCAAAACGTTATATACTTATCTTCTCTAAATTCTGACTATTTCACGTTTGGTTGCCATAAATAACATAGGTAACAGGTAAGTGACACGTTGCTAGCCTGTCATCTAAAGTATACGCCAACCTATTTTTTTGATCGCGTCATACGACATCCTCGGAAGAAATAGAGACATGATTATTCTAATCTGACAACACACAGGCATGCGTAGAGTGTGGTTTAAATTGGACTGCAAAGGTTCATGTACACCGTATCCAAATCATCAACTTATACTTCAATTTTTTTAGCATTAAATTGGCAAAAACAAAAGCGAACGTCCATTCCCGTCAAAAAGACTTTATGGATCCATTAATGGTTTTATGTAATATTGCGACGGTTCGTAATGAGGAATAATTACTACAATGTGCTAATATAAACTGGATTAATTTTTGGATAGTACATAAATTATTATCATTAATAAACATTAATCAGCCATTTGTAATCTGATTTGAGGTAATTAGAGCAGGAAGTTCAATCAAACACTATTTTTATGTGTTTAATTTTATATTTACCGTGTTTTGTCGGGCTTATGCAGGCGTGATGTAAGTATCTTTTTCATGTAATATATTATATTATACTAACTGATGTATGCGACTTCGTCCATACTGGTTATAGGATTAGCGAAATCGGCCCAGCCATTCATTCAAAGTGATGTTTTGACAACCAAGGGAAATAGGGAACCACTTTTGTTTAAAAGATCGATAAAAACTCTATAACTGGACGGACAAATTAAAAACACGTTCACAAAATCCGGTCTTTGAACCCTTTGGGCGTTTGTGCACTACCATGAATTTTCAGTTCCGGCGGTCCGGAGATTCCGGGTCCGGAATGACATGAAAAAACCGGATGATAAGCTTGTGCACTTGTCCGTAATTTTACTAGCCGGCGTGTCGGCCACAGACTTATATCAACATAGATACCGCGAGTTCCTGTATTTTTGTATGAAAACCAAAACTAAGCGTGCCCCTTTTTCTATACCTATTGTAACGTCACACGAGCGCTTTAGTGATTGGGGATTGACCGACCGAGTGAAATCGATTCAAAAGAGACGCCGCCTTATTCAAGTTGTCCTGTCTCTAGGCAGTTAAACCTGATCTAAGTGGTACAAAACTAAATTAAATCGCGTCAACGGAGTCATAGTCGCATCAAAGTCTAAATTAACAGGCGTCTCTCTTTTGGCACGTTTTTGGCATGCGAAGTACGTAAACTTGTGTTATCTATTTCGATATAAGTCTGTGGTGTCGGCTCTTTTAAAAGGATGCTGCCGCAATTCCGCGAACCGAACGAAGCCACGAGCGGCGAATAGACACAGATTAATACTTGTACAGATACAGACGCGTGACATTGTGCCAATCACAATTTTATGTCAAATTAGTTATTTATATTAATATGTCACTTACTATTGTATAGGTATTTATTAATATCATAAAGCTGAAGAGTTTCTTTCTTCGATTGATTGTTTGTTTGATTGAATGCGCTAATCTCTGGAACCGCTGGTCTGATTTGAAAAGTTCTTTGAGTGTTGGATTACTTACCGGGATGGTTATACTAGATTTACAAAAATATAGCATCCTTAGTAAAAGTTCAATAATGTAACCCAAGGTGTAAAAAAATACTTACTTACCCGAAAAAATCATTTCACCGCGCGCGCTACGAAAACATAAAAAAGTCATTTCAAATCTCTTCGTACCTAATACCTAAGTGCAATAAGTACAGTAGGTACCTCAGTAATTATTTTAAACCCATATAATCAATATTATTATGTATTATGTTTACTAGAGTAAATTATTATGATATCTACTACCTATCCTTACCATTATCCAATAACAATATTACTTACGTGATCAGCATAATGTATTCGTTTCCATTCTAAGCACTCCAAAATGACAAACACATAGACAGACAGACATATAGACACACACAGATACACACAGACACAGACACACGCAGACATACACACAAAGCAATTATAGAACTACTTACATCAAAACCAAATATAGAACTGTTACTCTCTGAACTGCTACCTACTCTGTAAAACGATGCCAGTCAATGAATAAACCGGTCCGGAATGGGCAAAACTGAAAAACCGGACCGGAAAATTAAGTGTAGTGCACAAGTTACTATAGACATTACATGGCCGGCTAAATCGGACCTTAAAAATCAGGACTGCCGGATCTGAAAATTCATGGTAGTGCACAAACGCCCTTTTGATCACTAATTATGAAAAATGGCATCCGTTTCCCTAAAATAACTCTCTAAAGCTTTATAACATTCTAAAGGTACCAATAAACGATTTTCAACATTAGTATATGCCTCGTATAATGATTGAAGACGTCTACTACCTATTAAGATCTAATTTTAAGTACCAGTCTACCAAGACCTACGATCTCCCAATATTTGTTGTAACTCAGAGTTCATGTTATCCTTCTATGACCAGCTTACAGTCGATCCCTTGTTGTCTACCTTTTATTTTTGGATTGGGGTCAGACAACGCTGGTACGTTATTAGTATGAGCTCCCTTTTTCTACTCATTAACGGATTTTGAATGATTGATGGCAGTGGTGAGTTTTGGTGTTGAGAAATGCTGGTTTGTTTGGTTTTAGAGTAGTTTAAATTGTGTGAACTTGTGTTTCTAATGCCAAAAAAATATGGCACTGTGTACTGATTAAAATAAATAGAGGGGATGGATGAAAGTAGACTAAACTTACTAAACAGATGTGTACTCGGAGTGGAGGAAGTGGGGAGGTGGAAGACCTATCTAGACGGATATTCCGTGATAAAATCGGAGATGTTCTAGATACAAGTCAGGTCAAGAGCATCCGAAACCAACAAGCATGTATGAAGAGATTGATGTTTGTGGGTGAAGGAAAAGTGCTACGTGACGAATGTAACAAGTGGAACAATGTGGACTCTGCCTACCCCTGTGAAAAAGAAATGTGAGGGTATGTATGTATGTCTATGTATGGAAGCATAACGTCTATAGCCATACATACGGGTATATTTGACCACTGGTTAAAATATTTACGCCCAATTTCCGTCCTATTTCCGGGATATTGTAAACGTCATCAATGTAACAGGTGGATAGTATTTTTTTTAATTTATCCCATTATTTCTCAAAAATTACAATTTGTAGATTCTTAACAATACGTATAAAACACTAAACTTCTTAACAAAATCTTCAAGCATTTTTCTTAGGTAATAATAGAATATTTCAAGAACGTCGAGAGCTTACAGCCAATATTGAAGGGATAAATGTCAGCAATGCAAATCCTACGAGAAGTTTAATTTTACGGAAGGTTAGGAGAGAAAACAATAAAAAGAGAGTCATTACAAAATATTATCATATAAATTGAAAAGATTCGGCTCACAGAGAAACGCGTGGAGAGGTTTTGGCAGCTTTTGATCTATTGTGCTGTAAATAAAATTATTTTTACTTTAACCTAGTAATTTTTGTAAAAGATTTCGTCAGATAATGCAATATTCAAAGGACCATTATCTACTGTAAAATCTACGATGTTCTTTCACTATCTTCTAGATAGTGTTTTTTGATTTTAAAAGCTATTTTTATTTGCACTTAAATATTGTGATAAAATGATTACACTAGCTTTATCGTAACCGGTTTTTCAATATTGAAATTTAAGTTACTGACGAAATAAATAATGACAGTTGCAATTGAAAATAGATAATGGATGGCTATGACAAGATGCTATGGCTATGGCTTTGACGGCCGGATAGCCCAGCGGTTAGAGAACCTGACTGTGAAGCTTAAGGTCCCGGGTTCGATTCCCGGTCGGGGCAGATGTTTGTATGATGAATACGAATGTTTGCTTTCGAGTCTTGGATGTTTATCTATATATAAGTAAGTTTATCCGTTGTCTAGTACCCATAACACAGGCATTAAATTGCCTACTTTGGGACTAGGTGATTGGTGTAAAAATTGTCCAGTGATATATATATATCACTGTGGCCCCGTGTGGTGCCAGGTTAGAATAGCACCTCCCCGTTTCTTCCCGTGGGTGTCGTAAGAGTCGACTCTGGGAAAGGGTTAGTGTATTGTGGGCGATGGGCTAGCAACCTGTCACTGCAATATCACGTTTGACCATCTGGTTACCCTGAAATTGCTAAACGTGGCACTGGATTTTCGAATTCACGTGCTCTGCCTACCCCTCTTGGGAATACAGGCGTGAGTATATGTATGTATGTATGTATATATATATATATATATAGATTTTGATAAATATAATTATTGTTGTATCAAATCAGGTTGTCAAAGCGTAAATATTATTGATAGGCGAAATATTTTTGTCTGTCTTGATTAAATCATGTTTAAAGCTATTTGCTACGGTGTTTTCATAGAACTACGGAAAAACCGAGCTTAAGGTTTGCCAATGGTCAAAGAAGCGCAGCATTGTGAGCATTCAAACAACAGACCGATTTGTAAACACGGAATTGCGATCCAACGTAACAACTCCTGCGTAGCAAAAAGAGGAGAAGGCCTTTGCTTAGCAGTAGGACATGATTTTATAGTAGTTTAGTAATACTACAAAATGTAAGAGTAAGCAAAGTCTTCTGATAAGCCGAGTAATTGTGATTATTTTGTTACTAGACGCCAAAATATCTCTCAAAACTATTTTGAAGTCTATACTCGAAATTAAAAGATGAAGTTTAGTTTCTTTTCGGTGAAAACATAACAAGTTCCGTTTTTTTGTTTTTCAAAATTAATGTATTGCTCAAAAAAAAATATCCCGACGAATTGAGAACCTTCTCCTTTTTTTGAAGTCGGTTAATAATACCTAAATAACCGTAAAAGGTTTGTTGGTTGTTGAACCATTTTGATTCTTGATCCATCGTAGAACATTATGACATCATGGTAGCTTTGAATTCCTCGTCAAAAAAACTTTTTATTAACTTTATTATGACAACTTCCTACGTCGAATCACATTTTTTTTCTGCACCTTTTTTTTAAATAACAAAGGACACCGACTCCACAGCTTTCCCTACTCCAAGGGCACCAAATAGCACCGCATTATGATTTGTGGTCTCGTTGTGACATCTGATTTCAGTCATGCGTCACATTGTCAGAGCAGTCATAATTTATTATTATTTACCTTAGAGAGTTGTGTCATCCGGAGGGGTAAGTTATTTTTGGAAGCTAGGGCGTTTTATATGGGATGTTAAACTGCGTGGAATAAGCGGTTTACGTCGATGATTTTATGGTGAAATTTTTTTTTTCGTGTTGTGAAAAGAGGGTTGTTGTAATTTGGTGGTAATGTCTGTCTGTCTTGTTTCGTGAGATTTTGATGCGGTATTTTAAGTAAAAGCTAGTTTTTTTGGGACATGAAGTTTTTCAGACTCATTTCCTAAATTTTAATTAATACCTTTTATGCGAAGTCACAAAATAGCTAATTTCATTTCATCTGTAAAAGAAAAAAATCAAATAACCAGAGTGAGATAATAAAATTATAGAACTAGAAAAGAAATCACCTTATCAAAGTGGCGTATGAATCGTCGGAGAAACAAAATACTTTTAGAAGAATGAAAAGGAGTGCACTTCAAGGTCTGAACAAATGAATAAAGGTCTACAGAAACGGGTGTTTCCCTGGACGTTCACTGTTCAAGTTTATCAACACTTAAATCTGCTTCTGAATGTGCCCGAAGATTGATTGCATAAATCGTGTATTAAAAAATCTATTATAATGAAATAAAACACGCTACTCAAGTGTGAAACCGACCTAAAGTTACCTTAAATGCGTTGAAACGCAATACGTAGACAAGTCGAGCTTGAGTTTGTCTAACCTTTTTATACAAAGTGGCAGACAGCACCGGTGTTAGTCTCAATTAAGTCTACGGAGTAGTCGAAAAGTAAGAAAGAAAGTAATAGTCAAGGAAAAATGGAACCCGTATCACTTTGTTCTTGTTTTCATAGAAAAAAGATGACTGTATCAAGCAACGCCCCAAAGATCTTTAATTTTCAATTTCTTCGGTGAAAATTTAGGATTAATGTATTTTTGCGTGTACGTTTGAAAATCATTTATGTTAAGAGAATAATAATAAAATACATAAAGTAATAATAATAAAGTTACTAAAGACTACTGAAGCTTTTAGTAACGGGATCAAGATGGAATTTGGTGTCGACAAGTGCGCGGTCATGCATGTACAACGGGGGAAGGTTGTGAATTCTACGAATTTACAACTTTCTGAGACAATAACTCTCAAGTCTCTCTCAGAAGCTGAAACCTACAAATACTTGGGCATGTCACAGTCTTTGGGTATCGTGGATAGTGATATTAAACAGGCGGTATCGGAGCGTTTCTTTTGCCGCGTGACAAAAGTACTAAATAGTCTTTTGTCAGGCGGCAACAAGATCCGAGCTCTGAACGCCTGGGTGATACCACTCCTCACATATTCCTTTGGCGTACTCAAGTGGACTCAGACTGAGCTGGACGCCCTGGATAGAAGAGTCCGTCACCTGCTCACAACACATCGCATGCTGCACCCGCGCTCATCTGTTATGAGACTGTACATCCCGCGGAAATGTGGTGGTCGAGGTATCTTGAATGCCAAAAACCTCCACAACCGCGAGGTGTGCAGCCTCAGGGAATACTTCCTTCACAATGAGTGCGGGATGCATCGCGATGTTGTGGCAGTTGACAGAAACTTCACACCGCTCTCCTTGGCTACTGAGAACTGGCGTAAACCTAAGGTGTTGAGCACGGAAGATCGCATGGACGTATGGAAGAGCAAGGAGCTGCACGGGCGCTTCTACCGGGCCCTACATGGGCCTGATGTAGATTTGCTCGCGTCGGTAAACTGGCTACGCTTCGGCAACCTCTTTGGGGAAACCGAAGGTTTTGTCTGTGCAATTGCTGATGAGGTTGTCAAGACGAATAACTACCGGAAATATATCCTGAAGGACGGTACGGTCGACATCTGTCGGGCATGCCACCGTCCCGGTGAGTCAATCAGGCATATTATTTCCGGTTGTTCTCATCTTGCCAACGGAGAGTACTTGCACAGACATAACCTAGTAGCCAGAATTATCCACCAGCAACTTGCTCTTCAATACGGCCTTGTAGAATCTGAAGTGCCGTATTACAAATACACACCGACGCCAGTTCTTGAGAATGGTCGTGCCACGCTCTATTGGGATCGATCTGTTATCACGGACAGGACTATTGTTGCCAATAAGCCTGATATCGTGATAATAGACCGATCACAGCGCCGTGCAGTGCTCGTCGACATCACCATCCCCCATGACGAGAACCTCGTGAAGGCCGAGAAGGACAAACTCAGCAAGTACCTTGACTTGGCTCACGAGGTGACTGACATGTGGGATGTGGATTCGACGATCATTGTACCGATAGTCGTCACAGCAAACGGTCTCATAGCGAAGAGTCTCGACCACCATCTTAGGAGACTCTCGCTAGACGGTTGGCTCAAGGGTTTGATACAGAAGGCAGTACTCCTTGACACGGCACGTATCGTCAGGAGGTTCCTCACTCTGCAACCCTAAACGCCGGTAGCTTGGGCCTTGCTCCGCTGCCGACGGCATCCTAGATTAGGTTTTTTATACTGTGTTTATTTTTTGTAAGTGCATTTTGTATTTTACTTTTTATAATCATTTTGTAAAAAACCTAGTCTAAGACAATAAATGGATATGTGAGAAATACGTAATAATTTTAGAATGAGAATCATCGTTAACTAACTTAATTAAGTACATAGAATATTTATAAACTTAGAATTCTTTTAAAATAAACAAAAAACTTTATCAATAAGTAAATTTTTACGAAAATTGTTCTTCATTTTTATAACTGTCTAATATTTTTATAATTTTTTTCTTCAAATGTTTTAATTTCGAAATAGTCATTGTGTAGCCTATGTAGCATTTCTTCTGGTCTGCCTATTGCATTTGGGAATACAGTCGTAATGTATGTATGTCTATACAAACAAACCCACAGAGCGACACCACGGGAGACATAAAAATAATGCCACACTCGAACCGCATTGTACCTGCAAATAGCTATTGTGGGTTCGATTCCCGGGGGAGACATAGCGTTCTCTTTGTTGTCTTTATGGCTTTTCCTAATTAGTTAACAACGAGGTTAATGAACTACTTGATTAACTTAGTTGACCGGTGGACATTGATGTATTGTGTTTATTTTATCGATGAAATCGACGAAGGATGAATTAGTTTGATTTTTTTAGTTAATTTACAAAACGATAGAATTTTTAACGGTTAAAATGTTGCATTTGGTATTGGGATACTATTAGGTACTATTTCTGGAATCGGGTTTAAAAAATTACCACTCTATTTCTTCCGTAGATCTCGTAACATAGATTTAAGGATAGGTACAGGTTTAGATATATTTTAGGCGACAAGTTAAACCTATAACAATGTTACACAAAACTAATAGGTACGTATAAAAACTTCATTTATTTAATAATATCATATGAATACATACTAATACATGAATGTAATCATGGGTAGTTCCCATTATCCAACCCATCCCACCTATACATTTATATAGAATTTTAGGTGGGATAGGTTGGAAAATGGGAACCATTTTTTTCTCTTACTGCAATAGTACCAACATCCCCATGGCAACAACTAGAGACATAACCGAATGCAGGACAGTCCCGGCGGCTGTGTAGTAGCCCAGTCGTCTGGTCACCCTATCCATCTCGACTAGGGAGTCCATGATTTCCTCATTGTTGGGGATAATGTCTTCTGGGGGCAGGAGGAAGCCGTATAGACCGACGTCTCTCAACTCGAAGAGGTAGACGATTGGTACATTCACCACGCCTTTCACCCAGTCAAAGCTTGAACCGCTGACCGCATCTGAAAAGAAAAAACGATTTACATAGGCACAGTCAAAGAATTTGATAACTGTACCACTTTGTACCTTTTTACAAGAAATGTCACTGTGACGTATGGTACGTTCTTCTGATCAAAGCAAAATTAAACTCATTATGAAAAGGTTCAAAGTGGCACAGGTATCAATTTCTTTGACTGTACAACATACATTCCGTCGCCCATAATTAGAAATAATAAGTAATAAGCGCATAATAAGAAGGAAGACAAAAGCGTAACTATTTTTCCCTTTGCAGCAACTTCTAGAATAATTCTCGCCTTAGAAACAGGTTGCTAGCCTATCGCTTAACGCACACACAATACTCATTTCCTTAGTCGCCTATTGCGACATCTATGAAAAAAGAGAAGTATTATTCTAACCCAACACCACATAGTTTTTAACCGACTTCAAAAAAAGGAGGAGGTTCTCAATTCGTCGGGATATTTTTTTTATCATTATTATTATTTTTTTTTTATCATTATTATTTTTTTTTATGTGTGTTCGCTGATTACTCGAAGACCCCTGGACCGATTTGAAAAATTCTTTTTTTGTTTAAAAGGGTATAGTTTCCAGGTGGTCCCATTGCCAGCATATCTTGATCTGGTGATGGAATATGAGGGAAATCGAG
>BHDV01045030.1:33897-49402 GCA_005406045.1 Adoxophyes honmai
AACGAAGAATCGATCTCCTGCATCGCCGCTCGACATTGACACACGCCTTATCATCTTCATCATCTCTCTTCATCTCCGACATATTCAATAGTACAGAAGCTTCTCGACTTAAAATGGTGTCTGGTTTAGAATAACACCTTTGAGTTTCTACTGTGAATGTTGAAGAAGTAACTAAGGGAATAGGTTTAGATGTGCTTTAGGTGACAGGCCTATTACACCTCCTTCATCTATGTTCGTTTTTTTTTGTCTTACAAGCTAGTCAATGTAGTTTACCTTATAACCTGTCGTTAAGAATCTTAGAACTTACTATTCCAAACGAAATCGAAATTTCTGTTGAGATCTACTCCATTACTCATATCGTCATTGGCTCCTGTCGCGGCACATGACGTAAAATTGGTCCTGCTTCGATTCTTCCTCCACATTCTATGCTGGAATTACAAATACAAACATTATAAAATCAGCCAGATTTAACATTCTATTGGTCAATGCTAAACTGCCACCATCACCGCATGCAGCACGCAGAGTAACCAATAACTTGCGTTAGTTGTGATTCTTCATTGGTGACTTGGTGATCGGCTGTTCGGTGATTGGTTGGTTCCGCGCGGCGCATGTGGCGACGGCAACACTGTGGCTTGTTCGTTGCAATATTTACCATTTTCTGACTATTTTATTTTGTCAGTGACGACTATAGTTTAAGTTTAAGTTTTTAACCTTGTCATTGTTAAAGTACTCCTCTACGATGGATAGTAAATTTATTAGTTTCAAAAGTTTTAAGTGAAGCATCAGATTTAATGCTAATAACAGGCTAATTATTTAGAAGACTCAAGTAACACACACTAGATGACTGATTCATCATCATCATCAGCCTATATACGTCCCACTGCAGGGCACAGGCCTCCTCTCAGTATGAGAGGGCTTGGGCGATAGTTCCCACGCGGGCCCAGTGCGGATTAGGAACTTCACACACAACGTTGAATTACTTCGTCGCTGTGTGTAGGTTTCCTCACGATGTTTTCCTTCACCGAATAGCTGGTGATAAATATCAAATTTGATATCGCGAAATAAATATCGAAATAAATTCCGAAAAATTCAGAGGTGCGAGCCCGGGGTTTGAACCCCCGACCCTCTGCTTGAGAGGCTACAGTTCGAACCGCTGGGCTATCACGGCTTAACTGATTAAAAGTAGGTAAATATACCGTCAAATGAACGAGTTAATCTATACCTAGATATAAATCTTAGATACATAAGATGATAATTGATAATACAAAGATTTAGAAACTAAGATTATATGAAATTTGCGAAATTGTTATGCATTGAATTCGCTTCCGTCGTCGTTATTTCCTCATAATTACGAAATTCTTTAAGACTAGATTGAATAAGATATTACTGGATCAGTGAGATACACCCTTTGGTATTATCTAAAATTTTTAATTGGATTAGATAGTGGAAAATCATACGTCGGTTTTATTTAAAAATACTTACATTAGTAAAAGTATAAGAATACCCATCAGGATTGACGACTGGGAAAATGTGCCATTCAAAGTTCGATGCCAAAGCCATCACCTCAGGATCATCACTGGTTAGAAACTCTTTGATAATCCAAGTAACAGTGGCTGGTGAGATCCATTCTCTAGCATGAAGAGCGCCTTCGAACATGCCTATTCTCTTATTTTCCCTTTCTGGATGGAAATTTATTACTATCCCTTTGATATCTCTTCCTTCAACGCTTTGGCCCATAACCACCGTTCTTACTATATTAGGGAAAGCCTCAGCAAGTTCGTCAAGCCAAGCGTATATGGTTTCCAGACTGTAATATCTGTCCCAAGTGAATGTAAATAATTCGTCAGCATTTCGAGCGTAGCGTCTCCTTCCGTGTGTTCCTCTTGGAGTGCTCCAAACCCAGTAAGTGCTTCTTCCATTGGAGCCGACACTGCTGACACTGTATCCACCGCTGCTGCTGCTACCACTGTTACTGCCACCACTTGGTCTGCCACCGCTACCTCCGCTGCCAGTGCTGCCACCGCTGCCACCACCTGGTTTCCCACCACCGCCGCCACCTGGCCGCCTGTATGTAGACAGTAACTGGTTGTCGATGGCCCTGTAATGTTACACACAACCTTGAATTACCTAGCGATACTACAACTTAAAGCTTATAGTAAATATCCAATTCAAGTAGCACATAAAATTAACGAATATTCCGAAGTATAATCCAAATCATGGGTTCAAAATCATAATCTCTGTTGGAATAGCCATAATAACATTAAAAGCCAAAGTTTCAAAAACAACTCAACGAAATGATGACTCTGGTCTTACCTTTGAACGTCTTCAATAACCAATTTTGCTTCGATTTTAGCTTTACCCAGCATTTCCAAGAACTCGGTTTCCAGCTTCTCCGACACCATAATCTTCACATTGTGGTTAACGTCAAAACCATCATCCCAGAACTCGGTGATGCCACTTATTTTTATGAACTGTAGACTCTCTACTTCATCAGCGGTCTTTGGAATCACTTTGTAGACTTTATGGCCTTCATAGTTTATGATCTCAGCATTGATAGTTGCTAGAACAACAAGAATTACAGCTGCTGTTCTAAGCAACATTTTTGTAGTTCTGTAGGAAATGGGATTGTTTGCGACATGAGCGTATATATCAGTCTGAAATAGCTAGATATAATCTTATCTGTGTGATAATATTTTAATTATCTTACTTTATCGGCGTGAGACGTAGAAAATAATCAATAAGTAATTAGGTAAAAACTTTTTTTTATTCAAATCATAACTTAAACATAATACAATAATTCACAAAAAAAAAAACAAAAATAAACAAAATAATAACAAAAGACAAAACTTACTGAAACTAAAACTTACCAACTAAAAATCCCCAATCCGAGTCGCACCTGGCCCAAAAGTCCCCATCACACCCGCAGCATTGCCCCGCTGTATAACTAAGGCAATCTTCTGCACCAAGTACGACCCGGAGCGGGGGTCACAACCCCTGTTGCGCAGTCTACGGCCCAACTCGCCCACCAACGATTTAGCCTCAGCCCCCCAGGGACCAGCCACCTCGACCGCAAAAGGCACGAAATCATACGTTGGCTCCAAGGCCGAGTACTTGAGGTGTTTGGACCTCGCAGCATTTTCAGCCGCAGACCCAGCACACCTTGACGTGCCGCCTAAGTGAGATGGAGCAAACGTACTTACGCACGTCGCATCCCACAGAAGACAACGTCCTCTCTGCCAGGGAACCAACGTCAACCCGTCAGGCCTTTTGCCGTCACTGCGACTCAACCCCGGAGGCTCTAGGACACAGGGCACATTCGCAGCTACCATTGCCCGTTGAATGAGGCTGTTAATGGAGTGATGGCGAGAGAAGCGGCCGGCACATCGCTGACAACTTAGGCCGTGATGTCCATCTTCTTCCACCATCACCCCACACACACACAGGTGTCTCTCGCACACCTTGCACCCCAACCTCAGCGCCACTGCTATTCGGAGCGAGTCGTAAATGTAAAGAATTATGACGATTTGTTGCGGAATTTAATTATTTACATATCCTAGTGTTGTTTCTTTAATTAATTTAATTATTTATGTGAATCACTTCTTGTTTGTATTTTTAGTGCAAAGTCCACAACAGACAAACATTGCTCAGTCTAAAATTAGAATTGAATTTATACCTATTTACTTACTTGCTACTAAGATTTGATACATTTTAAGTGAAAAGTTGGAAAATAAATATAATGTACTGAGATACTTATCTATTATTATAATTGTGTAGAACGCATGTATCCCCAAATAAGTAAGGCAAAGTAGACGGAACATTGACTTCTTCTTGTTTTGTAGCCACTTTTAGCATAAAGATATCAAAGATATTTCTATAGCTGTTTCTGAAATTAGTTTTCAATAAAATTGTAAACAGATCTCTTTAGCGGAATAGGTTGTCAAAAAATTCGCGTATAAAATCCGAAAAACTTGTGGTTTCTGGTACGAGTTGTAATTTTTATGTAAACCCTCGACATTGTTTGTACGTGAGAATAAATATCCCCGTGTGGTGCCGGGTTAGAATAGCACCTCCCCCTTTCTTCCCGTGGGTGTCGTAAGAATCGACTCTGGGAAAGGGTTAGTGAATTGTGGGCGATGGGCTAGCAATGTGGCACTGGATTTTTGAATTCATGTGCTCTGCCTACCCCTCTTGGGAAAACAGGCGTGAGAATATGTAGGTATGTAAGTATGTACATTATGTATGAGAATAAAAAATGTATCGTATATTATTTCATTATTCACTTCTTATACAACGTGTGAATCTAAAATTACGCTAAAAATAGCTGCTAACGTGAAATAGACAAGGTTTTCACTGTTTAATGTTTAGTGTGCTCTGCCTACCCTATTAAAGAATACCCCGCAGGGAATAAGGCGTGACGGATATTAGCACGAGGTGGCATGCATAAATATCTTTGTTATTATTATTTATTTATTTAGGCTAATATATTTTAGAAATGTTCAATAAGTCTGTGTCAATTTTTGTCAACAAATGTCATTACTTTCTTTTTTTATGTATAAAAAAGCAGGTATTTTACGTTACTATTCCCATATCAAGCTATTCTCACACAGATTCGGCCCTAGGCCCCGTGACACATTAAGCACCGTGCTCACGCGCGGACCTGCGCGACGTATCGACGCACGTGCGCTGATTTATGCGCGCGGCCGCGACACAGCGGTGCCCGGCGATAAATATAATCGTCTGACCCACCCAGGGAGCCAGTGTGCAAGGGGCTTTACACACGCAACGGAATTGAAGGGACATATACATACAATCACGACAGTCTTCGCAAATGCGGTAGGCAGAGCACTCCAAACGCTACATAGACATAACCGTGACTATTTCATTTAGGTTGAAACATTCATGAAGGAGGTATAATAGTGACAGGTTGCTAGGGTGTCGTTTAAAGCATACCTAAACCCTTGTGTGAATGAACGTTTTGTCTTTCTTTCTTTCTTTCTTTCTTTAAACCTTTTTTTACCCGTGTGGTGTCGGGTTTGGAATAACACCTCTCCGTTTCTTCCATGGATGTCGTAAGAGACGACTAAGGACATAGGTTAAGGTATACTTTAGGCGACGGGCTAGCAACCTGTCGCTATTGTACCTGCCGTAAAACCAAAAAAATATTATGCTAGAAGTGGCCACAAAAAGTAAAATAGTCGTTGTGTCTATGTAGCGTTTTGTGTGCTCTGCCTACCCCGTTTGGGAATGCAGGTGTGATTGTATGTATTGTATGTGTGCTAAACCTTTTTCTTACTCGCCTCTTAAGATGTCCACTTATGCCTTGATCACACGTACCGAGTAGAGTGGCGAGAGAGTGGTTCTCGGCCGAGTACTCGGTTCGTGTGTAGTATGAAGGCAATAGTTCACACTAACCGAGTACTCGGCCGAGAACACTCTCTCGCCACTCTACTCGGTACGTGTGATCAAGGCATTAGGTAGGTACGCTTTAGGTTTAGGGGACAGGCAAGCAACCGTGGTTTTGGCTTTGTAATGTGGCGTATGCTATGTTTACCCCATTGAGAATACAGGTGTGATGTTTGAACCGCAATGATGGATCCGAAATACCTACCAAAATCCAAGTCAATCAGGCCGACCATTAAAGAATTCCCTTCTGCGGAGACAATCTTGGCTGGGTCACTAGAAGTCTACTACCAGATTATTTTACTCACAACTGAATTACACGAGTTTGGAAAATGGATCAATTTGTAGGTACCATCGCGAATAGGGATTGTTGACCTATGTTCCTGTCACATCGGTCATTGATTACACGTCTAAATTGCGAACAGTGGCAAGTGGCCCAACAATCCCGTTTCGTGACTGTAGATACGTCCAAGATTTGATAACAGACAAAACACAATTAAAAATGGAAGTAGGTGACACAAAAAAAGCATGTAAAAAGAAATTGATCATACTTTATCGTAAGTGCATAAAAAACAACATAATTTAATTTAGATTACAGAAATTAAAAAAGAGAGATTTGTGGGGTGTCTAAAACAAGAAACGCAAAGGACGCGAAGGTTGATTGGTGGGATGATGAGGCCAGGGATGTTGTGTCAGAAAAGAAGAAAGCGTGGGAAGATCTGTTAGCAATAAATGCTGATAATAGAATGCTACAGGTTCCAAATGAAGATGTAGTGAGAGCGAAAGAGAAATATAAGGATGCCAAGGAGAGGGTGAAAGAATGTGTGCGTAGGAAGAAAGAGGAGATGAAGAGTAGACTAGACCAAAAATTTTGCGCTGGTTTTCGGAGTAATATCAAGTTATTCTGGAAACTGGTTAAGGATGCGCGATGCAAGTCGTCTACTACTTCATTCAAAATCATTAGGCGTGAGAATGGTGAAAGTGTGACTGATGAACGTGAAGTCTTAGAATGTTGGAGAAAGTACTTTGAAAGTTTATTTGAAAGTGAGGTACAAGCATTTGAAGATGTGTCAGAATCGAGAGAAACAGTGAGTAACGATAGAATTTGTATGGAAGAGATAATGAAAGCGATGAAGGATCTGAAAGTAGGTAAAGCTGCTGGGTATGATGGTGTAACTGCGGAAATGCTAAAAGCTGGCGGTAGTTTGATGGTAGACTGGCTGTATCGCCTCTTTAACCTTTGTTGGCAACAGGGCAAGGTTCCAGACGACTGGACCAAAGCAGTTATTGTGCCACTTTTTAAAGGGAAGGGCTCACAGCAGGAATGCAAAAACTATCGCGGTATCAGTCTTTTAAGCATAGTAGGCAAGTTGTATGCGAGAATTTTGATTGAAAGAGTGATAAATGCTACTGAGAGCAGTATTTGGGATGTGCAAGCGGGTTTTAGAAAGGGAATGGGATGTACGGATCAGGTTTTCTCATTACGGTGTGTAGCCGAGAAGTTCCTAGCAAAAGGCCAAAAAGTGTACTGCGCTTTCGTGGATCTTGAGAAAGCCTATGATAGAGTGAAGAGGGATGAACTGTGGTCAACGTTGTCCAGGAGAGGAGTGGATGGCGACTTGATACAGGCTCTGAAATCCTTATATAAGGATTCCAGAGCCTGCGTCAGATTGAACGGTGCCTATTCAGACTGGTTTGACATTTCTCGGGGTGTCAGACAGGGTTGTGTAGCATCGCCGTGGCTATTCAATCTTTTCATGGATGACTGTTTACTCGATTTGAAAGAGCGAGACTGTGGATTGAAGATAGGGGAGTCTCTCATCAAATGTCTCTTGTACGCTGATGATCAGGTGCTCCTTGCATCGTCAGCGTGTGAGTTACAGGACATGGTGACTCTAATGTACGAATCTTTTGAAAAGAAGGGAATGAGAATGAACGTAGGTAAAACGAAAGTTATGGTGATAGAGAAGAACGACGAAATGACTGAATGTGTTATAACAATTGGGAGTGAAAGGTTAGAACAAGTGAGAGATTTTAGGTACTTGGGATGTATGTTCACGAGTGATGGTAAGTACGATGAGGATATTGAAAGTAGAGTAAAAGCGGAAAATCAAATGAATGGAGCACTTCACTCCGTTGTGAGCCGTCAGGACATTTCTGAAAATGCTCGTTTGGCTATTCACAACGGTGTGCTAGTACCTACTTTGATGTATGGCAGCGAGAGTTGGGTGTGGCAGAAGAGACATGAAAGTAGAGTGAATGCGGTTGAGATGCGTTCTTTGCGTAGCATGAGTGGTATAAAACTTACTGATAGGGTGCGTAATAGCGTGATTAGAGAGAAGTGTGGTCTGAAAGAGAGTATTATTACAAAGGTAGAGAAAGGTATGCTGCGTTGGTTTGGGCACGTGGAGAGAATGGATGAATCAAGGATATGTAAGCAAATCTACAAGGGAAGTGTGTTAGGGCAAGGCGGTCGAGGGCGTCCTCGAAAAACGTATATCGACCAGATCGGCGATGTACTAAACAAAGCCCAAATAAGGAGTACCCGAAACCGTCGAGCGTGTATGACAAGAGTGATGAATGTGAGTGAAGCGAGAGAAGTATGTCAGAATAGATGCGAATGGCGCTCTGTTGTCTCTGCCTACCCCGCAGGGAATAAGGCGTGACGGTTATGTATGTATGTAAATTAAAAAACATGGAAACAAAAGGTGTCCTTATCGTTACAAAAGAATATCAGCCAATCTTGACGCGATTCTAGCATTGAATTATGTTACTCTTCCTACTTTTATTTGCTGTAATAATTAATAATAAATAAAATTGTATTGTTTTTATTAAACTTTGTGACATATGATGTACGGTGGTATTTTTATGGTGTCTTATTACAAACACACCTCTCCTTTTCTTCCGAGGATGTCGTAAGAGGATACCTACTACGGAAATCAGGTTTAGGTATTCTTTAAGCGACATGCTAGTGTAGCGCCCTATGGCCACCTATCGTCGAATAGTCGAACTAAACAATACTACATGGCGCTAACTCAAATTAATTCAACATATAACTTCCTCTCAGTGACTTCGGTCCCCGACTTGTCCCCGAGCGTAACATCTACTTGGAGAGAGATCTCTTTATTGGAGTATTTCTCACACTAGCATCTTTTTTTTTAAACCTAAAATTATACTAAAGTGGCTATCAAACCGTTTGTCATGGTTTTTCTGCGTAACATTTTGTGTGTTTTATCTACTCAATTTGGAAATACAAGCGTGATAGTAGGTATGTGTGAAATGTGACGCCATAGTTTTTAAATCAATATAAACTAAATTACTTGAATGTCAGCAGGAAGAGATCCCTTAAGGGATATGTTCGCCTTTGTACTTGTGTTTTGTTTTGTGCTTGTTATTTTGCCATGTTTATTTTGTACAATAAAGAGTTACAAATACATACAAACTTCATACTATTGATACTTTTGATATCTGTGAAAAAGTTTCTGATTTTACTGAGTGGCAACTTAGTGAATCTTTTCATTATTGTGAAGACGCCTTTATAAGATCTCAGTCGTACAACCAATGGCCCAGGAAGACGGCTACATCAACGGAACACAGCCTTCGAGTATTGCAAAATTAAATCCTACGCTCATACATGCCAATACGAACCTTAATTTCGCGTGTCTAAGTCTGAAACACATGAAGAGATAAAGTTGCAAAAGTCTCGTGGGACCGTTGTTCGCTGTTCGACAGGTTGTTTAGTCTGTGGTGTCTTTTTTTTTAATGTCATTACGACAAATGACAACGGCATTCTGTCCGTAAATCCAATAAATATTGCAACTTTGTTTGAGTACAACTGAGGACGATCAGCTAATCGCCGTCTCACGGGAACTATAATAAAATAAAATAAACGGGGATAATAATATATATTATTTTATTCAAAAAGTAGCTTATTTAATTTTTTGAGCTTCAACTATCGTCGTAAATCATGAAATTTACACTATAGAAGTGACGGTGAGTGGCTACGGAACGTGAAAAAACCGGCCAAGCGCGAGTCGGACTCGTGCATAAGGGTTCCGTACGAAAAACAGCAAAAAATCAGGTTTTTTTCTATGGGAGCCGCCCTTAATTATGATTTTTATTTTGATTTTAGTATTTGTTGTTATAGCGGCAACAGAAATACATCACCTGTAAAAATATCAACTCTCTAGCTGTCACGGTTCGTGAGATACAGCCTGGTGACAGACGGGCAGACAGACAGACAGACAGACAGCGAACTCTCAGTAATAGGGTCCCGTTTTTACCCTTTGGGTACGGAACCCTAAAAAATGGTCATGTTCATGTTTCGTTTGCTCTGCCTACCCCATTTAGGAATACAAGCGTGATGTATGTAATCTATGTATCTATCTATCTATGCCCTTACGACATCTACGGAGGAAATGGAGTTAAGTTATTCTAAGCCCTATACCACACGGGTAAACAACTAAACATCTAAACTCAACTCAATGTTTTAACTATCTTATCCACTTAGTAAAACTATCGAACCAAAACTCGAACCCGGGACCTCAAGCTTCACAAACTCGGTAACCACTGAGGCGGTAAATAGGCTGTCAACTAACGCAAACAGATCACGATTACAAAATAAATTGCAACAAACATGGCTTCGCCTCACAAGGATGTTAAAGAACAAAATAATTTACGATCAGTAGGGAACCGCTTAATCAGCGTTCGGCTCATTGTTAACTCGCTTCGCTCGAATAATGGGGCTATTGTCTCTTAGTATCGCGATAAATGCTTGGTGCAAGGTACGAGCAACGGAAACCGAAATAATATTATCAGTTAGCCGAATAGCCCAGCGGTTAGAGAACCTGACTGTGACGCTTGAGGTCCCGGGTTCGATCCCCGGTCGGGGCAGATGTTTGTGTGATGAATGCGAATGTTTGCTTTCGAGTCTTGGATGTTTATATATATATAAGTAAGTTTATCCGTTGTCTAGTACCCATAACACAGGGTTGCCTAGTTTGGGACTAGGTGATTGGTGTAAATATTTGTCCAGTGATATTTATTTATTTACTAGTTTGATTTTATAAAATTATGGAATAGCTTTACTTTTTTTTGTCGACGCACTGTGGCGTTACAGTAATTGTGAATAAATATGAATTATGACAATTATTATGAGCTGTTGAGTCAATTTCTTATCAAATCTCGGAATTCTTCTATATAGCAAAATGTTCAGTCAATCCACTAAGCACAGACAATTTGAAGAAAATAAATGACTGGGAGAGTTTTTTGTGGATTATGATTATGAACTTAATTAAATTTTGCACGGGATTTTTACGTCTTAAAAAATATACTGGAATTATTTTTCCTTGCATCTAACAATTTTTAAATAATCTATGAACAACTTTAAACAGAATGGAAAGTAGCCTATTGAAGCAATGCAAAAGCCAAATATAATAATTACCTAAGTTCCTTTCGTAAATAAAGTGGCAACGTTACTAGTATTAATAATTAATAGCAAATTTTTTGATAAACTGATTTCACATTCAGTTGGTGAAAGTACCTTTCACTTTACTAAAATTTGTTTGGTAATGTAATGTAACGCAACTTTTCATGATTTGAAACTGAATTTACTCTTGATTTCCATAAAATCATCAAATTCATTAATACTTTGCTTTCGCTCCGTTGTCATATCTAGTAAGTTTAATAGGAATCATTTATTTAGTTTACTCTTATTTACTTTTAATTACTTTCATTACGGAAAACAGGCGTGATTGGATGTTGTACACATATGTATCTATTAGGGCAGGCAGATGACAGAATATCCGCGACGGACTTTTAAGTCAGTGAAAAAAGAATGTGCAGTAACGCATAAGACGCGCAAAAAGTCGCGCGCATAATGCATACAATCCTCGCAGACTATTTATGCGCTGCACACTCGATCGCACAAAAAGCCTGTCGTCTTCGCTGCCCCTTAGTCGGTCCGCCGGCCCATCGGCTCGCTCCTTGCACCACACAGCCTATATCGCGACGGCTGCCTGTATCACCGTCCCGCACCGCACTTCCCTCAATTGATTAGTTCCTGATAATGTACATGCGGCTAAGTTCAGCGCGCTTAGTGCAACTGACGTTCCTGATACTCCCGGCTAAGCTAATGTCGTTAACGTTTCTAAGGCACAATTATGCCCGGATCGTGTAGGGGCTGATGTGTGATACATTTCGAGGAACAAGACCGTTAATTGTAGCTGCTAACTGAATTCATGCACCAGATGATGCAAAACAATATTTTTTTATTAAATGGGTTAGAGAGGTGACAAACAGAATCAAAAATGTTTAGATACATACATAATACATCGATTTGGTCACGGAACGTCCATCTGGGTTTTCTCCTCCCAATGCAGCCATCCACATTCACAAATTTATTTAGTAAAATCTTTTTCATCACACTTGCTCGTCAATGGAGGTGTTACAAGCGCGTATCCTTCAGTACAAAGGCCTAAATTGTAACCGCGGGAGTTATCATTACATCCTATGGGAGGTAAAGTTTAGTTTTAAAAATTGCAAAAGTTGGTATAGGTACGTTAGTTCAGACTAAGGAGGTTACAAATGTAAAAATAAAAAATCTGCTATTAAAACTTATGGCCAATTTTTAAATGCAAAATTAATGTATGCATTATGAAACTGTATTAATTTAATACTTTGGATGTATCTCAACGCGTTTTTTACTATGCATTTTTCGTAAATTTGTTTGAACCTTTTTGGTAGAATCTGGCTGTATGACCATTCGAATTCTGTACGAAACATAGTTCTTGTCTGTGGTATATAATTAAAAAAAGTGACAATAGACCTAAACCCACTGACAGCAGTGACAGCGCGGACAAGGAATAGCGCGGCGCGGCGACGTGATGTCATGAATTTTCTTTAATTTTTAGTTTTTCCTCGCAAATGTGATGAAAAACATTGTGTGTAACACGGGGAGTAAAGGACATTATAAACTCGAGGCATAAATGCCCTCCGCCTGCGGCGTCGGGCTTCTAACAGCCTCTCGTTAATAATGTTCCATTTCCTCCCCTAGTTGCTCAATGTACTAAATCTTAATCTCTATAATGACCAAACCAACTAAGCTACATGGCCTGCATTAAGAAATCTGTATCCAGTGGTTGCATTATAATGTTTACATTATAAAATCGATATCCAGACCATACTTACGTTTAAATTTAGAACGTCTTCAAAAGAGACGATTCAAAGAATAAAATAATACAAACTATTTCAAATTTGGAACTCGTGGTTGGTGCAGCAGTGGCGCGAATTCGTGACACCGATGCGCACTTGTTTGTGGGAATCCGTTTTGCCGCCATTTTAGATTATTTTGTACTTCATTTCCATGTCTGCTTTGATTTTTTTTTTCAGAATTAGTATTATGAGTGTCTGTAGATGTGTGATTGTGTGTCCAACTGTTTACAGTTAGGCATTGAAATACTTAGTGTTTCTTTAAGAAATTCGCCTTTCAGGCTCATGGCATAAACTAAAGTCTTATATTATTACTTTCCAATTATATTTTAGCAGGATTATTATACTAATAAGCATCGTAAAGTGTCGAGTTTTTTTTTTCAGGAGATTTTCAGAAAATTGCGTGAAAAAGATAATTTGCCGTACAAAAAAGTCAGGCTCGTATAATTAGTCTACTTTAGTTTATAGGTAATCTTAGTTCAGTAGGCGTCTATTAAAATTGAAGGCTTTTTTTAGGGTTCCGTACCCAAAGGGAGAAAACGGGACCCTATTGCCGAGACTTTGCTGTCCGTCCGTCTGTATCTCACGAACCGTGCTAGGTTACTTTTGATTTTTTTTATTTACGTTGCATTCATTATGTTTTCATAACCTCGTAAATACATTAGCTACGGCAAGCCAATTAACTTCTTAATTGTCCTCTTGTCGACAGTACCCATTAGATAATTTTTGTTCTTATAATTTAAGACTGGTAAGGTAAAATACCAATGCTCGACACGTCAACGCCCAGTAGATGACACCCACCTGTCTTAACATAACGATGCAAGTGCCAAGTTTTGGGTCAGTGTCGAGCACAGGTACGTTTACCTTAAGTACCTAATGTTCGGCGAACTTAGTTCCGCGTTTAAGTTTTTTACGTGAGATTTCCAAATTTTTTCACCGCCTTAAGTTTCCAAAAATATTTGAAGCCAAAAATTAGCCAAATCAATGCACTAGTTCTGGAGTTTTATCGAGACTAAACAGCAATTCATTTTTATTTCTATAGACTAAGGGGGGAGTTATGTGGCTTCCCCCAGGCTTTTATTACACATTTTCTAAACACCTAAAAAGCGTTCTGAGACAAGCAATGGTATAACGAATCTTCATTCCAAGTATTTCCAAAGATTTCACCGCAACAGAATATAAATAAAACAACATTCACTCGCCAAATATTTCCCGTAAATGATAACTGCTTGTCCATTCATTAAATCTTCGTGACTTTTATGTTATTATCTCGCGACTCAGTTTTTAATATCCAGGCTTATAATTAAGAACCTTATTTGGTAAAAGAGATCCCTTACTACCAGCTTTTTGTGAAAATTATTTTAGAAGCCTGATCTGACTTTGATTTGTCTTAAATAAGGACAGTATTTGAATTATTAAACATAATAAAATAAAACAAACTAAGTCTAGTCGAATGTTTTATGACTTCTGTATTTTCTTCAGGCGCTTAAATGTATAAATAGTTACGTTTTGAGGCCACTTCTAGCATAGTATCTTTTAGGTTTTGAGGTGGCAGGTACAATAGTGACAGGTTGCTAGCCTGTCGCCTAAAGTATACCCTAACCCATGTCCTTAGTCGCCTCTTACGACATCCACGGAAGAAATGGAGAGGTGTTATTCTAAACCCGATACCACACGGGTACATACCACAGTGGCCTCAAAACGTGAAATAGTATTGTTTTTCAATTTTGTCTATGTAGCGTTTTGTGTGCTCTGCCTACCCCGTTTGGGAATACACGCGTGATTGTAGTATGTATGTATGTACTAGCTTTCCGCCCGCGGCTCCGCCCGCGTGGAACTCGGTTATATTGCGGTATAAAGCACAACTATAAGAATACTTCTCGTTTCAAACGACACACGGCGCCATCGATCTATCATCTATTGATCGGTTATCGATTGATATCGATCTATCGTCGATCGATATCGATCTATCAAGCAAACTATATTTTTGTTTTCCCTCGGGAACATCAATTTTTTCCGGGATAAAAAGTAGCCTATGTCACTTTCCGTGCCCTAAACTATCTCTACCTAAAAAATCACGTCAATCCATCGCTGCGTTTAGCCATGAAAGACGGACAAACAAACAAACAAACACACACACTTTCACATTTATATATTGGTACGGATGGTATTCCAACACGGGAATAGGTGACATACAACCGACTACACATTCATCAACGTAATTCATCATTCATTTTTATATACGTACCTACTTCTACATACAGGCTTTTATGTAGTTTCACCTGTCCCGATGTTTATTAGTTTGTTCGCCTGTAATCAAATCGTACAAGTTAAATTTGATGCAGTTTCCGGTTACCGATTGAGCTGAATTTGATTTGGAAAAAATCTGACTGGAAAAAGGTATCTCAATTTTTTTTCCTATTGTGTTTTGCCATACTATGTTTGCGACAACACAATGAAAAAATCGCAAAATATGGATAGACTTTTTTCGGTAATTTTTTCCTATCTCATTTTAGGACACAGGCGTGATTGTATGTATGTATGACATTCTCGCTCGGTGAAACACTGAAACTACAGAGCTAACAAAGATTATCCAATAATGCTTTCTTTTTTACAGCCCTTTCGTCATATATTTTGCATTTTGTTCGAAAAACCTTGATCCAGATTAAATTACCGCTAACATCACATTGTCATATCCCATAACACAAACTCGATTACGTGTCAATATCGTGAAACCTTAGTATAGGCACAGGTGTGCAGTCGCTTAAGGGGCGTATAGGAGCTAATACTTTTATGTGATGATGTCCACAGATCCGTACCAATATATAAATGTGAAAGTGTGTTTGTTTGTTTGTTTGTTTGTCCGTCTTTCACGGCTAAACGGAGCAATGGATTG
>BHDV01045030.1:53871-72621 GCA_005406045.1 Adoxophyes honmai
GTATGTCAGAATAGATGCGAATGGCGCTCTGTTGTCTCTGCCTACCCCGCAGGGAATAAGGCGTGACGGTTATGTATGTATGTAGATTTTTTGGAGTTTTTGGTACGGAACCCTTCGTGCGCGAGTCCGGCTCGCACTTGGCCGGTTTTATTTTACATAAAGATTCCGGGAAAATAATTTCACATTGGTTTTTGGACGCGTAGGTATAATATCTGATCACCAGTTAGATATTTACGGTAAATTTGGACCAACCTGTATAAATACAATGAAATCATTACGCAATATGTACTTGCATAGATCTCAGTGCCTCCTTGTCCGTCCGTGTGGTGTCGGGATAGAATAACACCTCTCCATTTCTTCTGTGCATGTCGTAAGAGGCTAGAAGTGGCTGCAAAGCATGATATAGTCATAATCATGGTTTTGTCTATGTCACGTTTCGTGTGCTCTGCCTACCCCATTTGGGAACACAGGCGTGATTTTATGTATGTATGTATGTATGTATCTCTGTGCTTTATAGTCCTTGATATCAAACTTGGCAAGATGTTTTAGTAGTGGGATAAGTCCGCGCATCGCTTTTTCCGGATAAAACTTAGAAACAAAAAATCTTGCTTAATTATAATATTCCGGTAATTCTACCTAGTTACCTTCTAGCTATTACTAAATCAATCTATGCCATCATTACCGCGGTGTCAGCCCGTGTCTCCGCGAGGCACTATTTCTCTATGCAAATAAGTACCGCGGGCATTTAAGAGGATAGGAGTCGCGGCGCTTCTCCATACAAACGTAGTCCCCTGTTTTTGTTAATGAAATTAGATCAAAAATTTTTTTTACATTATATTTGTATTTGTTGTGGCTATGCCCCTATGATTTGCTTTTATCGATTTACTATTTTTTTTATTTTTTTTTTTATTTAGAAAATCGATAAAAGCAAATCATAGGGGCATGGCCACAACAGATACAAATATAATGTAAAAAAAATTTTTGATCTAATGTTTTTATTCACGGAGAAAACAGGGGACTACCTACGTTTGTATGGAGAAGCGCCGCGACTCCTATCCTCTTAAAGGAATTAAGGAGGCGGAAAATTTAAAGGGCGAAAATGAATCATTATCCAAGCAAATAGGCCGAGCCTTCGTCCATTGAGTTGTGGATGTTTTTAATGCCCATTTAGTGTCAATGGGGTTGTGGGTGATTATGTTACTGAAGAAAGTATAATGAAGATTCTGGAATCATTACGTTGGTGATTTTCCGTGGACGGATAATCTAGTGGTTCCTATTCCTAGATGGGGCAATTGATTGGATAACGTATCAGCTTAGTCGCCTCTTACGACATCCACGAAAGAAATGGAAAAGTGTTATTCTATCCTGACACCACACAAAGTTTCTATTTAGCAGTATGTCCCTCGTTTTATATTATCACAATAGATCTCCAAATCCGTACCAATATATAAATGTGAAAGTGTGTTTGTTTGTTTGTTTGTTTGTTTGTTTGTTTGTTTGTCCGTCTTTCACGGCTAAACGGAGCGATGGATTGACGTGATTTTTTAGGTAGAGATAGTTTAGGGCACGGAGTATGACATAGGCTACTTTTTATCCCGGAAAAAATTGATGTTCCCGAGGGAAAACAAAAACATAGTTTGCTTGATAGATCGATATCGATCGACGATAGATCGATATCAATCGATAACCGATCGATAGATGATAGATCGATTAGAGTTTGAAACGAGAAGTTTTCTTATAGTTGTGCTTTATACCGCAATATAACCGAGTTCCACGCGGGCGGAGCCGCAGGCGGAAAGCTAGTGCACTATAAATATATTATAAATAATTATATTCATGATTTCAAACCGTTTTCTAGTCATATTTTGACTGCTCACTTTTAAAACAAATGCTTCAAACTGTCAATATTTGAAACAATAGCATCGATGCACGTATATTGCATTGTATATGAAAAGAAAAAAATTGAAGCGTACAGCTTTTTAAAAATGGTACGGAGTATTTTTTACGGATGCATATCATCGTGCAGTGCATTTTTTAGAGCATGAGTTAGACCGTGTGGTGTCGGGTTTAGGATCTTCATACACTAACAAACCGTCACTATTGTACCTTTTAAGTAACATACATACGTCACGTTTCGTAGTCATATTTAATAACATATTATTAGGTTAACCCTTAACCACCTACGTGCGGTCTCACAGACAATAGATTACTCAAAATTGTCAATAACTAAACGCGAGTATGTCGCACACGCGTCTGTGTCCTTGTACCTTTGCTGGCCCCTCCCGCAGTACCGGCCGTGCCGTCGACTCCTTCAGACGTATGCTCATTTTGATTTGGTGAGTTAAAAAACATCATCGGCGGTCTGTGAGACCGCATGTAGGTGGTTACTGTATTTTTTAACAGTCTCGGAGACCGCTCGTAGGTGATTATGTCATTTTTTTCACCCACATAATTTTGTTTATTTTTGTGAAACATGTAGAAAAATGGTTGCTACAGGAGGTATCAGATGACAAAAATATGTCAGACGAAGATTGTAGTGACGTGGAACCGATTCAGTGGGGTATGTTGTAAAAAATATGCTGCAACTGCCTTGAAAAATTGTGGATCTTTGGGAATTGCAATTTTGTAGAATTTGACGATAAGTGCTCTATTTTTTTATTTAATTTTGTAGTTGAACTCCTTATTTTATAGAAATGAATAAAAAAAGGTTGATTTTTTGAATTCCTATATCTATCAGGTCTTTTAATGTAATCAGAGTCGATTTTTGTGTTTAATCTACCAGTCTTGAAAGATTATGCCATAATCTCAAGATTTTATTATAGTCTATGTTATTTGAAGTTCTAAAATAAAAGTCTAAAGCACAAACGAGTATTTTACTCGTTGAAATGCTATCTTGATATTACAGATCCCGAATTTGAGATGATTATTCACGAGCGGTCTCTAGGACCGCACGTAGGTTGTTATGGTACAGAAATTGGACGTAGGTGGTTTCTTTAATCAGTTTAACCCTTGTTAAACTGATTAAAGAAATAAAATAGTATTCTGATAAGTACTATACATAGCATATATATGTATAGCATACCTACACTTATTTCCACGCGAGTACAATACTATAATAATTACAGAGTTTACAGTTCACACACCGGCAAGTTAAATGGCATGATTTTAAAAAGAGGAAGTAGGTTCGCGCTTTTTTCGGCTAAAACTCTTAACCTAACTTATGTATGTACTTCTTTTCAGAACAAGTCAACGTGAGAGCAAACCATTTTATAGTGTCGTCACCAGCAGTTATCGATAGCGATCATTTTTTTCGATAACAACCGAACAGAGCTGGAAACAATATGGCCGAATGATTTACGCGCCGCTCGTTCGAAATCCGCGTCGATACGGCTTTTGTTTGGCCGCGTCTTATCGTCAGGGATGGGGAATGCTTTGTTCGGAATAAATGCAATACTACGCAGAGAATGCAGTTTGTTTTGAAGTGAAATATTAATATGACATACACAGTCATACAGTCGCCAACCGGGATCGTTGAACCACTTGTCACTGTTCGCAATTTAGACGTGTAATCAATGACCGATGTGACCGACTATAATGTTAGCTTTTGGATTACTATTACACGACCAAATTACAAACGTTGGTAAGTGGCTCAATAATCCCGGTTCGTGATTGTACATAGGTACATCACGCCTGTTCTTTAACGGGGTGACAAAGCTCATGAAACGCTTGTTCTAACATATTTTTTAGGTTTTAAGTTAAGAGAAACAATAGCGAAATGTTGCTAGTGTTTCACCTAAAATATTCCTTAACTTATTTACTTAGTCGCCTTTTACGACATCTACAACAGAAGAAATGGAAACGTGTTCCACAGACATCACAATGGCCTATAAATCACGGTACTGTAATACTAAAGTTATTACATACAACAGTACAAAAAAATCTAAAATTTTGAGATTTGATTATTAGATTATTGCTTATAAGGGCTTAATAAAATAATGTTTTCCGGTTTCTATTCAAATAACAAGTATAAGAGAACATTGGTGACATAATTATTTTTATGAGATTTATGTACAAAACGTATTATCTTTGGCAACGCACACAAGTTTGAAGTGGTAGGAACGATTTAACCAAACTAGAACAAAAATATTCTTTGAATAAGTCGCTTTTTACTGAAGAAATCAAAACAAATAAATCAATAATTCATTTTAAAAAAGCGGGTAAGAATTAAGTCCAAGTACCTATTCAAAGAAAAAAAATCTTGTATGTTTAAACCGGCCCTGATAACAAACGAAAAAAAAACCTTACAGCAAGCAGATAGTTAAATACTATTTTTTTTAATGAAATCGTCTTTCCTTCATATTTTTATCGACATACATTTAGCGACGCATTAAAAAAACATCGATGCTTATTATATACGACTGACATCCCTAAGTTGTCGATGAAAATGGCAAAATATTGCTTGTCCTTAAACAATCCTAGCATAGTGTCCGGCATGTATATCGTAAAGTGCTTTATCTTGAACAAGAAACCTAAGCTAGGGCCGCGGTATTTGTGGAACTTATGCCCTAGCAATAGCATGCTAGAGTTGGTGTAAAGAATCGGTTTTAGTTGACAGTGTATTTAGTTGACAGTTTTAACATTAAACCTTGCGGTTCCGGGTTAAAATAGCACCTCCCCCTTTCTTCCCGTGGGTGTCGTAAGAGCCGACTCTGGGAAAGGGTTAGTGTATTGTGGGCGATGGGCTAGCAACCTGTCACTGCAATATCACGTTTAACCATCTGGTTACCCTGAAATTGCTAAACGTGGCACTGGATTTTGAATTCATGCGCTCTACCTACCCCTCTTGGGAATACAGGCGTGCGAATATGTATGTATGTATGTATTCTTAGAAGTAGTTTTAACATTTAAAGCTACTCCTAAGTATACTGTGTCGGGCTTATAATTACACCTCTCTATTTCTTCCGTGGATGTAGTAAGAGGAGACTAAAGTTTAGGTATATTTAAGGCGACAGGCTAGCAACTTGTCACTTATAATACCTGCCAGCTTAAAACCTAAAAAATATGCTAGATGTGGCTTGAAACGTGAGTTAGTCATGGTTTTATCTATGTAGCGTTTCGTGTGCTCTGCCTACCCCATTTGGGAATACAGGCGTGATGTATGTATGTACTTTTAACATGTAAAAGCGTGTGACATGACTATGTGGAAAAACCATTAAGTAAGTAATATTAGGACTCTTAGGTATAAAAAAGAGTTCTTTATTATACAAGCTTGGGTTTGTGTCCCACTGCTGGGCAAAGGTGAACAAAGTCTGTCCACCGTAAGTTATAACAGGCAGTATGTATATGTGGTAGAATGTATATGTGGTTCTCTATGCCAATATAGAAATACACATTTCCTTTAAACAAAAAGCTTAACACGTATATTTTGGTGACATCCGCGCTTTTAACTAACTAAAGAATTATCAGTCGATCTTTATATCTACAAGTTACTTAATCGATGAAAGAAAAATATCGCAAGGCAACCTTCACACAACGACGAAGTAATTCAGTTGTGTGAAGTTCTCGATCCGAAATGGGCCCGCGTGGGAACTGCAGCCCAAATTATATCAAACTAATAGTAGGCCTGTGCTGTGTGTAATATTTATGTTTTAAATGAATAAAAATAATAAACACAATAACCCAAACATTGTTACAGTTTGACCAAATTTCTATTTTTTTCCTACCCGTTGACGGTGAGTTTCGGGACACCCTTTATATTTGAATTTCAATATTATGTTTTAACCATTTAAAGATCGAGGTAGCATTAATTCGAGCCCCACGCCACGACACAGTATACGAGATTGATGTATGTACGAGAATATATAGTAAATGATCTAATACAGAATCCTATGTGTTTATTTTATTCAAAGAAGTAATTACTTATAAAGTTTAGATTCATGTAAAATTCCATACGACGGTCGTACCTCAAATAAAATGTTTTTTAATTTTTTTTTATTACAGTACCTACCAACTTACACTTTAATTAAATTTTAATTACTATACAGGGTGAAAATGGAATCCATAACGAAATTAATTCCTGATACTCAGAATCACTAGCACAATACAATGGTAAAAAAAAAACACTTTTTTTTCATCGGGAAATTCCCATAAAAATTGAATGTGGGCACACTACAAATCGCGGTGCGCTAAGGGCGAAGATTGAAAGAATGTCGTGGGATTGACCAGTCGGGACCAATCAAAGAGCGGTAAATGTGACTGTTTAGTGGACGTTTGTTTAAATTCAATTCTAAAGTAGGGTAGTTTTGCATTTGCCACAATCGACGAGTTCGACGACCCTAAAGCAACCGCCGAGGATATGATAATGAAAAATGAATTCGCAAGATGGCACTCGATACGCACGCGTTCCCTAATTACCCCGGTCGTACGATAAGTAAGCGCGAAGTGTGCGAGTGACAATGTCGTCAGAATTTTCGAATCGCGAGTACTATGAAATGGTGCGAGTGTACATCGAAAGTATATTTTACCAACAAGATGGTGCACCCACCCATTACGATGTACGTGCGAGCACTTGAACAATGTGTACGGTGACCGGTTTAAAGGTCGCGGTGGACCTGTGGCCTGGCCTGCCAGGTCACCTGACCTCACCCCTTGTGATTTCTATCTTTGGGGCGAAATCAAGCACCGTGTGTACATGGACGAACCACAATTTACAGAATCTTAAAGACAAGATTGTGAGTGCATTTTCTGAAGTGAAAGTGACACTGAAGTGCTAATAGTGAATGAAAACGTTTTGAAACGTGCAAGACTCTGTTTGGAGACAAATGGACTCCATTTTAACAGCTATTAAGGTACACTTAGTTTACATTACGTCGCTTTAATACTAAACCGCCGCATCACAAAAAATTACAAAAACGGTTTTATTGCAAAAATAGGTTTAAAACTGGTTACTTTAATTTATCACACAAAGACTCTCGTCGTTTTCGCAGTTTAAACAACAAAAATACCAATATGCCTGTTTGGCACTGTGCAATTTTGTGCATAATTTCAGAGCAAAGGTGCCGTTTTGTTACTTGCGTCCCGACAGTCAATGCGAGCGCTCACCACTTTAGTGTAAAAGGGACGTAACACCAAAACGCCTTCGATTATCGCAGAGGATTTAACATCTAAGATGCCTTATTCCAGATTGCGCCTGTTTAGTTCATAAAAATTACGCAAGTATAATGTTTTTTTTTTATATCTAAGGTGGCAGATTTTGTGATGTGGCTTTGTCGCTCTGAGAATTTTATAATAAAAGGGCCTTATTTCGGATTCCGCCTGTTTAGATCTGAAAGTTTACAAAAATTCAATGCTTTTTACATAACTAAAGTGGCACGTTTTGTGATGTGACTATATAGCTCTAACGATTTTATATTAAAGGGGCCTTATTCCAAATTTCACCCATTTTTTGGTCCGAAAATTTGCGTAAGTTTAATGTTATTTAAATTTCTAAGGTGGCACATTTTGTTATGTGACTTTGCTGTTCAGAGGATTTACCCTGTATAAGGCATTATTTCAGATTGCAACGAAGATAATGTTAGAATATTATATTTATTAGTTGATTTTTGGACGATTTAATTTATGCATCATTAATGACTGATCACTAACGCGTTGTTTTACTCCAGGGCAAAAACTGAGCATAGTAGATTTATTTTTCTGTTCATCATCTGATTCTTTTTCTTCTTTCCTATCTTGGAAATGTTTAACCATGTCTAATGAAAGTGATCACTATCCCATTAATTGAACACTACCTAATCATGTTATGAAGACGGTAGGTACAGTCATTACCCCCGTTGTGAGGAATGGTGGTTTCAGCGATATGTTGGAGCACAAATTTCAATAATCTGCAGAAGTACAGCCATTTGAAAAAATGCAGCCGAAAGCGATTGTTATACACATCATGATTTTTTTAAATTGCTATACTTATCCTTACTTCCTTACTATATTAATATTATAAATCGGAAAGTGAGTTTGTTTGTTCCGCTTTCACTCTGTAACTACGGAACCGATTGCTTTGAAATTTTACAAACGTAAAGTTAGAAGTCCGGATTAAAATAGTAGGGTACTTTTTATCCCGGAAAAAAATGATGTTCCCGAGGGAATGTTCGCTTTATACCGCAATGTAACCGAATTCCACGCGGGCGAAGCCGCGGACGGAAAGCTAGTACTGAATAAATATGTTGTAGCTGCCCCAAAAGACTTTTTAAAGAAAAATAAACTAGTGAGATGGTGTTATTTTTGTAGTTCTCTATCTCCTGGATCCCCTCTTGGATAAAATCAGGAGGTATAGAGGGTCATGTAATTATTGTAAGCTATTAGTACATTATGACTGATGCAAAGAACTCAAAAACATGTCTTATTATGTTGTTATTCTTAAAAAATAATTAAAAACACATTTAAAATTTTGAACGTTGAAAAAATTTTCTCATTTCGGAGTACTTTTAATTTTTTTATTCTGATTTTCAGAGAGTAATTTATTTTCGACATATTTTATTTTGTTTAGTTTTTTATGATAATTGTTTGGATATTTTTAAATATCGAAATAAAAGGCAATTACTCTTGATATATGCATTTTAATTACAATTTTCGAGATAATTCTTATCGTATTTAGATTTTATTTTTATGCTAAAGGGCCTTATGTGCTATTTTACGCTTTCAGTTTAGAGTTAGCGTAAAGTTGTATTTAAATACAAATTAAGAATTTAAATACGAATATTTTGAATATCTAGACGGGCATATTAATTAAAAAACAAATGAACTAAATCAAAAAATCATGATGAAATTTTTAGAAGTCTGTCCTGTAAAATTATGCTCTTTTGACATACGGCGGTTTAGCAATAAAGCGACGTTTAGTAGGGTAGGGTTATTTTTTTATTATTATTGTACATAAATTGATAGATAGTTGACGCCCCACGTGGGCTTGTACCTACTTGCACGCGCGGTGTCAATAATGTTAGCACTTTTTAGAAAAACTTTGATAACACATAACTTCTTTTTTACAAAAAAAACAGAAACTACTCAAATTATATTTTTAAGTTTTATTAACAAACAGGTATGTATGATATCGTTACGGATTTCATTATCACCCTGTATGTGTCATTCAAATGCCTACTCGTTATCTCTTCTATTTTAATATTTTACCTAACTGAACGATTATCTCCGATCGGATGTCAAGATAATTATTTTGAATTAATTTTGTTAGTCTTTATACAGGGTTCCTTATAAAAAAAGTGTAAGTTTTTAATCATTCATTTATAATAGATATTTTGTAATAGTGACAGGTTGCTAGCCCTAGCCTAGCCATTCCCGTGTGGTGTCGGGTCTAGCATAGCAACTCTCCATTTCTTCCGTGGATGTCGTAAGAAGTGACTAAGAAAATGGGTTTAGATATCCTTTAGGCGACTGGCTACTAACTTGTCACTATTATATTACTTCTTACATCTGTTTAGAAACCCAAAATGATGCTAAATGTGGCTGAGGAACATAGGCGTGATTATAATGTATGTATGTATGTATGCTAGCCCTAGTCGTGTAATATTACATCTACAGAAGAAATTAACACATGAAATTATTAACTCCATAGGACAAAATATCAACAACAACAATCCAGCCTTATTACGTGCCACTGCTGAGCACAGGCCTCCCCTCAGTATAAGAGGGCTTGGGCTATAGTTTCCACAAAGGCCCTGTGACGAATCTCCTCACTTCCTCTTCCTCCTTATTATGAATTCACTAATACCTAATTATTGTGCTGCCTGGGAGAGATCGTTGAGTGACTTTTTTTTGTTTTATTTTTATTTTGACATTTTACATTATTATTAAAATTGTGACCTTTTTTAATTTATTATTAATATTTACTTCGGATTTTAGGATCGTCATGATCCTTTTGTGAATTTATTATATTTTGTAATTTCAAATGTAATAAATACATACACACATACAATCACGCCTGTATTCCCAAACGGGGTAGGCAGAGCACACAAAACGTGAAATAGTCAAATGTAATATGATTTCCAAAATGAAATAAAGGTCTATATTATTATATATCTATCGTTTGTCTAAGTGTTTTTTTAATGGAAATTGTATTATTCCTGTACTATTCTCACTTAAGAATTTAATTAAAATAAAACCCACCCATCTCTGATATAACGACATAATAATGATTACGGTGATAATTTTAATTCTGATTGTGTTTAATGATAAAATACAGTAATCACTGATTTCATAATAAAATGCGGGTTAAACATTTATTTTGTTTATTTGTGTCCTCCACGCGGTACACGCCAGTGCAAAGTGAAGACAGAATGTTTAAATTTATTATTTTAATGGCAGCCGTTTCCATAGCGAATGCTATGGTAAGCTATGAGAATTACAAAGTGTATAATATAGTGCCAAAGACGGAAGCTGAAGTCCAGATACTGACTGACTTGAAGAAGGAAGGTTATGAGTTCTGGTCGGAGATCTTAGAAGTCGGCAAAAATGCTAAGATCATGGTACCTCCTTCTAAGAATGAAGATTTTGAAGAATATGTTAAAAAAGTGGAAATTGACGCTTTCGTTAGCATTAACAACGTGCAGGAGTAAGTGTTTTGTATTTTTTTTTATTTCTGATTCATTAGATACAAGTTTCATAACGATTTTTAATCGGTAGTTACTGTGAATAATGATTTGCAATCGTGACAGTGCATATTGAATTTACAAAAATGTAACTTCACATTGTGAAATTCAAATGTAATAAATAACTTGTTTTAACAGCAAATATTTCGATATGTTTTGATAATTTATATTCTAGTTTTTGTATTACATAAAATATTACAACTAAATCATAAACTAATCTATAAAATTGATAATTAAATAAAAATAAAATAAAATAAATAAATATACATAGGTACATACATACATATCCTCACGCCTGTATTCCCGAGAGGGGTAGGCAAATAAATATCACTGGACAATTTTTCCACCAATCACCTAGTCCCAAAGTATTTGTTGTTTTTTGTGTTTGACTGACTTAATTTTCTCTTTATTAAACATAAATACGCGTAGAGTAGATAAACATCATTTTTTACGATGGAAAATTCATCACACTGTGAAGTCTCCGGCTGCAGTCACTTTTAGTTGTTTTTTTAATAATATTAGTAGGGAAAATGGATATTAAACGGGTGTGGTCAGTAGATTACATATTTGACAGTTGTATTCTTTTCCACGGTTCATGGCGCGGACCATGGATGACAAATCAAGCATCCACCAATTGTAACCCATAAAACAGTGAATCCAGTAAAAAAATCTCAAATTAAACATGAAACTACCCTGAGACTCTAAAACTAACAGCCGCGGTAGTTGTAATTAAACACCACTATTTAGTACAAAAAATATTTCTTTCAGCTTGATCGACGCCCAACGCCAGAGTGTCCCCACAAACACCAGTCGCAGCATCTCTCTCGGTTCCTTCACCTGGGATCGCTATTGGGGTCTCGACCACATCTTTAACTGGTTGGATGAATTGGAGACTTTATACCCTGACGTGGTCACCACCATCTCCATCGGAACTACCTACGAAGGCCGTCCTATAAAAGGAGTCATCATCGATTTCAAACCGAACGAGAGAGAAGAGAAACCTATCGCTGGAATGATTGAAGGAGGCATCCACGCGAGAGAATGGATCTCACCGGCCACTGTTACATGGATCATTAGGGAGTTCTTGACCAGCACTGATCCAGGGATCAGAAATCTGGCCGAGACGTTCGTTTGGCATATTTTCCCGGTCACCAACCCTGATGGCTACGTGCATTCTTTTACAACTGTAAGTAATTTTTCAAGGGCTGTAACTGGTCGATTGTATTGTTTACACATACCAAAGGAAGGCACACAAGCGGATAGGTTGATTGATGGTACGCGATCAATTTCCGAAAATGTTACACATATTTTTCAGGTTAATAGAAATTATAAAAAAGATCGATAAAGATATAAATCATCACTTGGATTTAAAATGTCACTGAAAACTTCTAAGCACTGTATTTTTTAATTGTCCAAGAAAAAAAAACGTATACTTACAATATTTTATTAATAAATGTATCTGACACTTCGTTGAATTAGTTAAATTTAAAATCTTTTTGTGTCGCGTAACAGAAGCATATTTATGATTGTATGAGAAATGTAGAAAGGTATTTATTTTTTATTTAACAACTTGCAGTGCCCGCAACTCCGTCCGCGTGGAATAGTGTCCAAATTTCTCCGGTTTTTACCACATTTAAAGGTCCGACCACACCGCAGCTTAAAATCCGGTGTCGCTTCGGAATCGCAGCGTCGCGTCGTTTTCGCACCGTTTTCGCCGCGTGCTCCCCACACCGCAGCTTAAAAAACGGTGACGGTACGGAATCGCCATGACGTGCGTCACGATAATCTTTTTGTCGCGAACCTTCCAAACCGGTGCTTAAAAATCGCTGCGTCAAAATCATGCTTCAAATACCTATATGACATAAGTAAAGATCAACTGCACCCATCACAGCAACAAAACAAAAGAACGTGACTCAGTTGTCTCGTTCCTTTTTTAAATTTTAGACATAGAATCTGATAATCTCTATGTGAAAAACGAAGTGTACCGACAATAACCGAGAAACCCCGATTCGCAAATCTTTGGGTAAAAAACGCTGCATCTACAAGACAGCTGCGACTTTTACGTCACCGGTGTGGTGTCTGTCATAAGATCTCCGTGTAATATTTTTTGCGATTTTTTCGCAGATCAATTTACGATGCGACAGCGTATTTTAAGCTGCGGTGTGGGAGCATGCGGCGAAACCGGTGCGAAAACGACGCGACACTGCGATTCCGAAGCGAGACCGGATTTTAAGCTGCGGTGTGGTCGGACCTTCATAATATTAGTATAGACGAGCTGTTACCCGCGACTTCGTCTGCGCAGAATAAGTATTTCGGATTGCGTGGCGTAGAATATATGGCATTAAAATTATCACACAAATAATTTTTGAATCGCATTTGACAAATATAACAGCTTTTTTAACAAATCGCCTTGAAAATTCGCAAAACCAACACAACCGTCAACGACGTCTACCCTCACGCGTCTGCCCGCGTTCGGGTCGCGCACTCAGCGACACGTGACGTATCTGTCCTGCGCATGCGCGCCGCGCACCACGCTTGCCCGCGCATGCGCGCCACTTCAACGGTTTTGACAGCGGACGCCAAAACTCGCAAATTTTACCCGACTTACTTGAGAATTATCGTCATATATTGGATAATTCACAGAATATCATTACAATTTGTAGCCTATGTGTTATTCTGATGTATAAGCTACATTATTGTAAAGTTTCATTAAAATCCATTCAGTAGTTTTTGCGTGAAGGAGTAACAAACATCCATCCATCCATCCATCCATCCATACATCCATCCATACATCCATCCATCCATACTCACAAACTTTCACGTTTATAATATTAGTAAGATAAGGTTAAGTTACATTTTTCAATTTAATTATTTTCATAGAGACATATTTAAAAATAAATTGAGCAGTATCAATCGTAATCGCTATTCTGAGCGAGAAACGCTTAAAATTCCTTTTTTTATAAATTTCAGTTACAAGGTATCGCACTAGGTATTATCGATACCTAGCAGACAGACTAATATACATAATAATACATTTCACAGGATCGAATGTGGAGGAAAAACCGAAACCCAGCCAACCACGTTATGTGCGGCGATGACGATGACATGGGGAATGGTGTAGACTTGAACAGAAACTTCAATTATCTTTGGATGAGTACGTATATTGCAGTATAAATTTGATACAAATGTAGCCGATCCTTAGTACGCCTTCTAATACTTTTAATAATGTAATATAGTATTTTTAAATAACTAAATTATCCATTCATCAATTCCTAAATTACTGTCCATATGTACTACTCAAAATTTGGCAGGCAGAGATCTCTATTCGGATAAGTCTGCCCTTGGACTTTGTGCTTTTATTTGCAACCTATCTGTAATTCATTTTTTTTAACAATGAAGAGTTTTTATTTTATATTATAAATAAATTAGAAAGTTACTGTACGTCTGTCTCTTACCTTTTCACGTTTCTGTGGAGGGAGTTTAAACGTAGAGAAAGTGTACTCGTTGTCCACATTTAAACCCTCTCCATTGAAGCGTGAAAAGGTAGACTTCTAATATTGCAAAGTTTAAAGTAGTAAAGATACGTAGGGGAGACCGGGTACAAAAGTAACACTTTGTACTTATACCTTGATTTCTGGTTGGATGTTATTATTATCAATTAATGAATATTACCACATATAAATTCAGTTCATGCTCTTTACACTGCACAGTGTTTTTTTGGAGCTCATTTTGGGACAGCCTCATTTTATCGTATAATCAAATGCTACAATATATCACGAATATAAGACAAAAACTCCCGAAGTGCTCTGTGGCATAGTTTTTGAGAAAATTAGTTTCAAAGTTGAAGTCCCGGATTTATGAAGAAACAGAAAAACAATTATTTAAAAAAAACTACAAATTTCTGGCCCACTTTTGCAACGTGGCTCGACAGGGCTAATATAAAGCTACATTTTGAAATATTAGTTGGTGCGCTAGGGTTTGTCAGTTCCAAGTTAATCGCATTTTCATGAAAATAGTTTTCTTTTTTTCCTGGCTAAGGTCTTCACTATAAGCGGCTGCTTTTTATTTTAAAATGTAGCCATACGTGGAGACTACAAACACAAAAAAAATCAGCTGCTAGAACCGCGGAACTTCGGAGAAATCATTACTTGAAAAAAATCTCGGATTCCGGGATTATGGTAAAACATTGTCGATTATTTTTAGTGTTCGTATTGGTCGTTAGGATGATAATACGGGAAGTTAATAACTGTTAAAATAAATTAGAGAGACAATATTTGTTTTTCGTCGTTCACCTTTTTTCCTAAACAATTTTTTTGGCTTTAATGATTCCACTAAACTCTAAGCTTTAGTGACTAAAGCCTATGTTATGTATTGTTTGTCAATTGTGTTTGTTTAGTAAGTAAATTGAACAATACAGAGTTTATTGGTCTTCTAGATACTGTAAATAGCGGTCACATACCTTGTCTTACTAACCAGCATTGGGTTCGTGTAGTAAGGTGCAACCTGAAGCCTTCGGCAATTTTTATAAAGATTTGGCAAAAAAAATATGTAAAAGACCACATCTACAAAATTTTAATTCACGGCGAAAACATTATTGAAAGTTCAGCGCTGCCAGTAGGATTGCTGTCTGAACAGGCTGAAGAGTCTCGAAACAAATTTTGGCGATACGATCGCGAACACCGGTGCCAGAAAGACAGTAGACAGCACACTTTTAAAAATTTATTTCAAAGAGCGCTTGAGTCATCCGATCCAGCCGTATCCAGTACAAGGCTAACTAGACGTCAAAATAGCCCGAAAAAGATATCTCTGCCCCCTCCGGTCATTGAAATGTTAGAACCGTTTGAATTTAATAACAACGATGACGATGATGACGATGAGGATGTTGCAGTTGAGGGCACTGAAACTCCCGAAAGTGAATTCACAACAGTTCCCACTAACGAAAACGATACATTTACATGGTAGATGACGAAAAAAAAATTGTCTCTCAAGTTGATTTTTAACAGTTATTAACTTCCCGTATTATCATTCTAATGACCAAAACGAGCACTAAAAATAATCGACAATGTTTTACCATAATCCCGAAATCCGAGATTATTTTTAAGTAATGATTTCTCCGAAGTTCCGCGGTTCTAGCAGCTGATTTTTTTTGTGTTTGTAGTCTCCACGTATGGCTACATTTTAAATTAAAAAGCAGCCGCTAATAGTGAAGACCTTAGCCAGAAAAAAAAAAGAAAACTAATTTCATGAAAATGCGATTAACTTGGAACTGACAAACCCTAGCGCACCAACTAATATTTCAAAATGTAGCTTTATATTAGACCTCTCGAGCCACGTTGTAAAAGTGGGCCAGAAGTTTGTAGTTTTTTTTAAATAATTGTTTTTCTGTTTCTTCATAAATCCGGGACTTCAACTTTGAAACTAATTTTCTCAAAAACTATGCCACAGAACACTTCGGGAGTTTTTGTCTTATATTCGTGATATATTGTAGCATTTGATTATACAATAAAATGAGGCTGTCCCAAAATGAGCTCCAAAAAAACACTGTGCACTGGTAACTTAATTGTTTTACTGTGGTGTGTTTTAAACGAATAACAGAGAGTTAAAAAAAAGCCGTCACTTGTTACTTTCGACCACGTCGGCAGATCGAAAGTAACTCGTCGTGTGTCGAACGTAACAAAACTTAGGAGCTGCTAATTGAACGATTTTACATTTTAAAGCAATAAATTATTTATTTAAACAATATGACTGTATTCATTACACAAACAATTTTTAGCATTTTAAAAGCTAAAATTTTATTTACTTTGAGAAAACAAGTCAACAGAAGTTGTTCTCAGTTTAAGGAATGGAATTGACTAATTTTAACCATCTGGTTGCCCTGAATTTGCTGAACGTGGCACTGGATTTTTGAATTCATGTGCTCTGCCTACCCCTCATAGGAATACAGGCGTGAGAATATGTATGTATGTATGTATTGACTAATTTATGTTAATCATTTCGTTTATAATCAGACAAATCAGTATTATTCGTTTCATTTATAATTCTTAAGCGTTTTCACAGCATTCTGTTGAAGTAAGACACATAAAATATTTTTTATTACTGAGGGGACCAAAATAGGATGTTACTTTTGTACCCATACGGATTTGTTACTTTTGTACCCTTCCTTATTTTTAATAAAATGTGCAATAGAACTTTAAAACGGGACGTACTAGACAAAAATGAATTTAATCAATATACAATCAAACTATTCAAGAATGGATACGCAAACATTCAGAATACTATCATCTTTTTATAACTATGAAAACGTTAAATAAGAAAAAGTCGAAAAACGTACTTTAGATTGGTCAAAACACATTGCGTCCTGTCACACAGTATAACGGCGCGTAGCGCACGTAACAACCTAATGCGCAGGAGGGGGGCGCTCCTGGCTATCATCTGACTGCGTCGGAGCAGTTTTTGCCCATTGGATAAACGTAGAGAGCGTTTGTTACTTTTGACCCGGTGTTACTTTTGTACCCGGTCTCCACCCCATCGTAATGTGCCGGGACTGCACTTTCATTCTGAAAAAAATGTGTAGTTTTGTAAATATCACTTCCAGTTTAACTTGAGCTGTCATCACTACGTTTACTCATATTGAAGAAGGGTTATTATGTTAAAAAATTACATTCAGACATCGACAGTAAGATCGATACATTTTTGTCGATAAAACATTTTGCTACATCACTTTTATCTCACTTATTCACAACACAAAAGTGATGTACCTTAGGCCAGCTTTACACCTGTAAGTTTTACTTACGTAAGGTAGAGACGCAGCTATCGGCTAAAAAGAGAGATGAGTATTTCTGTTTCATTTTAGCTTATAGCTGTGTCCCTACTTACGTAAGTAAAATTTACAGGTGTAAGGCTGACCTTATACTTCATACCTATCGACTATACTCGTAAAATAAGCTCAATGAAAAGTTCAAGCCATGGTCTTTCCAGCTGACCCTCCGGCCACCACGGACCCTTGCGACCTGGTGTACCCTGGCCCCCACGCTGCATCAGAACTGGAGACCCAGGCTATCGCAAACCACGTACTCCGTCTCCAACAGAGCACAGATCTGATCTACTATCTGTCTTTCCACTCTTACTCTCAATGGATCTTAATACCCCCGTGTCATCTTGGTGGGAGTGATGTCTTGCAAATCCCTAACTATGCTGACATGGTAAGATAAATAAGACTACAATTTCAACTTACTACACATTACGCGGTGGCTCAAGATCGCTCGGACAAATAACGGATTGACGGCCGAATAGCCCAGCGGTCAGAGAACCTGACATTGAAGCTTAAGGTCCCGGGTTCGATCCCCGGTCGGGGCAGATGTTTGTATGATGAATACGAATGTTTGCTTTCGAGTCTTGGATGTTTATCTATATATAAGTATGTTTATCCGTTGTCTAGTACCCATAACACAGGCATTGAATTGCCTAATTTGGGACTAGGTGATTGGTGTAAATATTGTCCAGTGATTTTATTTTATTTAGTGGGGGTAATAAGCGCATCAGGGGTAACGCGGGGAGGTGAAGTGCGACTGATCAACCAATGACGTGCCACCGTCTACCCCCCTTGCTTCTCGAATACGGAATACACCTAAAAATTTATTACTGCGCACACCCCTTCTACTTTTGCTGACCGATCTTACTCACCGTGCGACCTGAAAATCATCACATCTGTATTCCCAAATAGGGTAGGCAGAGCATAGGAAACATAGAAAATACTCTTTTTTTTTAATATCACTGGACAATATTTACACCAATCACCTAGTCCCAAAGTAGGCAAATTAATGCCTGTGTTATGTGTACTAGACAGCGGATAAGCTTACTTTGTACTTAGATAAACATCCAAGACTCGAAAGCAAACATTCGTATTCATCATACAAACATCTGCCCCGACCGGGGATCGAACCCGGGACCTCAAGCTTCACAGTCAGGTTCTCTAACCGCTGGGCTATCCGGCCGTCAAACTACTAATACGTAGAAATAATTTTAAACAAAAAAAAACCGACTTCAAATTGGCTTTATCCTGAAAGAAAACTTCTGTTTATGTACATATTTACTAAAG
>BHDV01045063.1:7396-21425 GCA_005406045.1 Adoxophyes honmai
TGGCACTGGATTTTCGAATTCATGTGCTCTGCCTACCCCTCTTGGGAATACAGGCGTGAGAATATGTATGTATGTATGTATTTACCGCGAAATAGCGGGCGTAATTATCCTTTAAAAAAATTACCCGTGGTCTCCCTTGCGTCCCCCAAATACCCTACACTGCAAACTGTATTCGTCTATTCCTGGCCGCCGCCTAGCACAGCGCCGCCCAAACTTTCCGCCCAGACGCGCCAGGATTCAACCATGAGGTGCGAGGTGTAGGTATCTTGTTCTAAGTAAGGTTCTCTTCTCTTCTATCGGCGTGGAATCGCCTCAATCCGACAGAGAGCAGTGACGATGGTGATGTCATGAAACAGATATGTACACAAGTAAACAGAGGCCTCCCGTGACCAGAGGGCTGGCCATTATTTCGCCCAGCGAATCAGCATTGCCATACAACGTGGCAGTGCTGCCAGCCTTCTGGGCACCCTCCCTATTGGCGGCGATTTGGGAGAATGTTTTTATCTTTAATTTTAGTTTTAGATTTTATTTTAGTTCTAGTTAAGTTTGTTTTTTAGTGTAAGGTATTTATAAGTTTTATTGTTTTTTCTGTACAGTTGTGTTGTTATTTAACAAGTAAATCTACATACAAAGTGCGTGCTTTAATAGCAACGCACTTAGACAGGTCTTACAGGCACGACATCTCGGAACAGTTGGGACCAGTCCGAGCGCGGTTGCCGTCCGCCTGAGACGCGCGTCGAACGATTCTGCAACCTTGTCAAGATTAACCACCGGAACTGTGAAATTGTAACAAGTATCTTGTACAGAAATGCCATGAAAATTAAATGAAGCTTTCTGTAAATAACAATACATAAGAAGGGGATTTTCTTACAGTTTAAAACATGCATTTCGCCAATATCGAAATCGTCACAAGACAAATGAACTTCGTAATTTAAGTAACAGTGACATTGAAATAAAAACATTTCACTTATTACTTTAAAAAACAAAACAAATAACTAGTCACAAGTGCAATAACTACGATAGTTTTATGTGCATATGTCATGATCATGATTGACTTAGATTGGGCTTAGAATAACACCTCTCCATTTCTTCCGTGGATGTCGTAAGAGGCGACTAAGGATATAGGTTAAGGTATACTTTTGGCTTTTGTACCTGCCACCCCAAAACCTAAAAAATATTATGCTAGAAGTGGCCACAGAACATGAAATAGTCATCGTTTTGTCTTTGTAGCGTTATGTGTGCTCTGCCTACCCCGTTTGGGAATACAGGCGTGATTGTATTTATGTATGTATGCATCATTTTACCACATAATTTATTGATTTTAGTCTACATCATTTCATCACATAATTCATTGATTTTTATTATGGTGACGTCGCTGACAGTTGCACATCCGAACGCGGGCAGCGATTGTACTGCAAAACATTTTTTGTGAATTTTCTGTATAAACATAGATATAATATAACTTAGGAAAACAAAATAAGCAACTCGAAGTGTTAATCCTCCGCGGACGAAGCCGCGGGCAGAAGCTAGTGAGTACATAAACAAAACTTGGCCATAATACAGAGACATGGCATAACTTTTTAGACTCAAACAAAAAGGGATGTACCTCATTAACACCAAGCAAGACTGATCGTGTTAGCAAATCAATCCAGTGCACTAACGGACTGAATGAGTGAATGGTTGTTCGATGAATGAACGGCTTAGTCTGACGTTTATTGCGCGCGCACGTCTGCTCAAAACATCTCAGCGAACGTCGGTCTTTATTTGAAGATAATTATTACTAGACATGTTTTGTATGGTGCAATTTAAATCTTTATGACACACGAGTACACGATTACCTATTTTAATAGCATTAAGGCTTAAAATGGGCAGGTCAAGTAATGTAAAAAATTCAGCCTATTTACGTCCCAGTCCCACCAATGGGCACAGGTTTTGTCTTAGTACGAGAGGACTTGGGCTTTTACATATAATTTTTAATTATTGTTATGTCCATGTTTGTTTAAGTAAAATTCTTTCACCGAGTAGCTCATGATAAATCAAATCGCATACATAAATTTTGTAATTAATTAATTTTGTAACCAGGGTGTCCCGTGGCAGATTATGGATATGAAATTTAAATATTTTTCCAATGGTGGCGCGTGGGAGCGGAAAAGTGTTACCGTTTGACTTTGCATTTGTGCGGATTGTTTAGCCAAGGTGCAACAGTGGACTGGCGTACAGCGCGGTTTCGCAGTAAAATCGTATTTTAAAGCATAAATTTGTGCGCTGTAGCTCACCGGTCATTTTGTTCTCACTAAGATGCGATATCGAATTAGAGATCAATAATGTAAACAACCAACTGTCAATGTCAAAGTGACATTCCAGAGGTAGTCAACCTATTTTTGTTACTAATTGATATATTATTGTATTAATTTTTTAACTACTTTTAGTTTATTGACTCATAACAATATTCGTAGCATATTATGTGATATCTTTTGAAAATACGACATTATACTTGTGTTCGTATGGATCCAGACAAACAACAAACACAAATTTAACAATGAAACAAAAACAAATAACGAGATAAAACAAAACTTAACAACAAACAAAAACTCAAAAAAACAACGCATAAGCGGGAGGGAACACATTCGATCACGACAGATGTCAGAAAACGAATAATAAGATTTTTAAAATGGCTTCCACGCGCGGAAGTAGAAAAGCTGTCTACACACGATCTTTTAAATCCATCCATCGCAAGTTGAACAATATTTCATCGTTTCATAAGTTTCACTGAACAATTAATTATATAAATATGAATACGAATAAAAATACGAGCCAAATGTTTGCAATTTCTAACCATTGCCAGTGGCATAATTATAAAATAATCATATTTGCATTAAAAAAAAGATGTGCTTGTTCCTTTGTTTATTTAAATGTTTTGTAATGTTCACACGGTTTTATTCTGCTAATAAATTAGTTGTACTCATTTTTATCTAGCGTAATTATTGAATTTTAAGTTTTCCTAATTGCGTTTGCTTTTATTGCAATGGCAACACGTTTGTTTACAACTTTGATCTCTAATTCCATATCGCATCTTACAATATTCGTCTATTAAGTGATGCACCGAGTGGAATAGAATTCTGATTAGGATGTGGGTCCAGAAGTTCCATGCAACACGTCCAACAGTAAAGGAGCCACCTCCAGGTCCCAGCCAAACGTCAAGGACTGATCAAAACATTGCACGTGTTAAAAGCAGCGTGCAAAATAGTCCCCGCCATTCCGTGTGTAAGAAAGCGTCAAGTTTGCTGCTGCCAAAAACCATGATGCACCGTTTTTCAAGCTTGGACATTAAATTCCATCCTTTTAAGATCCAATTGGTACAGGAATTTAAAACTTAGTCGGTCAAGGAGCGCAAGGAGTTCTTTGTGAACATGTGATGTGCCTTCTTCGTGAAAATCTTCCCCAGAAAATTGAATAGCCGGTTTGAAGACATTGCATGGCCATCCAGATCACCAGATCTCACGTCTTTAGTTTTTTTTTTTCTATGGGGGAATCTTAAACATAAATGTATACGATAATGACCTGACGAATCTTTTGGAATTAAACGATAATATGACGCGAGAACGATCAACGAAAAACCCCAAAGCACTTTACACTGTTTGCCAAAACAATCTGGGCAATTTTAGGCGACCGCTATGGCAGCAGTCCCGAATTACAGTGTTTTGCCGTGACAATCCTACACCATTTTTGAAGTGAGTGTTTTGGTTGCAAGGTCAATTTTCTTCTAAACATTTTTCAGTTTATCAAATTATATAAATAGCTGTATTTTGAACGTATATCCTGAAAAATCGACATTTTAAAGTTACAGTGTTTTGTCATGAAACGGCAGCGCAGCAGATAGACGCGTTTATGTCGAGTGACAGGTATATTCTATCTCGAGCGTATATCTACTCGCGCCTTGCTGTGCAAAGCCAGCAGGGTTATACATATAAACTTAATTAAAACTAGACACGCATGCATGACGCAACGGGAGCGCATCTGACCAACCGCCTCCCGCGAAGTTCGAAGTTTGAACATCAGTGCACGAACGCATCCGCACGCAACAGTCGCGATGCGCGCGCCGCTCCGCTCGGCTCGGCTCATGCTCCTCCTCGCCCATGCCAGCCTGGTACATTGTCACCAGGAAGGGTACTACGCCGAAGACGGTTACCAAGACGATGCTATTGACGTGTGAGTGATTTCTGTGATCCCAGTGCCAAGCAGTTCTGTTTTTCCAGGTGTTGACAACTTAAAAAGAAAATTGTTAAATAGTAAAAGAAGTATTAAATTAAAAGTTCCTATTATACTTTTCTATCTATACTCGCAGTATACGTAAGTAAATACTTAAGAAATAATGATACAAAATATGAACAAATTCCAATTTCGCATGTTTTTTTTAATGCGTTCATAATATTTGAATTTTAATAACTATACAAAAAATATTGATGTAAGCACCTATTTATAAAAAAAGTTCACAAGCAGCAAATAAAGGCAACAAAAAAAAATCGGATTAAGTATTCGACACTTATGCTATTTGTTTCTTCCTATGAGCGATTCTGCACAATATTCTCCACAGTTGTCTTTAAACATTGTGCACGATCGCGAATAGGAACAAATAAGCAATGTCGAGTAATCCGAAATATTCCTATCCTATCTATGAGCACAGATTATTTTGAAATTCTCAGATTTCACTACCTAATTAAAAAAAATCAGGCAGCAAAATTTACTATGCTGGCCTTCAAGTACCTAAAAATGACTAAATGATAACATTACATTTTAATTCCCTACCACCATCCACAGACTACGCTACCTCTGACTGTAAGGATCCAGTTGCACATAATGAACTGTGAATTTATCACCACTACACGTTAGTCACTTGTTTTTACCAAAAAAACAATCGAGCTTAAGAGGAAATATGCCGGTCGAGGGAATTGAAAAATAGGTATTTGCTAAATCTATTGCTGTCGCGCCGTGACCTGCCCAGACGACGTCGAGTGCGATAAGAACAACTACAGCTGGGACCGAAAATACCTATGAAAATTATTCAAAAACAACGTTTCGTAGTCCCCTGATTTCTTCTCGAAAACTTAACCGATTAAATATGTTTTTTCATTAAATGTTTAAAAAATGTTATAACTGTGTTTCTATGTTCTTATATTTTGATATAATTGTGTTAAAATTGGTTTCTAGAGGTTTGAACACGACGGAAAAAACTTACCAATTTTTCATGTTTTTGAAGGTTAATATCTACATTAATAATTCAATAAAGAAAAAAAGGAAAACATAGGAACATGCTAATATATCATTAGATTGTTGATGTAAAAAACCATTGTTCTACGGGTAATATCCAGCGAGGAATCAGGGGACTACGTTTCCATACAAAATATGACCGCTCCATTTCCTCTTAAAACAGTGAACGAGTTCAACGACTGCCGGGAAGCACAATGCACCATGGGCCTGTTGCAACACATCGCACTGATATAAATAGTGCGAACCCTTTGCTGGTTCTTGGAAGTCATAATTCCCTAGTACCTACGAGATGATAGCTCACCAACTCGCTATGAAAGATGATTCATACTTTTTTGCCATTATTTGTAGGTACCTATGAATGTATCACTAAATAGACGAATTTCGTAATTTCGTTTTTGACTCGTTCTGCGATGTAAATGTAAAAAATACCGTGAGACTCACTCATAAACTCATAGTGAAATAAAACGACCACACTCACGTTTTATATCGAGATTAGCTCAACATGTTTCAGGCACATCCGTGACCCATCATTAGAAGGAAATTAAAATATTGTGTGCGAAATGTCAAATTGCTACCGACTGGGACCACAGCTGTAGCTTGAGATCTCGACCGACCTCTCAATCTTAAACTATGCCCATGCTCAGATTTGCTGGACTGGATAATTGGGCTGATTTTTTGACACGCAATGGTGTTCAATAATTTAATTGTGTTATTGCGGAGAAATATCCGAATAAATATCTACTAGAAAGCTGGAAACACTGAATATTACTTATCATGCCCTTGATCTGATTTCAAAGACCTTAGAAAGAGCCCTTAATGGTGCTCCAGTTTGTACTGTAGTGCCAGTCCAGTAGCCTCTCTCTACAGTGTAAAATCAAAATTGTGAAACAAAAAAGTGTTTTTTAAGCCAAGGATACACTAGGGGATAAATGTCCCACGACATTGTGTCGGCGACATGTCAAGCGAAGTCGGCCGATTTCGCCTGACATATTTGGCGACATCGCGCGACTTATATCCGCGTATATACACACGTGTCGGGCAGTCGGGCGGGCGACATGTCGAGCGAAGTCCGGCTAAGTCGTGCTACTTCGGCCGACGTTGCTGGACTTGCTGGACGAACGGTACTTTGTAATTAGTAATAACGGTAATTTGATCATATTTCGTTCAAACATAGCTAAGAATCACCCAAAGAAAGTGGCTTCCGAATGAACCGCATCGCAATCAGTACATTCGTTTGAGAGTTACGATCCCACAGACTGACAAATACACAAAGACACATTGACGTGAAACTTGTAACAAGGACTTTTTGCGTGATAGGTACATATGTATTGGTACTTCGGTTGAATCCAGCGGGTTAGTACGGCGACACGTGCGAGTCGACTCGCGAGCGGGATAGACTACCTGACATTTAAACAGTAATAGATATAGTTTATCTCGCGCGACAAGACTCGCGCGTTGCCGTTCTAAACCAGCGTCGCTGCCTTTCGAGGACTGGCACCTACAGGTTTCGTTTGAGCCATCACAAATTTATTATCAATTGATCTTGATTTCCTTTAAGCTTTTGACGACGTTGCATTAAATAAAGAACTTGTTAGTCCACTTAATCGTCCAGCAGCAAACAGGAGCGAAGAATTACAGCCAATAAAATTGTCAACAGCAATTTTGGGTCATTGTTATAAAATGACTGTAAAAGCGAGCGCCGGCTTTAATCGGTGACATCATGCCGATAAGACGGCCCTTTGTGGGTACAGCGACACATTTACTGCTCACAGCTGACACTTTTTGTTTATGATGTCCTGGTCATCATTAATTTTGGATGCGGGGCAGACCGCAAAAAAATTGATAACCGGTTAAAAATAATACGTCCTTTTTGTACTTGCTCGCATAGTAAGTTAAGTACAGTCAAGGACTTTAATTCATGAGCCGCCATGGAATCAATTCACAGCAAACGTCATAGTGACATCCCATTAATTATCATTATCAAGAGAAATCGCAATGACTTTTTTTTTAAAAGGTTGCTGGGTTGTTACTCGAAAACGTTCGGGATTATGATCGCTTTCCCCTGACAAGCCCATACCGATTCCAGGCGCATTGAACAATAGCCCTACTACACCGGATTGATTCTGCCTGTACCTACCTACGTATCTATCTGTAAAGGGACTCCAATAATTCTCATAAAAAACGTATCAAGTTCCATTCGTGGATTCGGTGGATTCTATTGATCCACAAATAAGTATCAAACTACATACCAAGCCTGGGTGCAACCCAAGGGTCCTTTGAGAATCGTCTCATTGAATGTTGACTTTTAATTTGGCCAATAGCTAAGTTATTCTATTGTAATTTGGAGATCCATGTTATTTTTCGTCACTGCTAGCAAAATTACAATAATAACACTGGTAGATTTATTAATCTAGCGTAACAATTTAGCAAATGAGATCAGGCAAGAAGAATAAAAAACCTGAACAGACTTTGTTTGACGAACAAAAATTCGATGATACAACGGTTGCCAGTGAAGGTGGCCGGCGCCGACATCAAGTGCATCCGTTACCAAATTAACGCGAAGAATGTATAGAAACCATGTCCACGCTATTTCTTCCACACTATTTCGCGTTAATTCGCAAACGAAATCGTTTTTTTTTTCATGACCGGTTTGATTCCCGATTGGTGCCCACGGGACCCGCTCCGCGTCGCTATGAAACGATGCTCTAGTCTAGTTGAGGAACTGGTCCCACTCCGGGCGCCCGTAGCAACAGCAACAGCCCGTCCCGTAAGGATCTCCCGGACAGCTGTGAAATCAGCCTAAGCACTCTGTACCCTAGTTAGTCTAAGTCTAGGATCCCGTGAAATAAACAGCTTTCTAAACTGTTGCGTAGTCTGTACTATTACTTTAGCTGTTACTCCCATCTTCCAGGGAAGACCTGTCCGCCGCGTGTCCCATCGAGTGCATCAATTAGCGAACTAACGCGAAGAATGTATGGAGACGTGTGTAGTTGTGCAAACGTGCCGCTTGGAGGCGTTGTCTCTTCCATACAATTTCGCGTTAATTTGCAAACGAGATTGATATCTTTTTATGACTGTTTTGATTCCACTAAGCACTATGTGCTCTAGTTAGTATAGGATGCCGTGAAATAAACAGCTTCCTAAAAGAGCTACGCTACCAAAAAAAATTAAAACTGCTGCTCTAACTCAGTGGTTCTAAACCTTTTTGCCTGGCGACCCACAAATCAAAAATATTAGATACCCGCGACCCGATTAAAATTAAAAACAAATGAAATGCAATCAAGTGATTGCGGTTTGTTTTTTCAAAAAATCTCGATATGGCCCGCGACCCAGGGTCGCGACCAGCGACCCAAGGTTAAGAAACGATGCTAACTGGTGTTCCTGTCTTCCAGGGAAGACCTGTCTGCCGCGTGCCCCTCGGACCGCCTGCTGCGCGCGCGCGACACGTGTCGCGTGGACGACGCCGACATCGAGTGCATCCGGCTGCGGTGCTGCGACTCCTACCTGCACGTCGCTGGCCGGTAAGCAACACCGGCAAATAAGGACATTTAGAATTAAAGAGACATGTGGAAAAGACTCTCCAGGCAGATGTTATGCCTGGGGACTGAAGTCCACAGAGAGAAAGTTGGAAGTTGTATTTATGCAACCTATCAAGATCAGATTCGTAGAGTAGGTAGATTTCTCATGACTCTTATGAATATATTTCGTAGGGTACAGGCAGACAGCCGGAGCTAGCGATGAAAGCGCTGAAATCACATTTGAAACTTCAAAAATGTTTAGTATTTCTCCACTATACTAAGTATACAGGGTGGCCCATCCAAAACGGTCAGTATGGGGAAGTCCGAAACTATACGAGATACGAAGATCTCTTCTTAGGAACCATGACATCGATTTTGATAAATAGAAAAACTGCATTCATACATTTAAAAAAAAATGTGTACTCAGTCCGGGAATCGAACCCGGTTGTTTTGAAAAAAAAAAACACTGTTTCTATTTAGATATCGATTGTGTGGGTCTTAAGCAGTAAATATGTGTGTATAACATGATTTATAAAATTAATAAAATGCATTGTTTTTACATGCTTTGATTTTATTTTAGTAGGTGTTCGAAGTGACCACCGCCTTTCTCAATACCTACTACGTTTGTACGAGGGTCAAACTGAAAGTTTCGGGAATAGAAAAAAATATCCAGTTAAAATGATCAAAAGTAATTTTATTGCTTTTGAAAGTATTCTCCCTTATATTAAATGTACTTTTACATACGTTCAAACCAGTTTTTGAAGCACTCATTGAACGCTGAAGGTGGGGTCGACAAAATGGCCGTTTTGTACGCCTCCACGGCATCTTCTGGCGCCTGAAACTGCTTACCACGTAACTTATCTTTGATTTTGGGGAATGTGAAAGAGTCATTGGGGCTTAAGTCAGGGTTGTATGGAGGATGGTTCAGTAATTCGAATTTTTCACCGTCTAGATAGTCCTTTGTTAACCGAGCCGTATGGGAGCTGACATTGTCATGGTGAAGGATGATGCGACGATTGAGGTTTTTTTTTCTCAGTTCACCACACACACTCAGCAAACAAATGGTTGCATACCAATCGGCATTGACTGTTCTACGGTCATCAAGAGGAATTGTAGCCACGTGACCCGATTTGGAGACAAAACTAGCCACCATCTTTTTGGCCGTGCTGCGAGAGCGAACCACTTTTGTCGGCTTAATCTCGCCTTCATAGGCCCATACTCGAAATTGGTTTTTAGTTTCAGCCTCATAGGCGTATATCCATGACTCATTATCCAATACAATACTAAAAACTGCATTTGAGCTTCTTCTGTTGATTTTATTTAAAGTTTCGGGGCACTAATCGACACAAGTCGTTTTCGGTTCGTCGAACAACTGATGAGGTATCCACCGGGAAAACAATTTTTGCACGCCTAACTCTTGCTGTAGAATAATTTGTATTTGACTCATTCCAATGCCCAGAGACTCCTGAATTTCCCGATATGTCACATGTCGGTCTTCCGTAATCAGTTGACGCACAACATTGATGTTTTCTTGGGTGACTGCCGATTTTGGTCGACCTTCACGCACATTGTCCATGAGGGAAACACGGCCACGTTGAAATTCCGAAAACCACCTGTATATTGTGGTCATCGAAGGGGCTTCATTATTAAAAGCAGCAATCATCCGGTCTCCACATTATTTTTGTGTTAATCCACTTTTAAAGTCGTAGTAAATCATAGCTCTTAAATTTTCACGTGACAATTCCATGTTGGGCAGCGACTCATCAAGTTCAAAAAACAATTGAAACCGAACCATTGTTTTTTTTTTCTATGTGGCCAGTGTTTTAAGATAAGGAAACTTTGACGATTGTAAAAAGGTATAATACGTGATAAAAAATGTTATTTAAATATTAGTTTCCCGAAACTTTCAGTGCAGCCCTCGTAACTGTGATCACTCTGAACACCTACTAAAATAAATTAAAGCATGTAAAAACAATGCATTTTATTCATTGTAGAAATCATGTTTCTTGCACATATTTAATGCTTAAGACCTACACAATCGATATCTAAATAGAAATAGTAAAAGTTTTTTTTTTTTTTTTTCAAAACAACCGGGTTCGATTCCCGGACTGAGTACACATTTTTTTTTAAATGTATGAATGCAGTTTTTCTTTTTATTAAAATCGATGTCATGGTTCCTAAGAAGAGATCTTCGTATCTCGTATAGTTTCGGACTTCCCCATACTGACCGTTTTGGATGGGCCACCCTGTATATTATGCGTATAGTCTAAATCTTCCTATTGAATTGTTCTATCTACCTCATCATCATATTATCATCATATGCATCATATTACCTAATCCCTTTAGAATTCTACTTTACCTATCCCTATAATTAATTTAAACTTAAATAGGAGAAATTATGGGTACTCATCCTTCCCTTTTTCCTTCCACCTCATGCCATCTTAGTTAAACTCGACGACATTGTTAATGAATTGGATAAGCATACAAAGGTGCATGTGCAATTAATCTTATGACGCACTGCTTCGTATGCGGGCCGCGGTGCAGCTCCACGGTATGCAAATCCTGCGGCCTACTTGTCTTTGTTTCCATCTGAGGAGCTCGCCTTTCAAATGATTACTTACCTAGAGCTTACCTACATTATGCCGACTGAAGAAAGAGCCGCAATAGGCCCTGCGCAGACGACAGACTATCCGCGACGAACTTTTTAGTCTGTGAAAATAGAACCTATGGAATTATATGCAACTCACACGACGCGCAAAAAGTCCGGCGCACAATGCACACAATCCACGCAGACTTTTTGTGCGCCGCAGACTCGATCGCATAAAAAGTGTGCCAACTGAAGAAAGAGCCGCGTTAAACCAAAAATGCTTTTTGGTTCGCCAGTCGTGAGGGTCAAGGTTTTTGGAGGCGGGGCTGTAGTCCCCTGCATCTAGCGTAAGAGAGTAGTGGAAGTTCGCGGATCGATTTTCAAGCTTTAGGCTTAGAATGGCAGGCTGTGATAGATTATCTCTCATTTTCTGTAATTTTCTTAGGTATTTGTTAATAACTCGGAAACCATGCAACTTTTATTAAGGTCATGTTAGACTGGTTCGATGCATCTTTAGCTGACCTACCTCCAGTATCACTGGCGTGTCACTTATGGGACACCCTGTATATCTCGCGGCCATGATTTCAGCTGCGTCCCCAAGTCAGTGGAGCCGTGCAGCCTGGGCCTGTGCGAACAGGCGTGCGCGGTCCACGGGACCCGCATCTGGTGCTCCTGCCACGCCGGCTACCAGTTCAGCGAGGACCAGCACCGGCGCAAGACACAGCCCTACTGCCTCGGTGAGTATGCTGTCCTGGTATCTTTGCTGATGCAACACTTGACATTACCTTACACTAACTCCAATGGGACCCGCATCTGGTGCTCCTGCCACGCCAGGTCATGCCTTGATTACACGTACCGAGTAGAGTGGCGAGAGAGTGTTCTCGGCCGAGTACTCGGTTCGTGTGTAGTATGAAGGCAATAGTTCACACGAACCGAGTACTCGGCCGAGAACACTCTCTCGCCACTCTACTCGGTACGTGTGATCAAGGCATCAGTTCAGCGAGGACCAGCATCAGCGCAAGACACTGCCCTACTGCCTCGTTGAGTATGCCGTCCTGGTATCTTAAGTCTGGGTTCACAGCTGTCCGGGAGATCCGTACGGGCTGTTGCTACGGGCGCCCGGAGCGGGAGCACAATTGAGGAACTAGAGTAACGTTTCAAAGCGACGCGGAGCGGTTCCCATGCGCACCAATCCGGGTCGCTGTGAAACGATGTTCTTGTTCGTCATTTGTGCTGCCGCTCCGGGCGCCCGTAGCAAAAAACCCGTACGGGTCTCCCGCACATCTGTGAACCCAGCCTTACTGATGTAACATCTGACATCACCTTACCCTAAACGCCAATACTTCATGTAAACACGACATAATTATGCCTCCTCCACACTACTCGCGAAGGTGATCGAAGACGAATACGATAGTGCAGAGAAGAGAAGCACTTCGGCTTGCCTTTGCCTCGTCAAACGTCGCCTCGCCTCGGGCGACTTCCATTTTTTGTTGGTTTGTGTGCCCAATGCCTAAGTCAGTCTCATCACAAAGTTGAACGAGAGTGTAGCGTCGCTGCGGACTTTAGCCAAAGTTTCTAGGGTACTTCGCCGAGGAACGCGAGTAGTGTAGAGGAAGCATTAGGATTCATATCCTTCCCTAGCATTTTGGCATTGCCCCTTTCTTATGAAGTCCCGGTTGCAGACGTGGACGAGTGTGCAACCAACAACGGGGGTTGCTCGCACCGCTGCGTGAATGACCCGGGCGGCTACCACTGCGAGTGCCCAGCGACCCACAGTCTGGACAGCGATGGCAAAGTCTGCGTCCGCCCCATCGTCCTGCCCCGGCCGGTACCAGGAGATCATAGCTTACCAGTCTACTCTCACTAATCTGCTTCCGTCAAATTTTGATATTACCTGATGTGATGAATCGGCATCGATGTCATCGTCATTTAATTCTACACATCGTCTTTTGCATATATTTGGACAGAAAACGATGGCAATTGTCTCTAGTGCATTATTAGACAAAAGCTCACAGGAAATTTAGTTGAAATTAAAATATTTGCTTAAAAATTAAAGCATAGAATTATTGCGTGGCTGCAGTAAAATAAAATTGGCTTACTTAATCATCATCTTGCTTTAAACTACTCACAAAAGCCAAATCAAACAGCGTTCGCGTGATTACATAATAAATAGGTTTCCTGCGGGTCGGTACAGAACAGACCGTTGCAGGGTCAAGGTGCATAAAAAAATGAAACCTGTTTCTTTCTAAGTGAGTGCATAAGTATAAGTTAACATGGACCGATCGGTACATACCTATCGACACAGATTTGTCTGTACCGGAAACCTGTTTCCTGTTTCTTTATTGTAGCACCCTCCGTCAAGTTTTGGCGACGTCATCGCACTACATTTCTGCTTGTGGGCTACCAGGGTATTATAACTTGCAGGAGCCTCTGCCGCTAGTCCGAGCGTCGTCGCGCTGCTACGCCCCCTGCGACACCGTCTCGTGGCTGTCCCGCAAGGTCAAGCAACTGAGCGATCAGCTGCATACTACACAATCCGCATTGAAGAAGCTCATGGACAACCCAGTTTTGAAAGGCGAAGGTAACCTCCTTGGTTGTTATGATTGCCTGGGTCAAGAATCTTATATACTATCCTGGATATTGCACTAGTAATAAA
>BHDV01045107.1:0-17194 GCA_005406045.1 Adoxophyes honmai
CACAACTGAAACCTAGGTATAAATATACCTCTATCTTTATATTGTACTATTTCGCATAAAACAAAAAAATGATAAAATTGAACGATTTTACAAAACAGCTAATATCTCCGTAACTAGAAACTGCCATAAGGACCCTTTTCTCATGGACGGTCACATATACACATTTCCAACACTATCTGATAAAAAACGTGTTTAGAATAATGACAGCGGTTCAAACGCCCGAGTATTTACCCATTTACATTCCTAATATACACCGCGGGAACGAGATACGCGATAAACTTAAAACTTACTTAACGTCTGTCGCCAGGCTCCAATAGAGAGATGCTCTCCAGGCCAGGCGGATGTTCTGCCCGGGGACCGAAATCCACACAGAAGAATTTCGAAGTTGTATTTAATATTGATACAACCGATCTTCGAAACTTCGTAAGTGCGATGTAGAACACTTTGAGAGTTGATGACGTTTGGGGAAGAAGTTTTGTTACTTGATGATATGCGGTGGTAGGGTTGGTACAACAACAAATACTAAAAATAAAGTAAAATAATGATTTACAGGGCTCCCACACAACAATCGTGATTTTTCGGTGTTTTTAGGTCGATCTTGAAACATTCACAGAATACTTTAAAAGTAAATAAATAAATTAAAGTAGAAATTAGTAAGCATTTAAGGGGGATCCAACACAAAAAAAAAAAATTTTTTGCAGTCTTTGGTACGGAAACCTTCGAGCGCGAGTCCGACTTGCACTCGGCCGGTCTTTGCTTAATCTATGTATATCTTTTTAAATAGTTTATTAGCCGAAAGAGTGAATAGAAAAAGTAAAAATGGCTAAGTCCTTCCGCACGTTGCTCTTAGGTATGTACGCACTCTGCCAATCTCATCAGAGTGCTTAGTTTAATGAGAACGATAATGGATTCGATAACGATTTCGTTTGCCAATTAACGCGAAATTGTATTGAAACGTGTCGCCCGCGGTAGTTGCGCAAACGTTCCGCTTGGAGGCACTGTCTTAGTTTCCATACAATTTCGCGTTACTTCGCAAACGAAATATATTGCTATCGAATCCAATGACCGTTTTGATTACACTAGGCGCTCGGATCATCAACGCTCGCCAACGCGGCTTGAGCCCGACCTCCAGTCTAAAAAGGGGGCCTGTGTGCAGTGGCGTAGCTAAGTAACCAAGGGCCCTGGGGCAAATAAAAAAATGGGGCCCCACATCCACACCTATGTAAACTGATTATTGTGGCGTAGCTACCATGGGTGGCACCCCCCCCCCTAGAATTCGATAAGAAACGGTTCGGGGGCCCCCTGAGCTTGAGGGCCCCGGGGCACTGCCCCGCCTAGCCCCTTGGTAGCTACGCCACTGCCTGTGTGGCGACCCTAGTGGCACCTATTATCCGGTAGTAGAACATCTTCCACAACCCAATCCTGGAAAATAGTTCCGAGCCAACTGCGTTGTCAGATTATGGAATGAACGTCCTGAGCTGGTGATGGCGCCCTCAGTGAACACTTTAAAAAATAGACTGCACAATTATTTAGAAGAACGGAAAGCATAAGTGCAGTGAGATCGGTCAGATACATAAATACCTACAACTACCAACTTTCTCTGTGTGGATTTCGGCCCCCAGGCATAATATCTGCCTGGAGAGAAACCTACTCTATTGGAGTCTTCCCCACAAGGTCATAATAGTGATTGCTAGATTTTTTATGATTTTTTAATGGTAGAAACATAATAAAATTTGAATATTTTACCTGTTTTTATTTTTACCATAAGTATTATTTATAAAAACAATAGAAAAACAGTAACCATAATTATGTGTCTTTATTCCATAGATACGTCAGGTCTATACAGTACTGCGTTCCAGAATATTTTGTCGAACTATGGCAAAAATTATGAATGGGAAATCAAAATAAAAGTAATGGGATGTCAAATACATGAGGTCGCCGACTTTCTTATTACAAGCCTAGACTTGCCAATCTCGCGAGATGAATTCCTCGAGGAGAGCAACAGGCAATTTAATGCTCTGTTTCCTGATTGTCAACTTTTACCAGGTAATTTTTAAACATATCGCTGCTTATAAACGAAAGGGCCACAAATCAAAATTTTGCAAAATCAGTTTTATTAAAAAAAATGTGACCAAAATCATCCTTTCAAATTTTTAAAGTCCTCTCCTAAAAAAAAAATTCTTTTGGAATGTGGCCCTTTCGTTTATAAGCAGCGATATACATACAGTAGTTTTATTTTAAAGATGTTATTGAGATTTTCGAAATTATTTTGCAACATTTTAATAGCGACATTAAATTACGCCATCGCGTTGTGTGCAAGACCTTTCACGGGGTTTTCCAAATACCGACTCTAGCGCCACCTACCGTCGAATAGTACAACTTCTTCAACCCACGTCGAGGCATTACGATGGCGAACCCCTTCCGAGTTGATATTGTGTCCTGTGACCTTAATCTATTTGACTGATTGTGTATTTCAGGGGTCAAACGTTTAATTGAACATTTACACAAGCACAAAATTCCATTTGGACTTGCTACAAGTTCGAGTAAGGAGACCTATGAGCTTAAGACCAACAAGAACCATCAGCAGCTGTTTTCACTGTTCTCGTCTAAAACATATGGCTCCGACCCCGAGGTGGCGCACGGGAAGCCTGCTCCGGACACCTTCCTTGTGGCTGCATCTAAATTCCCTGATAAACCTGCCCCAGCTCAGGTGAGATAAACTAATTATTCATTTAATTTTGCTGTTCTTAGGCGTCTGGTGTCGGGTTTAGAATAACACCTCTCCATTTGGATTTTAGATGTCGTAAGAGGCGACACATAAGGTTAAGATACATTTTAAGCGACAGGCTAGCAACCTGTCACTATACTTGCCAATATGTTTAAACCTAATAAAATCCTAAATGTGGCTATGAAATGTGAAATAGTCATAGTTTTTTCGTTTGCTCTGCCCACCCCCATAGGGAATACCGGTGTGATGGATGTATGTATGTATGTTCCTAGCAAAGTGTGTATGTATAGTAAAATCTGAACTTCAGGCATATTCAGTGAGTGAAAAACATTGACAGTTTAAGATTTCTCTTACAGCCGCTCACAACAATATACCTAATCAATAGCAGTCAATGGTTTGACCTTCTAGAGATAAAAAAAGATGAAATAAGAATGTAATTATGAATAATAATATTATGTCTGTATACTTAGTTAGTAGTTACCGGCATATAACTCAGCAAGATTTTTTTTTGTAGCGGTAAGAAGTTTGATGTCGAAGACTATCTTTAAGTCATGTCACTAAATACCTAAATATCTTTAGCAGAGCCAAATAAAGACATTGAATTATACCTAGATACCGGTTGTTAATCTGTCACGGTAGGTAGTTGGTTATCTCCATTTGCCTTTTCTGTAATTAGAATAATAAGTATACATATTCCATTATAATGTAATTTCTATTAATATAATAGTGGCACTATTGGCAGTATTATTAATAATTTCATATTCATAATTAAACTTGACCAGCCCCGGATCTACGATTTTTTCGAACCGGGGCAATTTTTTTCGAACCGGGGCAAGAACTTGATATAGCGCCCCCTCTCGTGAGCGTTTGATTAACACTAATGTATAATAGGTGGCATTTTGGCGCCCCCTGAAACTGCCGCCCGGGGCAGGTGCCCCGGTTGCCCCCCCCCTAGATCCGGGGCTGAACTTGACGCCAATCAGAACAAAAGGCTATCATTAAATTATTAAATTTGTCAGTATTTGAACAGGTTTTAAACATGAAAGCCGAGTCTTAACACGCAAGCGTTTAATTTATACACAAATAAAAAAAATGATATTAAATGGTTTTTTTTTCATAGGTAGCAAAGTCAAATGGAAAAACACGTGCTGGGTAGGAGCTCTCGAGGAGTCCTAATTGCCATTGGCTGGTTTACAATTTTCCTTTGGCATTTTTAGTGCTTGGTGTTTGAGGATGCTGTGAATGGCGTGAAGGCAGCGAAGGCGGCGGGCATGCAAGTGGTCATGGTACCGGATCCTAGACTATCTAAAAGTCTCACCAAGGAGGCTACTCTTGTGCTAGATACTCTAGAAGATTTTAAACCAGAAACATTTGGTTTACCACCATTTAATAATTAATTTCAAAAATGATTCTATACTACATAGTACCTAACCTATAATAGGTGTATGAAAATGTAGTTTTGTTTTGTTTATTTATGTATAATTATATAATTTTATCAATGTTAAAATATATTGAAAGTATTGATTGTGATTAAATAATGACAATAAATCGATTATGGTATTAAGTAAAGTTGGATCTGTGGTCCTTCTAACCGGACATCTGTGGTGTAGGAAAAAATATTAAATAATGCTTTAATTAAAATAAGTTTTTTATTGTAATAAAACTTCCAATGTCTTACCTAATTAATGGACAAGAAATCATATAAATGCATCAATGTTTTACTGTACATAAATACAAAATATTCATCAAAACTTACTTTGACAAGTTAGTGTACTTTTGAGAACCCTACTGTTTCAATCACCCTTTTGTCAAAAAAAAAATGAGTATAGCTTAGAATGCTTAGACCCTCTGCGTCAGAGGCCAACTGAATAACAATTATAAATATTTGGTTACACAAACTTACTGAATACAATATCGGAAAGTAACTTGCCATAGAAACGCGATGCACAAATTTACCCCCACTACTTAAATTCTTGTCACGATAAATTCCATAGACTAAACAATGAAATAATAATGTATATAAGTAGTTTTAATAACTAATATGAGTGAGATTCACGAATGTTTAAAATGATAGATATGTATTAATAGGTAGTACAGTCGCGAGTTCATAAATATGTGAGCAGACAAATACCAAATATGTAAACTTTTGCACATTATTGTCAATGTTATTAAGGTGTACAGATATTTTTGAACCCTCAGTTTTGCTCATATATTAATGAACTCGACTGTACCTATACATTTTGCAAGTCAAATTTTAGGATCAGTAAGTAAATTACCCGGATATAAGGGAATGCGTCACGTTAATTAGAGCGAGACAATTCGCACAACAAATTTGAAATTAACCGAGAAGATACTCAAAATAAAAATAAAATGTAGATACAAGACTTTGTGAAAAATGCTCACAGCACTAGAATGCTAAGTACCTATTAGTGTATTTATATTATTATTTAATCATACGCCGGAAGTCCAAACGCTTCAGGTTTAAATTCTTCTAACGACTTCAAGACTAGAGTAGCGTCTTCCAACTGCTCAGGGGATATTCGAGGGTCGGGCACCACCACTACTTGCATATTCGCTGCGACCGCAGCCTTCACCCCGTTCACGGCATCTTCAAATACAAGGCACTGAAAAATATTAACCACATGTTAAAGAGGTGGGCTATTAAAAAAAATTACACATTTCTTCATTTCACAATAAAAAAAATGCTACTTCATTTTTTTTCAATTTGTTTGTATAGCACCCATGATTCTGAGTATGAAGTTAAACTCAGAATCATGGACGCTCTTCATACACATAAAAAAATAGCCGAGTTTTTCATACAAATTTCGTTATTCCATTCCATACGTGTACACCATAATATGGTAGGTAGTATTAGTGCATGAAAAAAAGGATGGAAAAGAATTGTAAAAAATATGTTAAACCATCATTATTGATCGTGCTCTTGGTTAAAAACCCTTTTTTTTTTTTTAAAAAAAAGGTACTTTGTTTACAACATTTTATAAAATAGCTCAGGTACACATTTAAAAGGAAACATAACATTGTTCCAATTACAAAATTTCTTACATTTTCTGGATTTGGGTTGTCTGGAAATCTTGAAGCACAGACTAAGAAAATTGCAGGATCCGGCTTCCCTTTAGTGACTTCAGGGTCAGATGATCCCATTGTAAGATGGTGGAACAATCCTAATAAGTCTTTGTGGTTTTCCATTTTCATCTCCACACTACGTTGTTTAGAGCTTGTTGCCAAGGCCATTGGAACTCCCTTGGAATGTAAGTGTGTCAATAATTTTCTAGCTCCTAAAAATCATTAACAATCTTAAATAAAATTAAATCTTAAGCTGCTTCACAGCTGAACAAGTTTTTTATTACCTGGCATAAGTTGGACTTTTGGAAACAATAACTCCAATTCGTCAAAGCATTGTTTCATAAAGTCTTTTACAGTAACAGGCAACTCAAATATTTGTATAATTTTTTCCGCACATTCGTGACCTTGGAAACCCAGCAGGGTCGAGCCCAGTTCCCATGTGAACTCTTTACCATATCTTGCACAAACTGTGGCAAACGCTGTGTGATACCAAATCTCCGAATCTGAGTGAGAAAACGTTCCATAATATGGCGCAATAATGAACAATGTGACACTGTAATGAAGTTAACAACAAACAGTTTCAATTTCAAGAACAAGAATAATTACCTACCAATGAGCAAACCGTCTAAATCAAACATAACGTGAGATACTTTCTTAAATCCCATTATAAACAAAATGATAACAAATGTGAAAGTAGGTAGTTTACAAATTTCGCGCTGCACGTGTACTTTATCTTTATTTGGTTTCTAGGCCTTTGTGTTGCCACAGCATTAGAATAAAAAAATACTTAATTTTTATGTTTGTAGAAAAATAACAGGAGTTTTATTAAAAGATTGATTAAAACCAAAAACACACTAACACATGACTGAATCAGTTAAGTACCAACCTGTTACGCGACAGGATGAAAAGTTATGACAAAGTTTAGAAAATGTATCTAACTAAACAATTTTCTAAACAGCAATCTTATTCCAAGCAAGAATTTACAGTATTTGTATACTTAAGTGTTAAGCCTAGTTTAGACGATCGAATTATATGCCACGAGATCTAATTTGACGTAACGCGGTTGACGTTTACAACGGGATTATTATTATTTCCTGTTTGGAAATTGACATTTGACTTGACAGTGACAGTACAGCGTTTTGCGATTTGCCGGTGCATACACTGTGCACGTTAATTTTTAACAAATTTTATTATTTGACTGTTATTGTTATTTTTAAGTATTATGGCTGCTTTCGCTCCAGTCACTCATCTCCTTTTTGATATGGACGGACTTTTACTAAGTATGTTTTTGTTTTCTCAATTAGATTTTTCCCAAAGTGTCTATTCAAAATTCTATTTTACCTATTTATATGTTACTTACAGATACAGAGGACTTGTATACAGTGGCGTTCCAGAATATTGTTTCCAAATATGGCAAAAAATACACCTATGAATTGAAAGTTAGTCTCATGGGTTCACAAATGCATGAGACTGCAGACAAAATTATAAAAGGTTTAGACTTGCCATTGTCGCGTGATGAATTCATTGAGATCAGCAAAAAGGAGTTTGCTGCTTTATTTCCGACCACACAGGTTTTACCAGGTAAATTCGAAATTTATAATATTATATTAAATTAAACTAAAAGCAATACAGTAGTAACTTTGAACTGTTTCTGCAACAAGTGATCATGTTGCATTATTGAACTGTCTTGTTACCACAGTAATTGTTTTTTTTTGTTTGGTAGGTGTGAAAAGGTTGATTGAGCACCTGGACAGTCACAAGATCCCAATTGGGCTTGCAACAAGTTCAACTTTCGAGAGCTATGAAATGAAAGCCACTCACCATCAGGAATTGTTCTCACTGTTTCCCTACAAAACATATGGCTCAGACCCTGAAGTGAAGCAGGGCAAACCCTCTCCGGACATCTTCTATGTGGCTGCTGAAAGATTCCCCGACAAGCCTGATCCAAGCAAGGTAAACATTGTTTTAGTCTTAAAATTTCCAATACAAAAACAACAAAGTTACTGCAGTTATGCTTATAGTATAAGTATTCTAAATAATAAAAGAGAACACAAAAAATAAAAATAAATGTGGCACATCTAAACATTACCCAAAATGTTGCTATGTTATAGGGGTGCTATTAGTAATTCCCCATTTTTTTTAGCTTGGTAAGACATGTCCCATTTACTGGTGACTTTTAATTTTAGTGTCTGGTGTTTGAAGATTCTGTGAATGGAGTGAAAGCTGCCATAGCAGCAGGGATGCAAGTGGTAATGGTCCCCGACCATCGGCTAGACAAGAGTTACACTAAGGAGGCTACATTGGTGCTGAACAGTTTAGAAGATTTTAAGCCTGAACTGTTTGGCTTACCTCCTTTTGAAGATAATTAAAAATGGAATAGATAAAAACTAGACATATTAATGAAGGGCCATCTATAGATAAAATACTTGTCTTACGAAAATTTTTAAGGTTGTTACTTTTACATCATAAATCTAATTTCTGTTTCAATTGATAGCCTCAAATGAACTCATTCTAATAGAAGATAATAGACTAATGCATATTTTTATTACAAATTATGCTAGAGACCTTTAGGTACTTAAAAGATGGTAAACAATCTTGACATGTCTTTTTATTTTATTGAAATACACAGTCTAAAAATGAAAATCGTTACAATATACAATTCAATTATGAAAGTAAATGATTTTTTCATACCTAAATTGTAAAATGTAAAGATTTTGATTTATAAAGTGTATGTTTAAATAAAAAGACGTCAAGATTGTTTACCATCTTTTAAGTACCTAAAGGTCTCTAGTATAGTGCTGTCCAAAAACTTTAATAGACAATGTTTTTAGCAGTAATTGAAATAATAATATAAGAAACCAGTCACTAAACTTACACCTGTGATAGTTGTTGAAGTACTTAACTTTTATCTTAAATTAAAAAGATGTTAATAATTTTGTTTACCATTTAAAATGTAATGTCATGTTTTACACATAGTGTAGACTAAGCTTAAGACTTATGTAATTTCACATAGATAAGATTCATCTGTAATGTGAGTGATATATGGCATCATGTCTCTGTTATCTGCCATAACAGCTCATTAAAGTTTCCTTAGAGCTACAAGATATAGTACAAAATAGTTGTTGTGATTAAGTCATTTTTTGTATAACAATTATTTGTTGAATAAAAATGTATCTACCAGTGACTCATGTTTTATTTGACATGGATGGACTTATCCTAAGTAAGTGAAGTAAAAATACACTATTCGACAAACATATATTTTTTTAATCTATTAATTAACTAGGAAATAATTATTGCTAACCATTTTATATTAACAGATACTGAAGAACTATACACAGTAGGATTCCAACAAATAGCATCTCGTTATGGAAAGCAATTCACATTTGAATTGAAATGTCAAATCATGGGACAGCAAACGCGGGAATTTGCGGAAATGATTATTAAGGGCCTTGACTTGCCCCTTACAGTTGACGAGTTCATAGCGCAATCTCGAGAAATTTTCGACGAAATTTTCCCTAATTGCAAAGTGTTGCCAGGTGAGATGATTTATTTTTCTAATAATAGTTGACCAGTGTTCTACATACATACTATAATCACGTTATTTAATCTATCGCTCAATAACTAAATTTAAAATTATGCTAACATTATAATCTTGAAAAATGATAACTGACGTCTTAAATGAAGTTTTGCTCGACATATTTTGGTTAATTCCCTTCATCAAACATATAGAGCTAAATTCGATTTAAGACGTCAGTTATCCGTATTTTTAAAGATGAGGGAGTCTCACGGTAGTTTCATAACTCATAATACTTATCTTACTCTCAATTTTACGTTGCAGGAGTTGAAAAACTTATCCACCATTTGCACAATAGTAAAATACCCATAGGATTAGCAACCAGTAGCAGCAAAGAAACATATGAGCTAAAAACACAGAATCATCAAGATTTATTTGATCTGCTTCCATTTAAAACTTGGGGATCGTCAGATCCTCTTGTGAAGTTGGGCAAACCATATCCAGATATATTTTTAGTGGCAGCTAACAAATTTCCGGACAAACCGAGACCAGAAAAGGTAACTGGCCAGTTGCCAATATTAATTATTTACCTATGTATTTATTATTATTAAGGTAATACTGACGACGTCAATGCATGCGTTTAGCACGCCAAGGCGCGAGTTGATTCGCGCGCGAGATAGATTGGCTATACCTACCTGTCGCTGTTTAAGCATTTAATTAAGATAAATACCTTGTTTTTAATATATTAATTTTATATCAAATACTTTTTAAAATGCATTTTGTATTTGTAAATATATTTTCGTTGTTCTTATTGCACCAAAATGTATTTTATTTGAATTAAGTACGGTCGGCTAAGAAAGTGGTCTTGGTCTACCACTTTTGGGAAAAGTTTCTGCGAGATAAAATTATCACTAAGGTAGACATGACACATGACGTGACGTAAATACAATAATAATATGCTATTGTCATTTATTATGGCAAGGGGAAATCGACCTTGTTGTTTCACGAGGTTTAAATGAACATCAATCTTATGGGGGTAGACTGATTTCTTAGCCGACTGTACATGTTTTGAAAATGCATATTTCGTATTTTAATACTTTTTTGAAAGGATCTTGTACCTACATCTCTGGTAGTTACTAGTCAAGACTAATCTAATATTCTTTGTTTTCAGTGCCTAGTCTTCGAAGATTCTTTGAACGGCGTGCGCGCGGCCCGCTCAGCTGGCATGCAGGTGGTAATGGTTCCCGACCCGCGGCTAGACCGGTCGCTCGCAGCTGAAGCCGGCGCTACCTTAGTCCTAGACTCCATGGAGGATTTCCGGCCAGAAATGTTTGGTTTACCACCATATGCTGATTAATGTAAGGAAAGCAAATCAAACCAAAGTCGAACAAAGTTTCAAAACGTTCGAATTTTGTATTTCTGCGTTTCGTTCGATCAATTTAACTATACGTTCGTAAACTGTTTGCTTTATTTACTACTTACCAAATAAAAGCTAGGTACAGCTGAAACAGCTGCCTGACCTCCACTACTTTTGTACAGTATTTTTAATTCTCAGATACTAAATTGACGGTGAAAATGTAAATTTCACAAATAATTAAATTTATCACATCGTCACTTGTAATATGAATTAACGTAACCGCCAAATGACGATTTTTTAGGAGAAGCAAAAAACTGATTTGCAAATCAGAAAAATTGTTGTAACTTTTTATTCAATTATCCTTTTGCAATGACGTTTACTGCAATTATCTTGTATTTGTAAGGTCTTTTAGCTAATAGAAGTATTGTCGGTGCTGCTATTATGGTTTAGAAAATAGCATGGCGGTTACGTTAATTTTTTGAAAAAAATTGTGAGTTACATTAACATTCCTTCTAAAAAATGAAGTACAGTTTAACGTATCTCACAAAAATCTAAGAATGTTTAACGTAAAGGACACGGCGTTCAGAAATGTGGACTTACGTTATAGAAATTTAATAAAGGACTTTCAATCTTATTTTCTTACTATAAGGTTCAAAATGATTTTTTTTTAGAGTCTTATAAAATTTTTGGCGAGGTAGTTACGACGACTTTTAACTGGTTTATAAGTACGAAATGTGTTACTAAGTTACAAATGCACCAAGTTTTATTTGAGATCATCAGTAAAGCAAAAAAAAGACTTAATTACTTAATTAATTTCGTAAACATGAGGAAACTGCAAATAGTTTTGCACGTTTTGTTTAGGAATTACTTCGTCGTCGCATAGTTTCTAAAGATACTTGTACTTTTATTACTGAAGTTGACATTCGTTGTGTACAAAGTTCTTGCAGAGGATAATTCAGTAGATTTTTCGTGATGACACATCTCCGCTTTCTTATTTCCTATCCCTTTCCCCATTGCAACTATTGGCTCTTTATTCAACTGTATTTTGAAAGAATCACTAGCTTATTTCATTGTTTATTTCACTAGAAATTCGTTTTAGTTTGACTTTTTAATTGTAGCAATCCTAATAATACTTAATTATCTCTTAGTCTGAAGTTTTCGTTTGAATTTAATACTTACACCGATTTTTACTTTGTCCCATTTTTGTCAAAATCAAGGAGGTATTGCAAGTTAAATAAGTATTTACTATCAGTCCCCACATATAGATTTGATTCGACGTAATGTTCGAAAACTTTTGATGCGGAGCCCAGTGCAACGATGACCCACAATCATGTTAACAGCACTAAAGACACCGCGTTGTCATAATGTACATACCCTGGACCAAGAAGATTTGTCTTCATTAACTGGGAGTTTATAGGTAAACAAGCACTCAATTCTAACGAAAACTTCAGACTAAGATATTTTAGATCTCCATAATTAAAAAAAAAACAGATTTAAACAAATTTCCAGTGAAATACACTAGGAAAACAGTGACACTTTCAAAATACAGTTGATTAGAAAGCCTGATAAAAGTTGCAATGGGGAAAGAGAAAAGGAAAGAAGTCATCCCGAAAAATCTACTAAATTATCTTCTGCAAGAAGTTTATACACAACGAATGCCAATTTCAGTAGCTAAGTAAAGTACAAAGTATCTTAAGAAACTAGGTAAATATGCGACGACGAAGCAGTTCCTAAACAAAACGAGCAAAATTATTTGCAGTTTCCTCTGGTTGGTAACCCGTGTTGTGTCGGGCCTAGAATAGTACCTCTCCATTTCTTCCGTGGATGTCGTAAGATGCGACTAAGGAAATGGGTTTAGGTATTCTTTAGGCGACAGGCTAGCAACCTGTCACTATTATATTACCTCTTACATCTGTTTTCAAAACCAAAATGATGCTAGAAGTGGCAGCGAAGCGTGAAATAGTCATAATCATGGTTATGTCTATTTCACGTTTCGTGTGCTCTGCCTACCCCATTTGGGATAATAAGCGTGATTGTATGTATGTATGTATGTCATCTGGTTTACGAAATTAATTAAGTAATTTTTAGTCTTTTTTTGTCTTTTTCTTGATCTCAAGTAAAACTTGGTGTATTTGTAACTTAGTAACACATTTCGTACCTACTTATAAACCGCTTCTAGTCGATATTACTATCTCGTCACAAATTTGCTAAGACAGAAAAAAAAAACATTTTGAACCTTGTGATAAGTGAATAAGATTCAAATTCCTCTATATAACTTTTATAACGTAAGTCCATATTTCTGAGCGCCGTGTCCTTTAATTTAGCGTAACAGTCAAGTAGTACAGCGTGCCTTAAAAAAATGAACGTAAGAGTCATTTCCAAACGGATGAAGTCTCTTACATTAATGTTTTTTTTTCCTTTGGTCATTACATTAATAAACAATCACAGATCTGTCGTTACGTTAACCAAATGTAGTTAATTCGAAGAAAATGTACAATACATTACAAAAAATACGATAAAATGAAAAAAATGGTCAGATTTTGGTTAACGTAATCGACATTTTTTTCAAGATAGCCGAATTTTAATAACAGGGATCGATAGAACAGAAAATTTGCAGTCGAACTGTATACTTAACTCATTTTCGTCATTTTGGCGGTTACATTAATTCATATTACAGGTGACGACATTTTATTTTATCCTGTGTGGATGTCGTAAGAGGCGACTAAGGAAATAGGTTTAGGTATGTTTTAGGCGACCGGCTAGCAACCTGTTACTATTTCATCCCCCCCATCTGTAAAATTATGCTAGAAGTGGTTGCGAAGCGTGAAATAGTCATAATCATGGTTTTGTGCATGTCACGTTTCGGTTTACTGTCGGTAGTGGAAGGACAGCACTACTTAAGAATTGCAAAAAACGAGGAGGAACAACAATGTCGTTTTAGTATCTGAGTTAAAAAACATACTTTAGTAACTTAAATCATTATCGTAAAAAGCGTGAAGAATGTGACAAAGTCACTTAAGTAAAATCAAATTGACACGCAATAATAAACTAAATGTCGTACTTAAAATTATATTAGTATCAATGGGATGAGTAGGACTGGGAATAGAAGTGGTGTGGATTTGAATAAAACTAAATATATCTATGGTATGGTTGCATTATAATAAAATTATAAACTCGGAACATTTTTATTCTTAACAGTAGTTAAAAGTATGTCAAGAAAATATATTTTTATATTGTAAACAAAGTTTTATATGTATTAAATACTTTTAATTAATAGTGTTTTTACTAATTCTAACAGTTTAAGTTTGTTAGTTGTTTTTATGTAACATACTATTTGCAAGTATTCTATGTGCATTAAATATTCGTACATTCATTATACATACATAAACAGTGTATAAAAAAACCACGAGTGTTTTGCCAGTTTCTGCAGTTGCATACATAGCTTTATCCACATTCACGTAAGAATTGAATACTAATTAAAAATAACGTTTAAAATGGTAAAACCAAATTCCACGAATATTTACGCATCGGCGTCACTTCACTAACAACCGCGTATTCCGAATTTGAAATAATTTGTTTTTTTTTCAATCATCATCATGATTCTAATGCTACCACAGATGCAAGTTTCTTAATATAGAACATTTTCTATTGGATGTGTATCTAAAGTAGGGAATTTATAATATGATGGATATAAATAAAATAAATTACTTTAAGTAACTAAGTAATGCATTGCATATTGACTAGAATAAATTGTATACAATTATCAGAACTGTAAATTAGGACAATGGGCACTGTGGTGTCTGTGGTCCACAGCTACATAAACAAACAATTATATTACTTCACTAATAATTAATTAAGTACTTGCTAGATAAGTATGATAAAGCCAGGGGTGTAGCTAACTAACTGAAGGCTCTGGAGACTTAACTGAAAAGCAATGGGAGCTACGCACCATTCAACTAAACATACTAAACTTGTCGACAAGCAGTGTCAAGCTGTCAAATTTTCCATACAAACTCGGACACCTTGATGCAGTGCATGTTATATCATGTTAGAGAACAACATTACAGAGACAAGGTCGAAGTTCTTCCATGAGTATGTTAACTCACAATTTTACTGTGCCTATGCCCACTCTGCAAAGTCAAGTCTCATTAACATGTTTGATGCCGGTGACACAACGTCTGTGATCAAAAAATCGTTCTCCTATGCCAGTGACACATATCTGTGACCATGTCATTCATACTCCAGACTGCGATAATTTTGCCCAGCAAAGTTTAAGGGCGCAGTGAAACGCTGCCAGACGTGAACGTGTTAAAAATAAAAAATAATTTTTTCATTACATATTTCAATTTGACTTGACATTGATATGGGATAATATCTATAATGTCTCTCTTCATCTGATAGCTACACCACTGGATAGATCAAATCAATGATAAACTTACAATTGACTCTTCTTGGTATACATTAATCAAATGCAGGAAGACCAAATAATTCCGGTTTGAATTCTTCTAAAGACTTCAGGACGAGAGTGGATCCTATCAAGTCCTCTGCTGGTATGCGAGGGTCGGGAACTACAACCACTTGCATATTTGCATTAATTGCTGCCTTCATACCATTGACAGCATCTTCAAATACAAGACACTGAAAAAGTAAAAATCATCAATTACAATTCATGTTAAGATTTTTCCTACTTGGAAAATGACTCTAATGGAAATGACAAGAAGGAAGACTTCAATGCAAAGTATGATTGTGTCTTTGGCACTGAAACTTCTACATGCTTTTGAGGCCAAGATTTAGATGTGGGCTGTGTCACATAACAGCATGTATTAAAGGCTCTGCAAGTTAAACAGCAAAAAGTGAATCTCCACCTGGGCCCACCATGCCACTGCCATCTACTTTGCTTCCCACTCTTTGGTGTTTTACTTCAGCATGCCAATCTATGCTTCAACATGATGTTTTGGAACATAGCATAGTGTTTCAGATAATTTAAAATCGAAATTAAACATAAAATCTAGTGAGTAGACAACTTACATCTTCTGGTTTTGGTTTGTCTGGGAACCTAGACGCACAGACTAAGAAGATTGCAGGATCAGGCTTTCCTTTTTTAACTTCAGGGTCGGTTGACCCCATGGTGAGATGGTGGAACAATCCCAAAAAGTCTTGAAAGTTTTTCATTTTCATGTCCACACTGTCTTGGGAAGAACTTGTCGCCAGTGCTATGGGAATTCCTTTGGAGTGCAAGTGCTCAACCAACCTTTTGGCTCCTGTGAAAAAAAAAACAATTAATTAACAACTATTTCTAATGTACTAATAGATATTTTTGTGCTTATTGGAAATAAGTACCAGCAAATTGCATATACCATGGGGGTTGCACTGCTACCTATTTTGAAACCAAATTAGCATTAAATTATTGCTTCATCTCAGACATTGATTTCGTCACAATTTTTTATTGCCAGAATAAACATTGAATTACATCACCATCACAACATAACAACACAACAAGAACAAGAAACGACCCACACTGAATAATTATGTTCAATGAGCGGCGTAATAGTCAATATTTTTATTTAAATATTTTTGTGCATGCCAATAAAGCCTATTTCTAGTTTCGAATTTACCTGGCATGAGCTGGACTTTGGGGAACAGTACCTCACATTCCTTTTGACACAGTTTCATAAACTCTTCAATAGAAATAGGTATGTCCAAGGTTTTAGTTATTTTCTCCGCACATTCATGTCCTTGGAAGCCAAGTAAAGTCTTCTTTAATTCCCATGTGAATTCTTTATTATATTTAGCACAAACTCTACTAAACATTTCGGTATATAGTACTTCCGAGTCTGAAACAAGAGTTATTATATTAATATTATTATACCAGAATTAACATTACGCAACTGTGAGCAAACTATGAAAATATTAGGCAATGTTATAATTTATTTTGTCTTACCTATAAGGAGACCATCTAAGTCAAACAACACATGAGTTACTTTCTTAAACGTCATTGTAAAGACGAGATAAATATAAATTTATACGAAAAACGAATTGTGTAAATGTTAGCTTGCTCTAATGGTTTTATAGATTTAATAAAAAATGAACGTTCACAAAATCCCGCACCGACCGCGCCGCGCGTGTATTCTAATGTCACTGTCAATGTCAGATTTTTGTCAGTTAACCTTTTTTCACCTAATTATTACTAGGCCAAGGTGTTCTGACTATACTGCCCGTGTGAAATTTGTTTATCAGCTAAATGTTTGTAAATCGATGTATTACTTTCGTTTCATTATCTACATACACGCATATTTTTTTCAGAAAGGGTCGTTTTTTTCAAGATAAATAAAACAACCCCGTTTCCCCGTTTGGTGCCGGGTTAGAATAGCACCTCCCCCTTTCTTCCCGTGGGTGTCGTAAAAGGCGACTCAGGGAAAGGGTTAACTAGTGTATTGTGGGCGATGGGCTAGCAACCTGTCACTGCAATCTCACGTTTATCTATCTGGTTACCCTGAAATTGCTGAGCGTG
>BHDV01045107.1:23950-47260 GCA_005406045.1 Adoxophyes honmai
AATTAGTTTGACAGATAAAATTGTTGCCATGTATAGAATTCTGAAAAAATGCTTCTGCAGCGACTCGCTGGTTTAACTCTAACTGCCGTTTAATCACGACTAGAGTTTTTTTACCATAAAAAGGTGTCTGCATCTGGAATTTGTCATTGTTGTCTTGGGTCCGCGATTAGGTATGACAAAAATCTTGAGGATATAGTTTTCACAAATCACGATTTATATGTATCCTCTGTTTCGTTTAAGATTAGACAAGTTAACGGAAAAAACATATTTTTTTTTCCACAGAAAATCAAAGGTAAGACTGGAAGTCATTAACGCAATAAAAGCGTTACTATTTTGTTATAATGTTCTTAAGTAGTTAATTACATACGGGATCACCTTTGCGGTGACGTTTTCGGTTTATTTAAAAACGTGTGAGGATTTGACCGTTTTAAATCTGAGAAAGGCGATTATTTTCCCAAAATCGTTTTTTCTAATAGCAATTTTTCCATTCGCATTTTTTCCCAAATTTCTTTTTACACAGTTTAGTTTTTTACTAAAGCTTATTTTCAAAGTAGCATTTTTTCCCAGTTAGAATGGACACAGAAACAGTGTCGACGGAGCTCCGCTCATGCGGAGCTCCTATTTTTGCGTTATTTTGGCCCTCCGGGCCTATGAAAACTTAACATAACCTAAACCTACCTACGTTTCTGTGTCGATTCTAACTGGGAAAAATGCTATTTTGAAAATAAGCTTTAGTTAAAAACTAAACTGGGTAAAAAGAAATTTGGGAAAAAATGCGAATGGAAAAATTGCTATTAGAAAAAACGATTTTGGGGAAATAATTGCCATCCCCTTAAATCTAATGTTGTACGAAACGGAGTACCTATAGACAATGGATATGCACGTCATTGAGGTACATATACATATCACGTATGTACTTAGGTATGTCTGCTTACATAGCAAAGTTATCTTTTGCATGGTGAGGCTTTTGTCTGGCTCTCTAAGTCGGATCAATGGTTCTGTCTGCTCACACAAAGCGTGGCACTTCCTATATGTTTAACGAGTTTATAAAGATTTTTATATGATAGTTGCTTGTTTAAATTTTTCTGATTGCTGTCACGTATTTTTCTTGTCAGTATGGGTTTGGATAAAGATGACAGATACCACCTTAACTTACGGTACGCACCAATATTCAATTGTATCGTATCGATGGTTTGCCTTACTGGGTAGGTAAATCTATACTAATATTATAAAGCTGAAGAGTTTGTTTGTTTGAACGCGCTAATCTCAGGAACTACCTACTGGTTCGAATTAAAAAAATATTTTGTGTTGGATAGATCACTTATAGCTTATAGAGGAAGGCTGGCTGTATAACATTACTCTGGGACTAATAGGAGTGAAGAAACATTGGAAAATTTGGGAAAAAATGGGGAAATATATTTACTACGAACGGAGTCGCGAGCACAGCCGGCGATGAATAAAATTTTATAATGTTACGTGATTTTTCTACAATGGCCGCGACACCAAACTTGGCAAGAACTTTTGTAGTGGGGGTAAGTTCGCGCATCGCTTTTTCCTGGAAAAGGCGACGCGCGAATTCACCCCCACTACAAAAATTCTTGCTAAGTTATTTTCCGAGAACTATACCTCTGGTATGCCGATAGATCGAATAGGTGATACGACCGGCAATCATTCTGTCGTAGGTTTGTCATGCTCGGTAAGAAAAGAATTAAGTGTCCGTATCTGCAGTCAGTGAGTACCCATAGCCAATAGGGATGATGACTGGGTTAAAAGTTATCATTGTAATTAGTCCGTCATTAGACTGTGGAACAATATGGGACTCAATTTTTTGGTTAGATAATAATATTAGATCATCAAACTTCCGGAGTGAGGGCTTGTACGACATTTTTTGAAACTTTTAAGTACCTTATCCTCGTCATTTTTCGTTTGTCAAATATAAAAAAATATTGTGCACTTACCACATTTTTTAATAATCTAACTGATGGACTAAATTCTTTAATAGTCAACTTGCATCTTGCATTATACGTTATAAGTAGGTACATCTAGAATTCATAAATTAAAAAAATGTCTTCTTTCCTAATTTGTGCTGATATAGACACACTTATCAAAACTGATCCGTGACATGGTCATCAACAAGTTGTGACCCATTTTATAACCCTTTTACCATCTTAACCAAGTACACAATAAAAAGTAAGCAGGCAGGCGTAGCCGTTAAAATGATGACTATAATTAAATGAAGCGACGGCAGCATTCGCGTGTGCTACGCAATGTGCCGATACATTGTAATATGATAACTGATAAACTTTTTTGATTCGATAGGTATTCTAGTATTACTACAAGTCTCGCCGTTGCACTCGCTGTAATTGTAGGTCGCTGCAGCCAGACAGTTGTGCGTTGGCTCCCCCTGGCAGACGCGCCGCGCGCCTTCAGTACCTAACCGAGGGTTGATTTTATCGTTTTCGTTACCCCTTTGTGTTGCAATTGAGGGATTGTAGACACGTATTAAGCTTTATTATGTTTTTGAAAGAAGACTGGCTCTCGGCTTAAAATTAAACTATCAGTAGATAATGAGACAGATGAGATTAACACGAAAAAAGATTGCTGAAATCAACCCTTAACTGTGAATATTGTCGCATACTTGCATGCGTTCCGCAAGGGCCTGCAAAACCAGACAGTCGGAGCCGGCGTTCAGGCAAAGGAAGAAAGTCGGACACACTGATTAGAATTCAAATGTGTAGCCAGGTAGACTTGATGGTCGATATCCAAGTACCATAGTTATTAATTCGTGGATATAGAGCGTGAAATCAAGCGTTCAGGCAAAGCAAGAAATAAGTATATAGGGGCACAACGTGCTGGCGGTTGTCAGTCGGTAGCGACGAGGCAAGCGCGTTGCGGGCGCTGCGACCCGCGCACCGCACGTGAGAACACGATAAAGGAGTTCTATGTGATGTTAGTAAACAAAAAGTGTATAAATAAAAAGTGTGCCGTGTACCTCCTGTCAGTCTCGTGGTGAACTCTAACTCGTCACGATGTCCCTTTCGGGAGGCTTCTTCTTTTCAAATTATGTGGAAAGTGTCTGGGTAAGTACTCACACATTTAGATGAATTGTACATTCTATGGTTAAATCTTATTTAATTTGTTACATTTTATGAATGAAACTTTTTGGCACTTGACGATCTAAAAAGCTCGCAGTTAGGTACGCGTATGTTAATACACAAATTGTATGTTACAACAAGGATACGAATTTATTCTTTAATCAACATTAATTTTAGAACTAATCTTCCTACCTATAGATACCTAAAATATTATCAAGTTGAACTTGTAACAGTTCAAATATTTATTTGACTTATTTCGCTTATAATTAATCCGATGTTTATAGAACCGGTGAAGTTAAAAACTAAAGCGTTAAGTGTAAGAAATGACGGCAGCAAGTGGAAAATTATACATTATTCAGACATTTTTCTTGTATCGTAAAGAGCTTCTTGCAAACAATTCATACTGCAGCTTGCGTGTTTTGGGGAAGTTATAGCAGACGGATTCAACGTTCACGTATGTGTAAGTTTTTTACGCAATATAGGCGTTACCGAATTACAAAGACCAGCAAATAAACAATTATTACAGTAGGTAAGCAGTAATTAAAATAAAACGCAAATCGATGAACCGAATAAGAATTTACATACATACATACATACATTAAGAATTTATAATTTGTGTTCCGTTTTATAAATAACTAATTTGCAGATCTAGCGAAATAAAAACCGATTACTTAGTACAATTGAAAACGTGTCGATAATTCTAATTTAGGCTGTTATAATAAAGTAAACTAAGTAATTCATCCGTAACTCTTGTCACGGTTGACGTGTTGACTTAAAGTTTACAACTTCCTGCGCGTCTTCCAATAGCTCTGACCTTTGAAAAAAAATTGCATGCCTGATTAGAAAAAGTGCACATGGAATTAGCCTATATCTAACAAGCGGGAGAGTCGTGAAGTGCACACATCACGCCTGTATTCCCAAGTGGGAAGACAGACAATACGAAACACCAGACAGACAAATAGATGACTATCACCGAGACCAAGTCTAGCACATTGGGATTTTTTTGGTTTTAGCGTGGAAGGTTATACCAGGTTGCTAGCCTGCCGCCTAAAATGTACCATAACCTATTTCCTTATGTAAATGTTTAGTTATAAATAGGCTTAGGACTTTTGGATGCTCGCCGTGGTTCTAGAATGCATGGAGCCGCCATTATCTTAAATATTTTTGACAACGTCAAATCAAAGTGTAAAAATAAGTGTCATGATTTATGCGGATATATCAGTGACTAATGAATTCTATCATAACTCTATGCAAGTTAAAGTACCTCATCGGAGTTTCAATAGTGCCGACTAAAACATACCTATTAGCTGCGAGAATATATTTTAGTTTTAATTAATTAAAGTAAATTACTATGTTTAAGCTAAACACATATTTTACTAGACTATTTTTTACACTTATAAAAAAATCTTATTAGAATTTTAACATAAATGGCGACTCCGTGGATTCTAGAACCACGGTGAGCATCCAAAAGTCCTAAGCCTAGTTATAAAGTCCAAGTGACGGAAAGCTGGTATCTGGGTAGTTTAACCTTGTTAGGGCTGGGTATTCTCAGGGATACAGGCTGGTGAATTGGTCGGGCCGCGACAGCAGTCATGTGTCGACCACATCTCGCGTGGTGTCAAGCGCTGCGCGTGCGACTGCTTGACCATGACGTTGAATATTTAGTATTTGTTCATTCCATTTATTAATATGCAAGCGGCCGCTAACTCCTGCCTTTGATTCAAGGTTGATTTTTTGTCATAAATGTAATTAGAAATGATTGCGAACGATTTACGCGGACGCCGCCCTCCATTATAAAAGTTTAAAAAGTTGAGCTTCTACGCTGTTAGTGGAGTATTTTTAGCAGGTGACGATAAACTATTGCCATCAGTTATTGATAATATTTAACGTTTAAGCTACAGACACGTCGTACGTACATGCGTAGACAAAAGACTGGACTACAATTTAACATACGCCAGTATTCGTAAATGAGGTAGGCAGAGCATACGAAACGCTATATAGACAAAGTCGTGACTACTCCACGATTCGTAGCCATTTTTAGCCCACCAATTTTTTTTAAAGTTATAAGTAAGGTACAATATTATAGTGACAGGTCGCTAGACTGTCGCGCCTAAAACTTACCTTAACATAAGTCCTTAGTCGCTTCTTAGGAGACATCCGCGGAAGAAATGGAGAGGCGTTGTTGTAAACCTACAGGGAAAAAAATATTGCGAAATCAGCAATTATCAAAACCCAATCTGCATTGTCTTAAACATACATCTAGGAACTATTACATAAACACGTACAAACACACCTGTGTTCCCTACTGAGGTAGGCAGAGCACATGAAACGTGACATAGACAAAACCATGATAATTATTATTTCACGTTTCGCAGCCACTTTTAGTATAATTTTAGGTTTGAAAAGAAAAATATTCACTTAGGTAAATTACTAACTTCGAGTTGACGACAGCCAGACAAATGTAGAATTCCATCAAAAACATAACTTAAAGAGTAATCTGTCTGTTATTATGTAATTAGCTAACCTAATAACATCGTACGCATATATTCCAAAACACACGAAACGTTACATTACCAAAATCATGACTGTATTCCGCGTCTCGTAGCCACTTTTAGCACCTTTTTAGGTTTAAACTGTTTAAAGTTATACATAATCATATTCTCACGTCTGCATTCCCAAGATGGGTAGGCAGAGCACATTAATTCGAAAAACCAGTGCCACGCTTAGCAAATTCAGGGTAACCAGATGGTTAAACGTGATATTGCAGTGACAGGTTGCTAGCTCATCGCCTACAATACACTAACCCTTTCCCAAAGTCGACTCTTACGACACCCACGGGAAGAAAGGGGAAGGTGCTATTCTAACCCGGCACCACACGGGGTTTAAAGTTATGTAGGTAGATAAAATATGTATGTATATTAGTGACAGAGGTTGCTTGTCTGACGCCTAAACATAGGTACATTAACGTATTAGTCGCCTCTTACGTCATCCACGGACCACGGAAGAAATAGTGAGGTATTATTCTAATCCCGACACCACACGGGCTATAGGTACACATACATATAGACAACATATAGGTCTACATAAATGTACTTAGGAATAATACAATAGGTACCATCGAACCAATTGATTCCTGACCCACCATAGAACTTAATCACAGTGAACGTCATAGTGACATTTCATTGCTTGACAAAGGAAATCTTTATTACGTTTAATGTGACAACGTTCTGCGGTGGGTCAGGAATCAGCTGGTTCGATAGTACTTACATCACGCCTCTATTCCCAAATGGGGTAGGCAGAAAACACGGCGCGTTACGCAGACAAAACCATGACTACTTCACATTTCGTGGCCACTTTTAGCGTTTTTTGGGTTAAAGATAACTGACTAGTTATAGTTCTATCATTTGATTCAAATTGAATTGAATTTTAATTAGGCAATCGCGATACGTGTTTATAATAAAATAATGCCTGCTTAGTTACCTACTGAAAATTAAGACTTCTGTTTTATTGACAACTAAGTTATACTGTTAATTTAATGTAACACCTGTCCGTTTCTTCCGTAGATGTCGTAAGTGATGACTATGGGAATAGGTAAGTATATTTTAGGCGACAGGCTAGCAATCTGTCATTACTGTACAGTCGAGTTCATAAATATATGAGCAGACAAATGCCAAATATGTAAACTTTTGCACCTTATTGTCAATGTCATAAAGGTGTTACAGATATTTTTGAACCCTCGGTTTTGCTCATTTATATTAATGAACTCGACTGTACCTACTACCTCTTAAATTAAAACCTAAAAAAATACTACAAGTGACTATAAACGCACTTTGGGAACACTGCCGTGATGTAAATAGGTATGTATGTAAGGTATTCGGTGAAGGAAAACATCGCGAAGAAACTTGCGCACAACGACAAAGCAATTCAATGTTGTGTGGGAAATTCCCAATCCGCACTGAGGCCGCGGAGGAACTAGGTATAACCCAAGCCCTCTCATACTGAGAAGAGGCCCGTGCCCAGCGCGACTATTATTATTTGTTGTCAGGTGAAGAAATAATTACATAACAGTATAGAACTAACCTACCTATACCACAGGTCGATTCGATACCATCTGAGATTCGATTATCTTCCTACTATACGTTGTTTGGATGTTTGGATGTTTAGATGTTTGAATGTTTGGATGTTTGGATGTTTGTTACTCTTTAACGCAAAAACTACTGAATGGATTTTAATTAAACTTTACAGTAATGTAGCTCATACACATCAGAATAGCACATAGGCTACAATTTATAAAGATTTTGTTTGAATTTTCCAAAATATGACGATAGGAAAAATAGTAGGATTCCGCAATTTTCAACGTAAAAAGCTATAAATTGGCATGCGGGCTGTGACTAACAAGATCTCTTCTGTGTTACCCCGAAAAAGCTAGTCTTCTATATCTATATTTATAATTGTGAGTATGTTTGGATGTTTGGATGTTTGTTACTCTTTAACGCAAAAACTACTGAATGGATTTTGATGAAACTTTACAGTAATGTACCTTATACATCAGAATAGCACATAGGTTACATAGGGTATGAAAAAATCTACTATCTGCTGGCTATTCTGGCGGGCGCTTCCTACTAATAATTCCAAAATCTCTTCTGTGTTAGCCCGAATTTAACGTGTGCGTAGCCGCGGGCAAAAGCTAGTCTTCTATAATTTAGACGCGCACCATATCAAAAGCAGACAGCCCTCGGGCGGTCGGCTGGTTAAAATACCCCATTAGTATGATAATGGATTGCCAAACCGGGTTGTAACCTTCGATATGCTTTGTTTGTGGCCGAGACTCGTCTGAAGGACGAGATTATCATTGGTTTACTACGCGGCAATTACGCGTACGATTACAATGATTATGGAGAATTTAGAACATGGCTGTCCATCTGATAAGGCACTTTCGTAGGTAACACCATTAAATGGTCCTTCAAAATTATAATATAGATAGTGTGCGTAGTGTAGTCAAGGAAATTGATAACTGTGCCACTATGTATCTTTTCACAAGAAATGTCACTGTGACATACCATACTTTCTACTAATCAAATCAATATGAAACTCACTATGAAAAGGTTCACGCTTGTGACGATGCCCCTAATAAAAACGTCCCACACGAAGTAGCCATTTCTAGCATAATTGTAGGTTTAAAAACAGATGAAAGAGGGAACAATAGTGACAGGTTGCTAGCCTGTCGCCTAAAGCGTACCTAAACCTATTTCCTTAGTCGCCTCTTACGACATCCACGGAAGGTATAGAGAGGTGATATTCTAAGCTCGACACCACACAGAAAACAATATGTATGTATAGTATAGTATATTGTTATTAAGTAATTTAATGTGAATAGGCTTAATTTATAGCATTAAATCAATTTTGTCTTTTCGTCTTTAATAGGAGCATCTTGAGACAAAAAATAACTAAGATAGTAAAATAATACAAATATCTGTCCTTGAATATATACTGTCCTTGATATTGTCTTGGCAATAACAAAGCTAGATTCTTTGATCTTATTAATCAAAATATTTGTCTTTTAGACGACACTAATGTTTGCAAAATAGGCATTTGGCCAAAGTAAAGTTTTCTTTAGTACCGATTAATTACAGTTACAGTCCCCTAAATCAAACTTGGCGAGATTTTAAGTACCTTGTAGGGGTAAGTGCACGCATCGCTTTTCCATGGAAAACTTATCACACTATTCAAACACTTGGGACGTTAAATACTGGGGATTATAATTTCGGTAATAATTTATAACCTATGGCGCTCACAATCTTTACTTTCGAGTGGTAATGCGCGCTTCTGCCAATAATTCTGACTTGTTTTTCCATCCATCGTCACATAATAAAGTTACCTGCGGCATTCCCCTTAAGAAGTACTACCTAACGATTACAAAAACATAGACTGCACCGAGCCCCCGTCTGGATGGCGGGCGATACATACCGTATGCGTAGTGTTATAGTGACACATATCCGATGCGACCAGACCGGGCGGCCTTCGGGAGCGCGACCGCCCTCGCGGCTGCGTCTGCGCAGACGCTGCACTGCAGAACAAACAACTACCTACATCATCGACTTAAATGCCCTCTAAAAGCACCGCCTCCTAATAAATCTACCTGCATCTAAAGACTTCCAGACGAAAAAATTAAGACCAATTTTAAAGAGATATGAATTTCCCATGCCTTTTAGGAGGCGGCACCTCAAAAGAATCGACCCGTTGCATCTAATTAACATTTAATTTTTAAATGCTTAATAGATATTTCTCGCGAACAGGTAAATTAGGCGAGGTGATTTAGATACGCCAGTTCTGACCATTTACGAACGTTTTGTGTCAACATCAGCATAGCACCAGTCGCAGTCATAACAATATCATTGAATTACATCTCGTAACATGTGAACGAACTGCAATCTAGAAACAAATAATGTTTTAAGCAAAGCTTGTTTTACAATGGCTCTGAATTATAAGCTGTTGTTAAATTCAATTGTAAATAATAACGGAGCGCGAAAGGGTTCTTAAACTGCGTCGCGGCCGGGCGTTGGTTCGGTCGACGAAACGGACATTTTGTATTTTCAATAAAAATTGGAAATCTTTCTATAGTTGTCGGCAATAAACATGCTTAAAATCTGGCCACGTTTATTGTCGACAACTACAACTGATTTTTCCGCATTTATGAACATTTGAATGTCAATCTCGATCATCTGCGATTCTAATCTTAAAACAATTACTTCAGCATTAATACCGCTGATGTGATAGAGCCTATTTATTTGTTCACACGATTTTCTTTGCTTACAAATTTTATTTAAAGATCTATTAGATATGTGCAATTGCGCACTCAAGTCTTTTCATCGAAATTAGTTCGCCATGTTTCGGGCCAATTCGTGAATCATAGTCACGGTACGGTTAGGTTAGACGCAATGGACAACCATCGGTTTCTGAAATTAAGGCAACTCTCGAGTATGCATCAAGATTATAATTTACAGACACGTAAATCGGCTCGCAGTATAAAAAGGTTTGGCGCCCCTGATTTAGCGTATTAATTCCAAGTGAATAATTATTACCACGCGTCTTTCTCAGAAGCTCCGTATCGAGTTAGAGGGCTGTCGTCCTGTCAGGCCGATGAGGAGTGCAGTCAATTAGAATCGCGTGAACCCGCGAACTGGCCCAGTTAAACGCGGAAGAGCAACGTGCCTGCGTCATTACGCAATTAAGTTTTCAAGTTATAAACAGGCAAACTTTATCATTATCAACTCCGTGTAATGTTAGAATAACCTCTTCATTTCTTCAAGAGGCGATTTAAAAAACGTATATCTAAAACGAAATGTCGTCGAAACATCTTTATGCATTGATGTAAGAAGGTCCTATCGGCCCTTAACATGATTGCGCACTTGGGAAATACTACATAGAGGCAAGTTGAGGACAGGTGAGCCAGCAAGAAGGGAGCAGTTTGTCTCGCTCACTCCTCATGCCAATCTTGCCAGCCTAAAAAAAACTTTACGTCAAAAAAAAACATCACTCAAGAAACTTACCTGAAAAATTCATAAAATAATTTTATTTTAACGGTTTTGTGTCAAAGAATTAGAATCGCATTAATTTATTTGATTTTAATATACACTTAATTTAATAGACAACATATTCACTATCAAGTCTACTTTTTTTGTAATGGTAACCCCTTAAGTCGCTATAATCCTTACATTGACCATGATTTTTTGCATTGTGGGAATGTATTAGGCGTAATCAATTACTATTGGAATTAATTACACGGTTACATTCAAGTAATTGTGATTCTTCAGTAATTCATTACCTAGGTCATCAAAATTACTGTAATAGTCTCCTGTGATTACATTTGTAATTCATTTCTTTGGAATCGGCATTATAAGCCGCTGCTGTAATCTTAAATCTTGGGTAATCAAATACTTAAGTAAAATTACTACAGACTAGACTACTTCAATTAAATGCCAAACCTTTTCAATGTGTCAATTTCGTTAACGTCACTGAAATAAAATTGTTTTTTTATGTAAAATACTTTAAACGGTATAAATTGCGTATATTGAAAAACGGTTTTCTGTTTTCATAAGTAATCTGGTCATCAATTCCAGTAATTTGGAATTGACAATGATTCCTAATTACTAGTAATTGTAATATTTGTATAGATTACGAAATGCCTAACTCTGTTGCGAGAACATCATTATTTACTATTATTACAGTTATTGAAAAAAATAAGAATATTAAAAAAAAAAAAAAAACTGTGGCCAGAATATTTGCCCATACCTCTTTACAAAATTATTTATATTTCATATCCCGTGGTCCCGTGTGGTATCGGGTTTAGAATAGCACTAAGCCACTAAGGACATGGGTTTAGGTATTCTTTAGGCGACAGGCTAACAACCTGTCACTATTATGCTACCTCTTCCATCTGTTTTTAACCTTAAATAATTCTAGAAGTGGCTGTAAAGCGTGAAATAGTCACACTCATCGTTATGTCTATTTCACGTTTCGTGTTCTATGCCTACCCCATCTGGGAACATAGGCGTAATTATATGATTATATTATGTTTCATATAGTTTGTGATAGCCACGTTATTTGCCTACAATATTAACAGATAAGCCAACTACTTAAGATAAGGAAACTAAATTATGCTAAAAAAAGGCAAGAAATTGTGAAATTGGTCACGGTTTATACCCCCATGTATATGTATGTGTGTGTGTGTATGTACCCCCATATAACAGAAGTTGACAATCGAATAAACAGAGAAATGGACGTTATGCATTAAACTACCGTGAGATTCACTCATGTTTAAAATTATCGGACGGACGTTAAATAAATCGAGTTTAGCTCCTAGATGAAGGGCTACGAATTAGTCCGAAACATGTCGAGCTAAACTCGTTTTATTTAACATAAGTTATCCGATAATTTTCAACAAGAGAAATGGACGACTAATTTTTAATAATTGTAAAGCGCTTTGAATTTACTGATTGAAGTAAATAAGATTTATACGCTTGTAGATGATCAAATTTAACTTTTAAATGTGCATAAAAATACTCTAACCAACCCATCTGGGAATTTAAGCGTGATGTATGTAAGATTACGACATTGAATGTCCCATATTGCAAAAATCTCATTGTCACCCAATTAGAAAGGGACTTTTACATCTCTGGTTGATCTTTCGGTCTTGGCTTCAGCTTTAGTGACAAGTAATCAGTCCTTATTTACTTGGTCCAAGTCTTTATGTCAAATGCGAATTCCGAATGCTAAATACTTAGTTAGATTTCGGTTCTGTGAAGGTTGCGATTGTAACATAACTTTTCTAACCCTTCAGTTCTTAGGAGAACGCAGTTCAAACATAACTGAACCCACTTTTCTGGGTGGATTACGATTCTGTGAAGGTTGTAGTTCTAAACTAACCTAACCCGTCTTTCTGTAAGAATTCGGTCATTTAAGAGTCGCAGTGCCAACCTGACCCGCAAATTGTTCGCAATAGAATTCTAAAAATACATTATTATGCTATTAAAACTTTCGAACAAACAATATTAAGTGTAGGTAACGTATTTTCCCATTTCACGCGATGGATAATTTAATAAAAACTATAACTAATAATAACTGATAATTATGTATTTATTGCCATGCAAGGTTTTAAGTTCAGAGGTACTTTAGTGACAGGTTTCTGGCCTCGATTTTGGTCGCGTCGTACGACATCCACAGAAGAAATGGAGAGGTGTTATTCTAAACCACACGGCGACCCAACACCACACATGTAATAAATGCGTGTACCAAATTAAATAGGTAAGACTTATTAAGTATGCTCATCATTTTCACTAGCCGACTGAACAACTTGGGTCCAGTATATTTTTAATTACTGCATTGCAATGGTTCTAAAGTCATTAAAAGGTGCCCTGCTAATCACAAAGGACGTATCGTCACAAGGAAGCCTTTGGACTTACGCCCTCTAGGACGGCAGAGGAGTCGTCGGAATGCCCTTTAGGGACACGGGAGCTTGTCGCAAAGCCCAGATGTCGCGTGCTGGGGCTCCGCCGCTTCCTGTGTCCTCGGCGTGTCACGAAGGTCAAATCTTTAATAAAACGCCTTTTTGCTCCCTTTCTTGTACCGCCGCTCTGCCCTTCTCATACTCAGCAGGTGCAACTTTAATTTCTTCAACCAAGAACACTAAAGATCAAGTTACGTCTGGACCTGTGTCGTGTTACTCAGGAAGGTTAAAATTTTGTAACCGTCATAATCATAAACGCGAAAAATTCAATGGCTCGTTGGAGTGGAACGGCTTAGAAATGGCGCCTAACTAGGAGTCCTAAAAGTACAATTGCTTGTGGCAAGCAAAATTTTAGACGTTTAGGGCGCGCTTATTTCAAAAGAGGGAGGTTGGAGTAGCGTTAGAGTTGAAGTTTAGGAAAGAAAAGGTAGCCGAATGAACTCCTATAGTTTTATGCAATCCCTATCATTGTCATCTTGGTTCTTACGGGTTCTTCACCTGGTATTTTGATAGAGGTACAAATCGTCAGTGTCACATGCCGTTGTCTCGTGTCGGTCTGGCATGTACCTACCTACACCTTGTTGTAATCTAAGGAACGTGTAAAGAGCCATTGACTTCAGGCTAATGCCTTTGAAAAATACAATAACAATCGTCTTGCCCAATATTTACAGAAAGCCTTTTTATTTGCCGAAGACTTCTTTCTGTGAACACTCTGAAAAATAAAGCACTCATAAAAATGCCTAAGTAATCAAATGAATGAGCCTTACGAAATCTTGATTATACGTACTCGACAAGTCTGGAGATAATTCAGATTACTGCCATATTACCGCGCCATTCATGGTAAACAAGTATATGTACCTACCTCTACTTACACTTACAACTTCGTTAAACTTGATAGTTAAGAGGCAAAATTTTAAGCAACATGGGTACAGAATGTATTCAAGTATAAAAGTTATAAGTTATAACTCAAGTACTTAATTGAAAAGCGAGTTTGACAACGACACGTTTGTTTTAAATGACCGTATCTAAATTACCCTGTTTTCTTCAAAACATGTTTTCATACTTTAAATTAACATCTCAAATCAAACCGTTGTCAGTGAGCAACGAATTTTACGAGGTTTTTGACCTAGGCTACTCCGTCGGTTCAACAGGAACCAGATAAAAATGACTACAAGCTACTATCAATAATACCTATGTTAAGAAGAGAAGAGATAACCCCATACAAGCTTAGCTGTACTTAAAAAAAAAACCGATAACTCTAACAGCGTGCGCCGACTCTTATAAAAATAACTACGATCTACAAATAGTAAAACCAACGACATTTTCATTTAATTTACCGTCCGCATAAAATGGCTTAACCGATTTTGATCATTGACATAAAATTACATCATAACGAATGGTAAATTTTTTGAATTGACCGCCTCTCCCTTGCTTCACATGGATTTAACAGCTTTGCAGATATTATGCTGTTAAATATCAATCACAGTGACAACCTCTTTTTTAAACATATCTGGGGGCACGGCCGTCTTGACTTGGCCATCCCCTGAAAACACATGTAAATTCAATTATTTAGTGCGATGGCCAAGTCTCGATATAATATTTATACCATGTTATACCGACTTGGTATTACATGAATCTCACAACTTTTTACCGCAGAACAACTGAGTTGAGAGACTTGTTTTTTTTTTGACAAGTATTGTTTTTCATGGGATTAATCGTTTACTCGAAAAGCCACAGAATGTTATCGTAATGTCGATTTCGGCGAGTAGACTCAGATTCAATAAGTACATAACAAGTAGGTACAATCGTGTTTTGCGTATGTTTGTCATGTCCAAGTTTCACGTGTCACACAATAGGTATGTAGAAATAACGGTCGCAAGCAAATGCCGAGATTAAGGTGGCGAACCGTTTGGCACCCCAACTGCGCGCATTTGTTAATGCATGGAGTTTATTGGTACACTCCGTGCCTTATCATGTTTTTAACGCAGACGTAAATATATGAGCCCGCCGGTTGCAAAAAAGGACTAGTGGGCACGCTAAAAATAGCACATTCATTTATTTTATTAACAATCGGGCAGCCTATAACGTTTACGCTTACCACTCGTATTTTCGACTCCATGCCGCAGCAAGGCCACTTAGATATGAATAAGCTCGTATAACTTATTGCTTTATTTAACGCATTTATCAGTCGGTCGAAGTGCATTCAATTGAATGCGTTATTTCGTGATAGGGCTGCGCGTCCTTGAAGAATCGTTTCTGAATGTGGAGCAGTTGAGATAGAGGAACACGGAGATGTTTGATTAATACTTGTACCTATCTTATCTTATACGCACGTGTTGCGAGTCTGGCTCTAAGCAAAAGCTTCGCTGAACATAATCGCTATGGCATAGGTACAGTGTGGGTACCAAATATATCATAAGAAAATTAGCAAAAAAGTTGATCCTGAACGAGATCAGTACTTAACTATTTTTTTGATCTTGTCAATTAGTATTCCATCGTGAATCCATCTGTTGTCCTCGAGTTTTTTCCAATCTATCGTACGCTGATGAAACATCACGCTTTTTTTATATTTTATGCTCATTAGCACAGTTTCCTCATTTGTTATTATGCTTTTCATTAGTGTTGTGTATTCATGTTTACGCTATCGATAACTTACGAAATAGTTCATAAACATAAATTTGTTGTGGCCGTAGAGTAGAACTAACCAAAGCGTGACCTGAAAAAACGCGGCAAATTTAAAAAATCTTTATATGGTATTACTAACTATAGTAGGAGAAAACTGTTTTGGTACTTGACAATTTTTTATAGTACTTAATTAGTTTTCAAACTAAATGATACAACTATCTACTTAAACAGATGAATTTGATTATTACTCATGAATTAATGGCTTTATTACTTTATAAATTTGTTTTAGTAAAAAATACATAAGGTGTATTAATTTATTATTGACTACTGTAGAGCTACGGGGGTTTAGTTAATAGGTAACTTTGTAAATAAAAACTGTTTTTGAGAATATTTTGATTTATTTCGATAGTTTTCTATATACTGACAAATCTATTCTGTTTTTCTGAGTGACATCTTAATATTTTTCTTTTTAATGTATTCCAAATTTACATAATTACACATATAAAACCTATTCTACATCCCTCCTCCCTACAAATGGAGGGGGATCCTACTCTACCCTATAGCCCTACCTATCGACGACGGGCATATACATAGCACAGCCAGCCTTTACTGGAGGCTAATCACACACACCTCTATTTATAATTTATATTGTTAAATTTAAATAAAGTAAAAATTTCATTAAAGGTGGGTATGATTTTAACTATTGAAAAACCGTTGCAAAAACAATAGTTATGGCTGCAACCTATTCTGAAACAATTTTCAATACAATATTATTTAAGAGAATATTAAAAAAATTGACAATGTTAAAGTTTAAAAATCCTATTCTCGACTGCTACTCAAACTTATTCCTATCAAGTTTCTTTAGCGTGGCTTCGAGCTTGAACACCAATCCAGTGTTCACCAGGCTGCCCTCATGGCAGTCTCCCAGCTGCCTCGGCGCTCACCATGAACTTTGACACAGGAAAATAAAATTTTGTTTATACGTACATAATCAACATGCTAATATGCAATGAGTATAATGTGGTGGTACATCATACATTTGAGACTTAAATTTCATTGTATAAATAAATATATTTTCCTTTGAATGCAAACAGTTCTTGTTCAATTGGAGGCATGAGCAACAACCATAAATGCATAAAGGTTAACATATTTATAAATGAATAAAAATAAAATAAGGTATAGTTACCAATTTTGATTTCTCTTCCTTCTCTTCGGGATAATTGGCGTCTGCCTCTCATAATCACTATCTGCATTCGCTGGAACCTCTGCTCCATAACATACCCGTTAGTGAAGATATTTCTTCTAAGAACATAGTCTGAGTTTCTATCAAAGATTTCTTCTCCAAATTTCTTAGTGTTTCTACAGTCTTTTTAATGTCGCAGAGTCCTTGAATATCTTCAAGATTTTCTATAAGCAAGAAATAGTATTATAATATAGTAAATACAACATCATTTAACAATGAATAGAGAAATCATGCAAAAAAAATATCAAGATTAAAGGTCATACTAACCTAAAAAATCTGAGATCGTAAGTAAACATTGTTCTTTTTCTTGGAAAACAATTTCTTTTTCCTCTTATTTTTGTCTAAACTTACTAATCATCGTATTTAGCAATTTTCTCACGTTACTTTTCAATGTTTTACCCATAATAAAGCAATTTATTGAACTCAAATATAAATCGTAGCACAACCTGACACAACGTTTGACGTATCTTTGGCAGATTAATACTGTTGCCATATAAAACTTTTTAGAAAAATCCCAAGTCGCAGACACATTAGTTAGACTCTAGTAATATATGGGCCACAGAGTAATCGCCGTATTCCAATTAAGAAAATAAATTGCCTGCAGATCGGCCGCGGCTGCTCAACAATTATTGCAATTAAACTGAAAATTCCTCTACTATGACCAGATTTAAATTAACACATTCAATATGTCTTAGTATTATAGTGAATACTGTTGACCGTAGATTATACTACCGTATTAAACTGGCGTTACATGTATATCTTTGCCAAGTCGAGAGGTTTGAACATAGATAAGTAGATTGTTTGTTACCTAGATATACGTGACGTTGTTGCAGTCTATTTCAGTCTCTAATTTATGGCGACCTGGTGTTTACAAGTTTGTATGTTTGTCGTCCGTACCTTACTTCCTCCATAGCTACTTCGTTGCATCGCCACAACCCCACCTATCATTGTTTACAAAAAGTAAATGAGCGATTAAGTGACCTTTGCGGTTAGACTTTTTGCAATTAACTGCTTTATATCATTGAGCTGGTATTATAAACATTTGTTTTGCTATTGAGTCTATGTTTCACTTTCATTAGCGATATGATTTAATGAGTTCAGTTGTCGACCTCTTTTAATGGAACTGATTATTGATGCACTAAGAGTTTTTTGAGACAGTCGCGCTGCTGTGATGAAAAAACCTCTTCAGACAATTGCCGACAATTACTCTTGAGGACCTTTAGAAATGCATGGACACTTGGGCTTCGACGGCTGTCTGTTTAAATAAAACGAGATTTCCATGGCGTAGCTTAACTACTAATTTGTGACTGATCTATTTAAACATTAAGCGTCGAAAACTAGTATTGGTAACATTGAACGCCGTTTTTGCATCTTGTTTATTCCAAAAGCATTCAAATCAGATCCACGAGATAGACTCCTTCCTATACGCTATAATGTTCTTTATTCCATCAAAGCGGAAAAGGCACCTATTTAAAACGGAATTGATCAGTCCTAGCGATAAGCCGCGGTTCTTGCAAGAAGCTCATCGCATTTCGCAACATGTCAATGAATTTGGTCTCGACGCCGAGTGTGAAATGTTGTATTGGCGGTAATAATAAAAAGGGCAATGGACTTTGTAAGATGAAACATGGTAACTTAATCCAGCCGCCACACACAACGACGCGACATTAGTGTTAGATATTAGATATTTCTAGCCATAGAAAACTTGACACATGTATAGAGTATCAGGTAGGCAGGTATAGGATCTCGTAGCTGAGACTTTTGCGTTGAAAGATCTTCCAGACACTGAAACGACCGGCAGTAACGCTGAAATTGTTGCAAAGGTGAGCCTAGCAAAGTACTAGCAACTAGGAATTGAGTCTTCTAATAGCTTTATCAAGATTGAAAGCTCACGTTGAAGCTCATGCTTTACCGATTTGGTTTTAAATCCAATTTTCTCTTCGAAAACTTTTACCAGAAACAAGACAGAAAAGCTTCGAGATGAAGTGTCCTTTCTGAGCGTTATTGGAGTTTCCAGGCTAGAAAAGAAGGTAGGGATTAAGGGGGACGGTGGAGAACCCAAGTCCACTTCTTTCACCCTCTCCCAAATCCTTACATCGCTATATTTTTGAATTTATAATTGTGATCCCAATATCCAGCTATACCCACACGCCTGCTAAATTGTACCTTCATTGCGGGATCACCTGACCGCGTTCTTTTAGCATGATGGTCGTTGTCCCGAGTTCAAATACTACTGTTCCCTGCCGACGTACGGGGTCCAACTGCTCAAGGTCCGAAGGTGAGACGAGAGCCGTGGAGCAAAAGTTTAAACGCGTGTGTATGCGTTAGCTCATTACGTAACGACAGTTACGTAAAGCCAATGTCAAGAGCACTGCGTAAGAACCACGTCTGCGGCTCTGAGGTCGCTGACCGGCGATAGCAAATAAAATCTTAACCCAATCTGAACCCGTTTAATTTCGGCTGATACGCATTAATGTAAAACTATGCAATAAAGTGGACTGTAAATTTATTTCCATTAATTATTTATCTATCGGGTTATTTTGATTGTTAGTGACGATTCCATAGAAGGTAAGAACCAGCTTCTTACAACAACAGGACTCAGGGCGACTATTTTGCAAATCGCACCTGTAAGATCATAAACAAATAACAGGTACTTTTTACATTGCGATTTGTAAAGCATCCCGTAAATGGAACAACAATTATGTGAAATATAAGTACTTCTTTTAATAGCTCTTTTGCATCGGGCAGGTCCAAACGTAGAGAGTTCAAACTTGATTTTCGTGTCTCGTTTGTTCAAATAACTGTTAAATCCGGCCACATATTGACCAGTGCATTAGTGGTCAGAACATTCTGATGATATTTTTGGGGAGTTCAATGGTCGATTGGTAAATTTAACTGTCGGGCATGCAAGCACCACGCCGGTATTTTCTTTAAGATGCGGAAGTACAAAATATCCCAGATGTCCCAGTTGTACCAAAGTTCTCGAACTTAAAAATACATTGTAAATTAGTTCTGCAAAGGGTTCCACTGGCAGCTAGTAGCTTAGGACCCTTTCAACACTGGCAACAGAGCGATAGATAAATCGCGACGGTATTGCGGCGCGTAGCCAACAAAAAGCGTCTGTGTATAGGCCTTCGTTGAACGACCAATCCATCCACCAATTTAGATTCTAATCTAATATAATCACGCCTATGTTCCCTAATGGGGCAGGCAGAGCACGCGAAACGTGACATAGACATAGATCATTTCATGCTTCGAAGCCACTTCCAGCATAATTTTAAGATTGAAAACAGATGGAGAAATTCGATTCTATCCCGACACCAGACAGGATAATATAATACAATCGAATATAATCTAAGATAGGTCTTATCCAATTGTCTATCGTTTGATAAATCTGACAAACCGTCCAAAAACAACTCCAGAAGTAACTGTTTGTCAAGTTAGGTCTTAAGATCAGAAGCCCCCTGAAAGTAGAGATTAAAGATACAATTCCTTGACTCACCAGAACACTTCTCCGCCGCTGCTGGACTGGTCGGGCATGGCGCCGACGCTGGTGCTGATCGCGGTGGCCGTGCTGCTGGCGGGCGTGGTGGCGCTCCGCGGGCGGCTGGTCGGCAAGGCGCGGCTGCCGGGGCCGCCGGGGCTTCCATTTGTCGGGACCCGCTGGCTCTTCTGGGGTCGATATCGCATGAATAAGCTGCATGAGGCTTATGAAGGTAAGCTCGCTATATCCATCCAATTTTGATGATTAATTCAGACGAACAGTAGGCTTAGCACAGCAAGACGCCCGAGAGAACAAGCGCGCGGAATAGACTACCTATCACTTTCTGACGTCTCTAGTCAGACATTGACTATCTAGCGGATCTCTACTCGCGCTCTGTTGTGCTAAGCAGGCAGGTCCATAATTAATTAATAGCTAAACTATCGGTGTTATAGTATGTTTGCTGGTATGTTTTAGTGACAGACCTTAACTAACAGTACGGCGTGGTCTACCCAGTATTCTTTTAAAGGACAGCTTGTCTTTCAACTATCGCCTATTACCTATTGTTACGCAAGTGATGCTGCTCTCTTATGCAAGAATTAAAGCCATTCATACGTGTCTCCGTAAAAAACGCTGATGCTATGCAATTATACGAAATAGACGAGTCTGAAAAATCTACCTACTGTAAGTTAAGTTAGTGCTGTTGGTGAATGAAAATGGGTGTCCTTTGCAAAGCTTTTGCCCGTTAAGTACCTAAACCGAATACCTTACTACCGTAACCAGTAACCATGTTCTAACTTTGTCACTCTATTAATTTAACCTCCGTCCTACCAGTTACAAACGAAAGGGAGGAGACAAAAATATTTGCCAATTAAAACCGTACGAAGATTCAGACTTACAAGCTTTCGTTTGTCACCTAGATGAAGTTTAAGGCCGTTGAAGTCCGATCCTAAATCGTCCTATCCTGCACCGCCTCTTTCACATGACGAAGTAAACCAAAGATTATTTTAAATCCTCACAGATATGCTACTCCGTTACGGGCCGGTGTTCGTCGAGACGACGCCGGGCGGGGTGTCTTTGGTGTCCATCGCCGACCGAGCAGCGTTGGAGACGGTCTTGAGGACCCCCGCGCGCCGGCCCTACCGACCTCCCACCGAGATCGTCCAGATATACCGCAAGAGCAGACCCGACAGATACGCCTCCACTGGATTAGTCAATGAGTAAGTAAGTTCTAGCTGTAATGATAATGAATTTTGAGAGTTATCCATCTCTTGGTTGCTAAGTTCGGTTTTAACAGCACAGCGAAGACGGCTATAATCTCAGTTACATACCTACTCAAAATTGTTGGTACCTTACATATTATCTTCAAACGCAGAGTTACACAAAGAGAAGGAAATAGGATGATCTTATTAGTATTTATCTGTCTTTGACTGATCTGGTAAGAGACGAGTGACGTAGATGCATAGTTAAAACTGGCACAGCAGCTCTATCTGCAATCTACATCTACAAATACTGTTCACATGCACGAGCAGCCGTGTCAAGCTGCCACAATCATGTAAACAAATAACAGTTTGAAAGTTTAGGTTGGATCTTAAAGACCACTTAAATTTTATTATAGATGTATAATTAGGTTATTTTGATAATGTATTTTGTCAATTGTAATAACAAAATCTAAAAGCCCACCCTACGTAACTGCTACAGCAGGCAAGATGAGTAAAAAAAGCTTAGTTAAATTATTAGAAAAAAATATACTTCCACTTTTTTTTTGTTTGACAAACAAAAAGTTTCGAATGATGTCACTATTCAGTACAAGTTTTACCTAGGAATGTCGTCACACGCCTCCACTCCGGAAATTTGATGATCTATCTATAACATAGTTATTTTTGTCGAGTAGCTACCTATTAAATATTTCCTAAACTGAAAAATACATGTGACATAATCATAATTATTTCCTAATCTGACCGAGGAACTAAATATAATTATGTATTTTTTGACCCAGTCGTCATCCCTTTTGCCAGGAAATATTACGTTATTAAGGTAATTTATTCCCATATTTTGGCTTCTAAGGACTAATTCAACCGACCTAGAATAAAATTTGGTCTTGGAATAGGTTGTTCTTTATTAGTTAGTCCTTTAATAAATTTTCACATGAAAAAAAAAACCGGATAAGATTTACGTTTATTTCAAATTATGTTATTGTTTGGTTAAATCGGTTCTAAGTTATTATAATTCGATCTATCTGACGTAATATTTTCAACTGTAAGCTGAAACGATCTACAAACTGTTCTTCAGCAATGCACGCAACGGATATTATTATAAAGGGTGTTTACACGTAAGATTTTAGTTAATTCCATTGTAGACCGGATATTATGAAACGTTTTCCTCTAATTGCATCATGATAACGATACCTCCTACGTATACTGGTACAAGTGACATTTTTCAGATTTTTACTTTTTTGCATTTTTGTGATTAGGATGTCTATATTTACCAACCACAAAAATTTCATACCGATATTCCTATTAGTTTTGGAAATAAAGTGACGTATATCAATGCATCTAACACAGTTTTTCAAATCGGGCAACGTATACTGATACAACACGCTTGTATCAATATACGCGGTACAGATTTGGCCGCGGGTTGGGGAGCGCCGAGCACAACTGGTAGTTGTCTCACTACACACGTTAGCTATCGCTGCGTGCGGACGGTATAAACAGTAGATGAGTAGCGTACATCGCACTACATAAATTGATTATACACAACACGTGTTATAATTGCGTTAAGTTAATGTTATTTATAATGTACAGTTCCTAAAATTTGAATATTAAGTAATACCATTGCATAATGAAGCCGTCTAGAGGGA
>BHDV01045107.1:49170-60156 GCA_005406045.1 Adoxophyes honmai
AGTTACAGGTTTGACAACCTTTAAACAGCTCTCCTGTAAAGTTGTCATTTTGCACTTGTACCAGTATACGTAGGAGGTATCGATAATATCATGCATTATGTAAAATTCTATCGATAGTTGGGGAACTACTGACAGGAGGAGGAGGAAGTGTTTTCGCGATTTTGACGTACTTACCTTTTTGGTTAATCTTTTAAATGATTCATTCTCTCATCCGGTGTCGAATACCGTTTAGATTTCTAACTACCTACTTTTTATTGTTGTATTGCAAAACAACATCGGCTAGAATTTTACAGGCGTGGATTGATGTCATGCAACCGCCATTGGAATATTGATGGTTTTGATTCGGCTGTTTATCCAAGTTAAGTAAGCTGCATATGTCCGTACTTTTAGGGTCTGTTTATCAACTCCAAATAAATGTATTTGATAGCTAAATCTCATGCCATCTTCACTTAATTGTTCGAAGTATCGATCATATTTTCAGTAGATAGTTATGGCACGTCTGTGGGCATGATTGCACACCTGACGCCTAGGAAGGGCTTAGTCTGGCAGATACTATGTATATTGTATATGTCGACGACATTCTTATTGTGCTATTTTGGTTGCAAAGTAATGAGAATGTGTCGTATCACCAGTTACCTCAATTTAAAGTCTAAATTTTAGCGACGCTACAACGCCATCGCCGACGTAGGTAGGTAACTAGGTATATACGTCATTTCCAATTAGATGACGTTAGTGGTTTATGCCTAGGCCCTAATTCATGTAACATAACATAAAGTATAGAATAGCTTACAACATAGAATGACATTAATGATGAGATATGTAGAAGAAGTAGAGCAGTAATACGCACTACATATAAATACAAGCTAATTTTGAATGTTTATTGCATCTCTCGTCCACAAAGTCCACTTAGGTATTTTATTCGCAAATGAGATCATGTTGCGTTTCAACTTAACATCGTAAAACTTAACTATAAAGAATAAAGACTAACGAATCACTGGTCTTTTTCGATCGTAAAAGTCATAATGAATCGGCTTTTATTGCTGTATATTTTAATAGGGCCAACTTGATGGTTATTTTTTATTGTATCGTTCGTTTTACCATTTCCGCAACGGGTGAAGGCCATAGATTCATGTTAGTACACAGGCAGGTACTGAGTGGTGAAGTAACACGTGGTAACCTAACTTGTGGTTTAGGCAAGCACTTAGTTCAATTAAACGGCCATGAGTGTTAATAAATTAATGAATTATGGTAATGTGGGTGAATATACAAAAAGGTTGAGATGGATTTTTTTACAACTTTCAGAAGTTTATTAGTTTTATTGTAAATTTCTTAAACTTAAGTTGAGAAATATGTATTATGTTTGAGACTTTCCCTTTTTTTATTTTCACACAAATTCCCTTAAAATTGACTGGGTATGCGATCACTAATGGTGCAATGGTATACCTATTATCTCACTTGCATCTTCCAAATGTAACATGTTTATCTAGTTGTGCATTAAATCATAATCGCTATAATAATTTTCTGAATAGCAACAAAAAAATTAAGACCAAACATGTGAGTTGTAAACTTTTAGATACACGTTGGTGATTAAAAGATGGTATTGGTAACTAGGTAGGTACGTACTTCCCAGATCGGTGTTAAGCATATACTTACATTATGCAAGTGTGGTGCGTTCAAGGCTACATCATAAGGCCGTCACTCAAATAATATATTTGGCAAAACGTGGCTAGCAGTCGAAATGCAAGGAAAACGATCCTGTTCATTGTAAATGTCTAGATCAGAGGTACTCAAACTCTGTAAAAGCATAAAATAAACAATTGCATTAATCAGCAGGCATTTTTATCTCGACCATAAGTATCTTTTAAATCAAGACAAAATAACTCTACCAGAAGACTGAGGGTTGATACCATTCTGGAATCTACCAGTAGTCTTTTTCTACACGTGAGTGGCTGAAGTTGTGTTGGTTTGGTTTAATTTAACTTTGTAGTAGAGATGGCTAGACGCCGTACACGTTCCTACGTAGTGAGTGCTTCGAGACAGGCGGAGGTGTCGCAGTATGAGATAAAGATAGCCACATGATGGCGACTGGGTAGATTTAAGTATCGACAGGGGATGTTGCCAACATCATGTTGGCAGTCTGAGGAGGCGTCTTTGTCCATGGCTAGGAAAAAAAACGAAAAAAACTAGTGAGATTTCCTTTAACCTTAAGGCGCAGCGCAGACGACAGAGTTTTGTGCGATCGAGTCTGCGCAGCAATAAATTGTCTGAATGGCGCGGTGACAGTTTCCACGAAACTCTGAATGGAAATTCCTGGAAGCTGTCACCGCGCCATTCAGACAATTTATGGCTGCGCAGACTCGATCGCACAAAACTCTGACGTCTGCGCTGCGCCTAAGATTTTTCATCATTTCCGCAACTAAACAGGTAAGAGCATCCGAAACGTGGCTTCTTTTAGTAAAATCTTAGGTTTAAAGTTAAATAAAAGAGGTACAATAGCGACAGGTTTCTAGCCTGTCGCCTAACGCTTCACACATCAGGAGAAGAAATGTAGAGGCTTATTTGAAACCGAGGTGTAATTAGAAGTTAATGAACAAGTTTTGACTTCGTTTGGTTGTATTTTAGAAGTTTTAGGTCGATAAAATTATCTGGAAGGGGTTCTGATGACGCCAGACATTTGGGGGGCCACTGGACCAGTTTGGGAAGCATGGTTTCAGACGTTATGAACGCTTTGTACCGCCGGTCACGTACTATTAGCTAGACTAGAGAACAACGCAGTTCAGGTTGCCTACGCGAAGTAGGTAAGTTTTTACCAACTCCGCAGACACAACTTCCTGCCTAGCTCTATATTTAGACAGGCAATTAGACAAGCTGCTAAAATGTAGGGTATTTATAGATAGCATTAGTACCTAGTAGGATAATTGCGTATTGTTCAAAAAAGTCAGCATGCTACCAAAAAATTATACAAGTAATTATGTAGGTAAGTAACTGGTGGTGTACCGTGCTACGGTAATTATAACGTCGATCAGTAAATTAAACGAACAAGCGACCACCTCGCTCTGTTCTAGTTGCATTCGCGCCGGATAAATATAGGAGTGATTTAAACTTTTTTCTGCAGCGCCGGTCCGATCCCATTACGTTACAAAGTTGCAAACTAGAATTGAGCTCTTCTGCGTTTTGATTAGTTCCACGCCAATAAATTCAAAATTATTCTGCATACTCGTGAACATTGTTCGCTACTTATTTATTAAGACCTAAATCATGTAATGGTTTCTGAACATCCCCAGTGCAGTTTTAATAGATACCTACTAGCGACTGATTAAGGATCCATTCAACCAAACGACAAAAAATGCCGTGTACTAACGGGGTTAAAATAACATACATACATACATCACGCCTGTATTCCCAAGAGGGGTAGGCAGAGCACATGAATTCAAAAATTCAGTGCCTCATCTAGCAATTTCAGGTATCCAGATGGTTAAACGTGATATTGCAGTCACAGGTTGCTAGCCCATCGCCCACAATACACTAACCCTTTCCCAGAGTCGACTCTTACGACACCCACGGGAAGAAAGGGGGAGGTGCTATTCTAACCCGGCACCACATGGGTAAAATAACACCTCTCCATTAATTCCGTGTATGTCGTAATAGGCGACTAAGGCAATATGTTGAGGTATATTTTAGACGACAGGCCAGCAACCTGTCACAATCATTCCTGACAATAAACCTAAAAAATTTATTAGAAGTGGTCACAAAAACAGACATGGTTGGTCTATTTAGCGTTTGTGCTCTGCCTACTCCATTTGGGAGTACAGGCATGATGATGCATCAGAAAAAAAATGTCTCGGAATAAGTCACTCTTAAAGGTCCGACCACACCGCAGCTTAAAATCCGGTTACGATCCGGAATCGCAGTTTCGCGTCGTATTCGCACCGTATTTGACGCATGCGGTGTAGGGAGCATGCGTCAAAAACGGTGCGAATACGACGCGACACTGCGATTCCGGATCGTAACCGGATTTTAAGCTGCGGTGTGGTCGGACCTTAACTCACGAGTATTTTTTTTACCAGAATGGACTTGGCTAGTGTCTTATTCCAAGTAAATAGAGTTTTATTGTAGTTTGACAAAGTTTTGTTCTCGTTTAGTTATGTCGACCCTGAGGATATCAATATAACTTTACATACCTTTTCATTTTTGAGCCAAAATTTCCTGCAAACAAAACGCATTATGAAGTCAACGATGAACAACCGCGACTTACTTGGCTGGGGCTAAGGTCACGCATTCCTTTCCTGATTTTAAAATAACCTGACGAATTATTGTTGAACGCATCTCCACAAGGCCCCAGGTATTTACAGATGCCGTGATGGTTTAAACTGTATACGCAAACATAAACGTGGCGTTTGTATTCCCAAAAGGGGTAAAATAGAAACGTTACAAAGATAATGCAATATACCTTAACCTACTTTTAGTATTTTAAGACATCCACAGATGCACAGAATAGATACAGAGGACTAAGAGGTGTATTCTAAACGCGATATCAATGTTTCGCCTCTGAATTTAGAATTCACCCTGCAACCAACATTACCATGCGAACAAAGATGATGGGTAAAATGGCCGGGAAAGGCAAGGTTGAACGATGTATTGTCTTGACTCCGGCTTATCAGGGAGTGGACTGGACAGGCATCAAGACTGAGGAGTAGTTGTTCAGACTCGCTATGGACGGGGTGCGATTTAAGGAGCTGACTGCCAACTATCAGTGATGAAGTGGCACTATAAGAAGAATTTAAGGAACCAAATTGCCGTGTGGTGTCTTAGAATAATAATTCTCCATTTCTTCCATGGATGGCGAGGTAGACGCACACGAAACTCTACATAGACAAAACCGTGACTTTTTTCACGTTTTGCTGCAACATCTAGCATACTTTTTTTATGTTAAAATAGATATGCAGTTATAATAGTGACAGGTTGCAAGCCTGTCGCCTAAAATATACCTTAATCGCCTTAGTCGCCTGCCGCTAAGGATAGCGGCCTAACGACATCCACGGCAGAAATACAGTGTAATTCCACCCGACACCACACGAAATAAATGTATGAACGTGTGTAAATTCAATAACATCTTTCTTAACTTGCAGACAAGGCGAGAAGTGGTTCCATCTTCGGCGGCACCTGACTGCCGAGCTGACGAGTCCTCAGACCATGCAGGGGTTCCTGCCCGAGCTGAACCACATCTGCGATGACTTCTTGCACCTGCTGCAGGCTTGCCGGCACCCGGACGGCACCGTCAATGGGTTCGATCAGCTCACCAACCGCATGGGCTTGGAATGTAAGTGTTAGCAATTGCTACGACTGGCGGACGACCCTTAACGAACGGTGAATCTATCTTCGATGTAAATGTTGGAAAGACTCAAATAGAGAGATCTCTCCAGGACCGAAAACCAAAGACAAAAGTTGGAAGTGGTATTTATGCAACGGATCTACTAAACATTGAACATTAAACTACCATGAGACTCACTCATGTTTAAAATTTTTCGGATAACTCACGTTTAATAAATTGAGTTTAGCTCAACATGTTTCGGGCTGATTCGTAGCCCTTCATCTAGGAGCAAGGCGGCTGCGGCTGCCAAACGCGCACTGCGCGCCTCCGCTCTCTTCGCGCGAAGTTTTATTTTTTTATAAACAGGATCTACTAAACTTCTTTGGCGCGATGTAAGATTATTTAGTTCGGCTATTCGACGATAGGTGGCGCTAGGGAGCTAAATAACGTTCAGCTCGAGAAAAAGTCACTCTTACCCGCTTTTTCAAATGAAAAAATGTATTTACTCTCGAGTAAAGAGTGACGTATTTCAGAACTAAATTCCCTGCATTCTCGTTTGGTTGAATTGACCCTTAATAGAGATTAAAGTTATCTATCAATGGACTGACGTCAGTTTACCTATGAGAACTTTGTACAAGTCATAAAAATAATAATAATAATTGTTCCCCTGTCTGCTGCGCAATTTAGAAAAATACCTCTCCATTTCTTCCATGGATGTCATACTAAGGGGGCATAAAGCAGCGGCCAGGAAAAAAGCGTTTCTTTCATGCCACCGTGCCGCGCCGCTCCGCTTCTGCTGTCAGTGCGATTGGTGCATTAAAACTAGAGAAATACCTCAGAATAATGAAAGACTTAGAAACAGTCTATTAAGACCCACCTGGACGTATATACTTGACTCGCTTTGTCTTATGGGAATGTTAGTCTGTTAGAAAGGGATAGACTGATGAAAATCAAAACGCGTTTTCAAGGGTTGTCACTAAAACTTTCCTTACCAGTGATGTGACACACTCAATGTCTTATCGATAAACTTATCGAGGTTTTCAAAGAAAAACAATTTTACTTATTAACAACAATTATGCATTTAATCAAAATAATAAGTGTTATAAAAGCGAATATCTAAATATACATAATTCAAAAGTGACTGACTGACATAGTGATCTATCAACGCACAGCCCAAACCACTGGACGGATCGGGCTGAAACTTGACATGCAGGTAGGTATGATGTACACATCCGCCAAAAAAAGGATTTTGCTAATATGAATGACGACAAGATTAAAAAACCGAAATTATAATTAGTCCGTTAGTTAGATTATGAAAAAGTATGAGACATATTTTTATAGTAGGAGTTTTATATAAAGTGTGACTGGGGTGGATTTAACAAAACGAGAATAAATTTTGTCTTGGAATAAGTCGCTTTTATCTGATTTTGAGGGTTTTAAGGGAAACATAAGACCATTTAATATTTTTTTTTATAACACATATAACACAATCTTAGGCATTTTTTTACAATATATACATAATTAAGAGCTCTTTTCATTCCAGTCGGAGTAAAAAAGGTGCCCAAAAGTTTGTTTTTTTCACTATACGGCCCTACGCAGACAACAAACTATCCACGACGGACTTTTTAGTCAGTGAAAATAGAGCCTATGGAATTATATGCAGAAACTGACGCGCAAAAAGTCCGGCGCACAATGCATACAATCCTAGCAGACTTTGTGTGCGTCGCCGACTCGATCGCAACAAAAAGTCTGTCGTCTGCACTCCCCCTAAGAACAATTACAGATTATATTAGCCAAACAATAATTTTAAACAAAAAAAAAACGACTTCAAATTTGGGCTATACTGAAAGCATTTGTCTAATGAGGGTGACCTTCCATCACCAGCAAGCCTCACTAATTACTGAAATTATAATTTCCAGTCTGCAGGTGCATTCAGTATTAAAAGAATTATCCTTTAACTCCTAAGCATTAAGAAGTTGACGTTCCATCATCAGCTCAGTCATTTTTTTTTAATGCCAGACGTAAATACTAGTGTAGCTTTGAAAGATGTACTAAAAACATTACCTGTGCCTATAAAATTTGAGGGTTGCCCTCGATTTCCCACATATTCCATCATCAGGTCAAGATATGCTGACAATGGGACCACCTGGAAACTATACCCTTTCAAACAAAAAAAGAATTTTCCAAATCGGTCCTCGAGTAATCAGCGAACACATAAAAAAAAAATCCCGACGAATTGAGAACCTCCTCCTTTTTTGAAGTCGGTTAAAAAAAATGTTAGTTGAACTGTGACTTTGGTTTGGGCGTACTAAAGTCAGAATTAATTTTATTTCAGTTTTGTTTTTCACTATAGCGACCGTATTTTATTATCGATATGTATTATCGATAACTATAATTACATCACTATGGGAAGTTCAAATAGCTTCTAAAAATCGCTTATAACTCTACTGATGTACTAATTACGACAGATGTTCGCTGTAGAAAGATGCAGCGTACTTCGTTTTGTATTTATATTGGCATTCAGTTCACTTTTTAGTAATAATTTTACAAAAACTTACCGATGGAACGACAACATCGTTAAATCACTTTCTTGTCGCGAAGAATGTGATTTACATCCTGGAATCACACACGACATGATGCCAGAAGTCCACTATCCACTTTAACACAGCTACTTTCAATAGTTTTAATTGTTTTATAATAAAATTTTAAATAAAATCCCCACAACTGCACGCAACTTTCAAACTCAATTCTGACAACGAATAAGCGAACAAATTAAATGAACAAAAGAATGAACTGCGATATTCCGGAGTCAAGAACTACCGTATTTGTCCGGGTTAAAATAGAACCATTAGAACCAAATTAACTGACAATCCCGGACAACCTTTGGAAAACGAATGAGTGACATATAATGCGTCCTTTTCTAGCACATAAATTCTTTCACAAGACAAAGCGAGTCAAATACGTGGTGAGACTAGGTTAAAGCATACTGGGGGCCTTGAGAAATACACTTCACTGACATCCATGTTGTTTCCTAATTTTACTTTGATTGATCTACACAGCGTCGTACATTTTGTACTGAATTGCGATATTGAATGAGTTATACACAAATACAGGGATTTCATTCGTCATTTTCGAGAATAGACAGATGGTCTAATTTATTTAATTCAAGGCCTGGTGAATATATGTAGACGCAAAATGTACGCAATAAGCTACGGGATGAAGTATAGCGAAATAGAGCAATCATTATTATGTTTATTTATCAGAAATAGGGAACCTAATCAAGGGAGATTGCTTAGTATAGAAAAGCAGAATAGTCTCAATTAGGCTGACGGAATAGTTAACCTTTATTGATGCTACTGTGATTGGTATAATCTTAAGTATATGCCACTGGTTACGAATTTTAAGGACGTCAGTATAAAATTGTTTTCATGCAAACCAAACAACGCTACGTAACGTACGTAACGTACAGAGTAGCTAGAAATGTTGTACATAAACCTCATCTATTGACGGTTAAAATATTTTAACGAGGGTTTTTTCCGTTAGTGATAGGTTTAGGATAACACCTCTCCATTTCTTCCCCTAACGTCGTAGGAGAGGCGACTAATATAATAAGTTAGGGTATATTTTAGGCGACAGGCTAATTACCTGCCACTAGTAAACCTACCTCTATACCGTCATACATACATACCGTTACGCCTTAATCCTACGATCCTGACATACCTTTTTAGCTTTATCCACATTCATTTTCATACATGCTCGTCGGTTTCGGGTAGATACTCCTGATCTGACCCTTTTTTCTAAAACTTCTCCGATTCGGTCACGGGATATCTATCTAGCTAGGTCTTTCCCATCGAACCCACCCATCCACACTCCCCGTCTAAATCTATTTAGAACATCTTCTTTCATCCATCCTCTCTATATCACTAAACCAACCAAGCATACTTAGTTATTTTATTAGTTACGTAGATGCAGATAATCCACATAAGGTTCAATTTCATTTGTGGACCCTCCGTCACCCGTTTTAAATAATTTTGTAGCGATTTAGATAACAGTTTAATATTGCTTGTAACCGGGTTCTCTTATCGTCAAGGTACTTCATTTGTTAATATGAGCTTTTAACTATGTCTGCGGTGCAAGCAAGTTATCTAAAGAGTTATCAGTAGGTACAAACTTAGAGTTTGAAAAATTGTTTACACTGTTAACTTTTGCGATATCGAGTGTAACTGAGTTTTATGATTATCATATTGATAAATTATTATGTAATTTGAATGCATTTACAAGTTCCTATTCAACTAATATTATAAACGCGAATGTATGGTACGGTAATTGTTACTTTTTCAAGCCAAAATTACTGAAATTCTGTTGGTTAATTTTATAAGTTCAATAAGCAGAATCTTTGTTAAAAATATGATAGAAACATTAGCCTAATACAGCTCACGCAGAAAAATAACGCATTTAATTTGTGTATTGTTTAAAAATAAAAACTACACCGCGGAGTTGCTGCCAAAAATTTACAGAAACATAAAATATCACGCCTGTATTCCCAAATGGGGTAGGTAGAGCACACTAAATATGACATAGGCAAAACCATGACTAGGTATTTCACATTTTTCGTTTTTTTAATGTTAGGTAAAAGAGGTACAATAGAAACAGGATGCTAGCTTGACATCTAAAGCATACCTTAACTTAATTCTTAGTAGAGTCTTACGATTTCCGCGGACGAAACAGAGATATGTACCTACTTCTAAACCCGACACCACACGGGAAAAATGTACAAAGTAAGCTTTCAATTTTATGAAGATAAAACATACTCCTAACCCTACTCGAAGTAGCAACAGGCTCACAAGAGAATAAAGTTACATCGTACGATGTAAAGACAAGAAACCACCTCGATATGCAACAGGTAATTGGATTGATTGATGCTCCACTCCAGAACAGCAATTAAAAAATTTCGCGGTCGATTTAATTCGCGCGATGCGGATTTAACATTAACGATTGGATAGTCAATATTTATATCTATCTACTTAACTAATTGCGAAATATCCCGTCCTAAAATTTTTCGGACTTGGAAAATCGGGCTTAAATTTGTACTATTATCTATTCTGTGCTTAAACCTAACTTTAACTTAATAAATAGCAGGTTTTTGTGATGGACCATGTTCATTATTTTCTTTTTTTTCTCAATTTGGAAAAAAAAGTTTTTCCTTCTCCGAATTAAGAGCACACTCGATACTGATTTTTTTGTATCGAAAGTGCCCATAATTCTGAGTATGAAAAAACAAAATTTATTCCAAGCAAAAAAAAAAGAAATGGTCGACTTTTCACAAAATGGTCTAAGTAGGACGATGTAAGATGTGCCCCTAATCTAGGTATGCTTAATAATCTGTGGTGTGTCACAACAATACAGACATTATACGAACCAGTATACGAACCACAGACTTATATCGAAATAGATGACTCAAGTGTATGTACACTCTGTGCCCCCACTTTGCTATCCAGGCAGATTTGGGCTGTTGAATGAGAATAAATCGCAACGCAAGATCAAAACCGAGCTAACTCGGAATGTTTCTTAATTCAAATTTAAACCATAGATACATTAAGACTCATTTTTGAATAGTCAGATTTAGAGTTAGGTCTGTTTTGATCTAGCCGTGCGAAATATTATTGAAATAAATG
>BHDV01045107.1:90108-120575 GCA_005406045.1 Adoxophyes honmai
GGAATCGGTTTTCCTTACAGATAACTATTAAAAGAAAGCAGTTATCTGCGAGGAAAATTAAATCCTTGGAGATAACTAGTTATCTTCGAGGAATCGATTTTCCTTACAGATAACTATTAAAAGAAAGCAGTTATCTGCGAGGAAATTAAAATCCTCAGAGATAACTAGTTATCTCAGAGGAAAAAAATTCTCCACAGATAACCAGTTATCTCACCATGGTTATCTCCAAGGAACAAGGGCAAAAATGCTTGATTAAATGTGAACGCCCTACGTTATTCTCTTCCCGTCGTGAAGTGTTTGTTTCTCGACCCACCCCAACCCTCGAGCGACGACCCCTGTTTATGTGCAGAGTTCCGGCCACCAACGATGCACGCACCTACTTTTAAGAAGCGATAGATCTAAAAACTCCACATTTTTTATGGGTAAGTTAGGTGTTAAAAATGTTGACGACTTAAATTTGTGCTAACGCGTCACGACGAAGTTAATTTCGACAACGCTAACAAAAATGTACTCGATCTCGATATACGTTACATACATACATCACGCCTGTATTCCCAAATGGGGTAGGTAGCGTACACGAAACGTTAGACAAATCCATGGTTAATCCATATCTTGTTACCACTAGTTGCATATTTATAGGTTTTGAGTTATTTACAAGGAGGTAATATAGTGAAAAGTTGGCGTTCGCCTCCAACTACAATTATTTTCCTTAGAATTTCCTTACAACAACCGCGAAAGAAATGGAGGGAAAATCCAAAAATTTGAATATGTTTGAGTATTATTCCGTACAAGTTTATTAGCCAATAATTTTATGCAAAAGTAGGTTACTAAATTAGGTAAACGAACTTTGGGACTATATCGAATTTTCGTTACCCATTGGCATGTGGCTAACATTGCATTTACTTGCTAGACCATGGCATGACGTGGGCGCGTGCATTGTAAAGCGACCTTTGTGCGCGCACAATAACCGGCCCGCGACTAAATGAAACACGAGCAAAAGCAACCACTAGCGGTACTCGGTAGTGTTTAGGAGTCTGTGTAGCCGAAACAAGTGAAACAACCCGTGGCGGGAAAGCGAGGAAAACGCGCGCACAGGGTGAGGGCGAGGTACGGCCGCCCCCAGCTCACACTCGCTCCAAAGACGCGCGGCCGCGCGCCGCTCAATCGATACGTTTTACACGTTAGAAAAACACATTTTTACCGCAAAAACCTCTACATTTACCATAATCGTTTATCAATTATTTTATACAGATACTTACAGTGTAGTGAAAGTTTGAATATTCGTTGTAAACGGACTGTTTTATGAGTATAAACAAAGTGCGACGCAGAATCGTTCCAGGACTGACTGGGTAAGTGTAATAATTATTGGCACGTTGTTAGATGACCCAGTTATTGGTACGGTTCATTATGCAATTTCTGCGCTTTTTGTCGCGTGTGGCCATTGATTTGTGGTCGGGGCGCGAGCCTGTTCGAGGCAGGGTTATTTATACAACAGATTGTTGACAATCCGCAAATGAAAAAATGTGTTCTACATAAACTAACAGACAAATTAAGCTTGTGTGTCGCATTGGATTGAAATTAAAGGACATCCCTAAACGGTTTTTTATTCCGACCAAAATTTATTTTAGCAAATACGATATGTAAACTTAACGCCTTAAATATTGCGTAGGTTGTTGTTTTGGTTTACCATTTATGTCTTAAGTATAGAAAATACTTATATTTTAGGGACAATGCGTGCGTTACAATTACGCGTATCATAATGCATAATAGCAAACCAATAGGGAACCACTTACTCGTGGTAAGTTCCATTATTAATCCAGGCATTTACTATTTAACTATAAAACTGTTTACTCGGAAAATCGTTAGGAGCTATTTTATGGAATTTGCATAAACGACACAGCGGTACCTCTAACATAGAAATATCCGATAGCAAACACGCCGCAAACCCAAAGTAAGCACTTTCTTCTATGTCATATTCATACGTAATATCCGAGCCTTCTTTTAAATGCCAAAATCGTGCGTCCTCAGGACATTGACCGGGGATGCGTGCTCCCGCAAGTTGCCAAAATTTCTGCAGTTCGATTAAAGAATGGCGTATGTCTCTATGAGTTTGAAGGGACATACGCCCTTTGGTAAGCCGTAGTTGTCCCCCGGCAGACAGTCTGGATTACTGCTCAGACGTCAGGGGATAAGTTATGGGGCTGCGTAACTGTCTTATCAAATTCATCCCCTTTTTGAGTGCGTGGGGAGCAGTTTGAGAGAGACACTTCACATCTACATAAACATAAATAAGCCCAGGATTGCGTAGTTTGTAGATATCCAGTAATATATTGCGTAGTTTTTATAACAGTCAAAAATGGTTATTTTTATGGATCTCTTGTAACGATCGCGAAAGAAATCTGTACAAAAGCTTGCTCTACAAAACAGGTCATATTTCATCAACTCTCTACATTTTTATTTACGTTTAGAAAAGTTGACACGAGTCGCTTCACTTGTTTACCTACTTTACCACAGTTAAACATCAGAAGATTAAGAAATGTGTCCTTTGCTCCCTTATAGGACTTTATTCATTGAGTGAGTAATCTTTAGATATAACAATAAGTATAACCGTTTACGCAACAGAATCATTGATAAAAGTGTATAATGCAGCGTAGGGCCGTACGCCGTGGAAAGCTGTTTGCCCACACCGCTAGTAGCTTAAGTGGTGTGACGAGTTGACGAGAGGAAAGCTCGAGGTAGTAACCATGAATTATGCATTCCATGACGCGACACACTATCCAACGGCCGACGCCTATTCGTCATTTGCAAACGGTCCAAACTGTGTTATTTTCCTAACGAGGTGCACTCGTATCTGTCCTTATCGCGTCATTTCTTTTCGATGTCATCAATGAGTCTCGAGCATTCTCAAATCGTGGTGTTCGTGGAAGTACCTAAAGTACCGTTGGCGGTTGGTTAGGGACACTTTCACTAGTAATGTCTGGTCACAGCACACGCCCCGATCATCTGATGATAACTCTCGCTGTAAGTAGGTGATACTGTCGGTTTGTAACGAAAGTTCATTAACGCTGCCGATGCCGCATAATCAGTTGGAGGAGGTCTAGTGTCTTATGGTACGTGGCCCTTTTGAATGTATAATTATGTAAATAAAAACTATTCTTTTGTTGTGTCGTAACGACGTCGAAATAAACAAGTCTGTGTCTCCGGTGCTGACCATGTCACGATACAAAACAAGCTTAAAACGTTAATCGCTCAATGACAGAGTACTTTTAGTTCAAACTAAATTACCACTAACGGTTATCAAAGATAGAATCAAGACCACCCCCGAAATATAAAACCGTATTTGGGCGGTCGATTAGTGTACCTAAACATATACATTCCCTAACACTTAGGTGTTACATTAGCTGTTGCCCGCAACTGCGTCTGCGTAGTACCTATGTTTTATCGTAATACTACGGGGTTTATATAATTTTCCGGGATAAAAAGTAGGCTATGTCTTAATTCAGGGTGATAGCGTCCTGAATACCAAATTTCATCAAAATTGATCCCGCCGTTTAGGCGTGAAGAGGTAACAAACATACACACACACTCACTAACTCTCGCATTTTTAATATTAGCGTGAAGTGTGATGCTCCGTATAAAATCTGAGGAATGCTGTAATAAATTATTGAAAGCTCCCGTTTTCCACGGGCAGTATGATTTGGAAGGAGTGCCCGACAGGCCGCTCAATCACGTGAATTGCCCACACTACCCTAAACAGCACACAGCCACTTTAACGTACATTATTTATAGTTGAGGCCGCGATATATCGCGGGCAATCGCAAGACGAACGAGATCTATCCCCGAAGGCCAAAGACAGCTGTACAAGACATGTTGTACCTACAAGTAATGTAGAAATGTCTGCGAAAATAGTAAAGAGTGTAATCTAGTCGCCCGTAAGTAGGCGGTAATCCCAGATGAGATCTGGCAGGTTGGCTTAGAGACGTTGAGAGGATTAGGGGAGATACTTTCTTAAGACAGTCCCGGATTCTGTATTTTCCATTTGCTAGATCATTAGGTTATCAAAAATGTTAGCGGTTTGGCAATTGATGCGACAAATGGAGTGCGAATAATAGTGATTGGAATCACTGGAGCTGTTCTTTTGCCTGGTGACTAATGACTGTAATGACAATGGACATTAGGCCTGTAGTCGGTTTCTTGCAACCGAGTCGTGCAGCACGAGCGGTAGTGTTAAACAAAAATTAAGTACGAACGATGTCTGGAATACTATAATGACGATTTATTTTTGCATCGTTTGTGTTTTAGATGATGTTATGGAACTTTTCTAATCTACTTATGTCTAATCGATACTTAATTATGTACCTTACTGTCTTAGTGTCTTATCGTCCAGATTCATAATTATTTTATGCTAAGAATCTTATGATACCTAGGTACACCAAGTGGTTCGTATAAGATTCATCTGTAGGTAACTCACATTAAAACAAGTATACATACTTACATGCTATATGTTACACACACATGCCCAAGGGGGTTTAGTTTTTTGCTATATTTAACTTAAGTACATACCTACTTATCAAGAAGTTACAATATTACAAACCTTTTGTACAGATTAAAAAGGCCCAAATTAGAAAGAAACGGTATTACCTTGCCTTTCGGCATATAATTTACGAGTATTGCTCGGGCTGAGATGAACTGTAGATTTTATTTAGTTTCCAGCTGTGCTCTCTGATTTTTCACGAGTTAATAGTTTATGACATGTTTTCGTGTGAGTATAACATTAAATTTGATTCCTTCCTGCATTGGAACCTGTATTTGAAATCGTAGAGTTTAATATGTACGTTTTGCTAATAATTTTTAACATTAAACGTCAAGTAAAATTTGCTGTAGGTATATTGTGAAAGGCCGCTATTCAGCGCCTTGACATGTAATGTAATAAAAATATTTTCCGGTAAGCTTCTTCCTGTAAAAGCACCATTAAGTACCGCTGCAAGCTAAACCACAACATCTACCTACTCATTTCCCGCTGCTTTACTGTGGTCAGAGTACGCGGCCCGCCCGCCCACCGGAATGCTAAGAGGTAACATTTAAGTGCGCTATCTAAAATACAAATATTTACCATCGAAAACCGCAAAACAGTAAAATTAGATTCAATATAATAAACAAAATGCAGTAAGACAATAGGCGGTCTTATCGCTTCAGAGCTAATTCAATGATCAAAAAATTAGAACTTACTTAGTTAAATGAGAGAAGTCAAAAATTCTGAATTACATTTTGATAATTTGTAATACGATTTATGTGTTACTTTGTAACTCAGCTAGAATGTATTCGTAACCGACGTTTACTCATCCATTTGACTTTCCCTGCATCTTATTACCAAATAAAGAAAATATGAGAGTTGCGGCTTTTATAGTGCTACAATTTATATTTAACAATGTAGACTTCTAAACAAGATAGATAATCGACGTCGTTCAGAGGGCTCCCGTTCCCGCAGGACGTAAACACAAAGGAGGAAGTTTTTCTTTGTATTAACTTTGAGAAGTTTTCCGTTGTATTACGAACTTAAAAAGAATATAATGCTGGTAACTTGGTATTTAAATTTGACATCAAAGCTTCTGTAACTATAAATACCAGTTTAATAAGCTGCCGTTAGTGAATAAATCTACCTAATAGGGACAAATTAAATGGAGGAACGAAAATGGTAGAGTCGAGTTTTAGTATTTTTATTTCCAACAAAATTGAAGACCGTGGTTTTTCATCATGCATGACAACTTGCTAAACACCGTCACGAAATCAATTACCTCAAGTAAAATTAACAAACCCATTACAAAATTAATTTCGTCATCGCCGTCTACGAGGTAAATCGCAATAACAATGTAATTTTACTTTCATCTTATTTCATCTTGCTCACGCATCCTATCGCGTTTCTAATTGGCACTTTTCTCTTTCCAGAAATTACCTTCGCGAAATTGCTTGAGTGTCACCATGCTGTGACTGATTATGGTTTAAGTGAGCGAGTTTCAATTTCGAGTGACGTTTGGGCTCAAAATGGCGGCGGTCCCGGCTGCATCCTGCATGAGCGCCGAGCATGGCTGCGTTATGTTCGACTGCCTCGTGCATCTGTGGGAGTGGTAAGTTCTATTTTGTTTATTTTTTTTAAGCGGTGGGAATATTTGGAGGGACACGGGAAGTCGGAAGACGTAGTTCGTTTTTTTATCTGGGTAGAGGTTAAACAAAAAACCCATGTTTATCAGCAGAAATATCAGATTTCATAAAGCACAGAATAGGTGGTTACAAAAGTTACTCCATTGATCTACTTAGAGATGAAGAATCGAAGGTACTTAAATAAAGTTTAGTCGTAAATAGTATTTTTCAGAACTTTATTATGTGTTTAAATAGGGCTCTACATTTAAAAATCTTCCATTACTTAAGTATTTGAGTAAGTAATTATAAACGGATTCCTTTTTAACTTTAGAAAGAAAGAAGAAATCGAAGTCTACAAACGTTGAGACTTGGTCGGTGATCGTTAAAATCGATGTATGTGCAATGTTTGTTTATTTCAAATATATCTAAAAAACGACGTATTTATTTTTCGTTAAGTCACGTGCCGCTATAAACTGCGGCTAGGGCTGCCGTTAGCGCGTCCATAAAAGCGGTAAATCAGGTTGTAAAACTGATTTGTTTCAGGAAGAACTTGTGGTTTGACCTACTCTTAACCTTTTTCGAGAATAAAATAAAATAGATTACAGTTATCCATAGATATATCCATATCGGAAAAAAAGATTTGAATGAAAGAACACTACAAAATAAACATATGAAGGTACTTTGAGATCGCAAATCTTTTGTTTCGAAATTGATAGTTCAAACATGTTTAGTATTCAAATTAAGAACACTGAAAGTTGTTAATAAGCGAAAGTGGGCTATGTTCGATGAATTATTGCACCAATTTGTAGTTTATTAGAGTACTGTGAGATTCAAAGTACATGATGAGTGCCTAGGATGTTTAGCTATCTCAAGCCCTCAAGCGACGTGAAAAATCTCCATTAACTTGTTTATACATACATACATACATCACGCCTGTATTCCCAAGAGGGGTAGGCAGAGCACATTAATTCAAAAATTCAGTGCCACGTCTAGCAATTTCAGGGTATCCAGATGGTTAAACGTGATATTGCAGTGATTTGTAGGTACAGTCACGGACTTTAATTCATGAGCCACCATGGAACCAATTCACAGTAAACGTCATAGTGACATCGCATTAATTATCAAGGCAAATCGTAACGATTTTTTCTTTGAAAAGGTTCTATGGTGGCTCATGAATTAAAGTCCTTGACCGTACATAACCAAACCTGTCACTCTAGTACCCCTGAACTTAAAACATAAAAAATATGCTCGAATTTGCTACGAAACGTGAAATAGTCATGGATTGGTCTATGTAGCGTTTCGTGTGCTCTGCTTTCCCTATTTGGGAAGAGGAATACAGGTGTGATGTAGGTATACAAGAAATGTATAGGGCTGGAAAGTAATTTTACATTTTTCTTCAAATCCCACCGCTGAAGAGAATGTCCGTTGTGCAAACTCATTCGTCATCTCTGCAATTCAGAATTAGGCCCGCTCTACGGCTTTGTTGAATGAACTCTACTCGCCAGCCACATTGGTGTCCCAGTGCCTACCTACTTACTAACGTTACATTTTATTTGATAGGTAGGTACATATTGAATTTTACTCAAATGATTTTTTTTAAAGTTTTTTTTTCTGTAATCAGCCTTAGTGATTTACAGCATAGGTATCTAAATTACAGAGAAATCGGTTGCATACTTTGGCTGAAAAGTAAGGAAATAATTTTCCTCTTTTCCTGGTTGAGGGTTAAGAATGACTGAAAATGAAAACATATATTCACTCACCGATAACGAAGACTGGTTTTCTTAGTATGAAAAGAGACCCATTTTCATTGTCCTTGAGTGTAGGAAAATTAAGGTAAATAATGTGGTAAAATGTTTTTTGTTACGGGCGATTTCACTACGCTTATCTGGCGTGTAGCCTTCGAAATTGAAATTTAGTTTAGAGATAGGTATGTGTTGCGGCCGCGACTTCTACAAGGGAAGCGGGGGCCGGGCTCATGTAAACCAGTTTCGACACCTCAACGCGACCGGCCCACCGCCGTCGCCGCCGCTCTCACTTGGGACTTCGCTTCGACTCGCTATACGTGACACACATGAGCGTTGAGCTTTAATTATTATAATATTGTGTCCTAAACTCTGTGGGACTGATTATAGTTAGTTGTCGTATGAGCAGTTTATTTCTTTTATTTACGCTAAGACCCCTAGTTCTTAACAGTATGGAAATATATTATATTGAGTATACGTTAGATTTACGTTAAAAAAACAGTGAGTCACAAGATTCAGCCGTCGTGATTGTTCGGTGTAAAACATGTGACTTTGACAACCTAATTGGTCAAGGGTTAGTGAATAATTGCTTTCTTAAAGCGAATTGCCAATAATATACATAATTTTAGTAAAATATAATGAGTGTGTGACGACTGAACTGACGAGTCAAAACCTACATTATTTCATTTTTTTTTTAATTAAAATACCCATCTATTGACTGAATCAACACGTCATACATGCGCATTTGCACAATGGTTTTTTTTACGTGTTGCTAAGTCCACTGAGCATTATTACTATCTATTAGATAAAATATAGGAATACTTTGAAACTACATTTCACCGTCTCCCTAAGACGGAGAGCAGCCTGATGAAAACCGGACACATACTTCACATACAGTTAGTCATATACATACATACTTAAATGAGTAGTCTTTTGAACGGAAAGCTTAATGAAAAGTCTAGACTTCAATTGTTATTCTGAAAAGGGCATCGGTGAAAAGTCGTCGTTTTCATGTCGCGTCAGGTTTGGTGTTGTTTGTAATACCTAAGTATTATTATCGCCTGATTTAGGTCAGATTAAAAGAAATAGTTGAAAACGTTTTATCTCTAAACACGAAACCTATTGAAATGCGCGCTATTTAATGACATTTGATTTCGATAGTAAATGTTTTCGTTACTGCTAACATCTGGGTCATCAATCTAATCTTAGATCAAACGTAGTTTTTGGCGGGGAAGTTAATTTTGGTCTCTCTCCGCGACCAATTCGCGTCAGCACCACGTCAGTCTTCAAAGAAATTTTAAATCTAACCGCCCTTTTAACAGCTCGTCAAATACGAGTGCCCCAGTTCTTTTAGGGAAAGTTTTAATCCCTGTCATAATCACGTTAAGTTCTTAAAATTAGACAAATTTTGCTTACACTCGTAACATGGACAGTCATGGAAGTCATAGCGTCGTAATCTCTATACATTGACCTTATGTTATAAAGGGGTGTTTAGAAATTTTTGACGTCTTAGTAACGTATATAAATATTTATGACGCTGATCGCACTAAGTCTTGGAAATCATTTATCTTTTAAAATAAATGAGTTGCGACAGTATAACGTTTCCGTGCCAAAATTGTTTGTGTGAGTAGGTATTTAGGTATGTATTTAAGGACGCATAATATTATTTTAGCTGGAGTCTTTGATTTATATCTAGTTGGAACTTTGTGATAGGAGAATTGGATTGATAGTTTGTATTCATAATCATCGGTCAACTTGATCATGATTCAGATTCCATGACTGTTTTAGATTACTGACTAGTAAAGTTCTGCTCAAGTGCTTTTGAATACACGCACGTTTTTAAACACACTCACAAGTATCAAATATGACAACAAAGCTTACTCTACACAATAGAGTAGATGTATTATCATAGAGTTAAGGCTAAATTATTTAAATAATGAATATTTAAACAAAACGTTCCTAGATACGGGAAGAGCTTTATTTAAATTTATGAAAAAAAGAGACGTAACTCAGCACCGTCGCCGCTTTTAAGGTCAAAAGCTGTTAAGAGCGAGGGATGAATTTAAGTGTTCTTACCGTCGAGCGGCTCAGGGCTTTTTGTGTAATGGACGCGTTGTAATTGACTTCATTACCTACTGATTCAGCCTAAATTATACCGTCAAGGGTGGTCTAATTTACTTCTAAAGTTATCATTACGAATTTAATGCCGTCCTCATCTTAAAGTTGGACACTTCCTCGGAACTTTCTGGGTTGGGGAAATATATCGACGCTAGAAAGGCGAAATGGTGTAGGCATTTTTTTTAGGATTATTTAGTTGAATATATACAGAGAGAAATTAGTATTTTTTGCTGATAAAGCGAAATGGGACGACTTACTAGGATACAAAATACTCTAGAAAGCTTAAGAAAGTAAATAAACGTCGCTCATCCCATTTAGCTTTGCAAGCGTCGATTTTTTGGAGGACGGCATGCATTACTGTTTCAATTTTTTTTTTTTGAGAATGATGCATTGATAAATTTACATTTCCAACCAAAGAAGTTAAACATAATTTAGTAGACATGCGTAAATGTGTATCAGTAAAGGCAGGTGTAAGTATTTGCTGTTCAAAAATAAATCGTGGCGTGACCTGATCGATAGTAAACCTCGAAACTACCTGTACAGCACTGATGGATCTATAATGTGAGGTTGGAGTCGTGTCGCGTACAATCCAAGTAAGGTCATTATTATTCATCGTACAAAGGGGTCAGTCGTTGGTTCGATTTCCACTGTCTCGCGTCCGTTAGTGATGCTAATACCCTTCCGACGCGGCGTGACATCTGGACAAAATTACCTTCTACAACTCTACATGGCTCGTATTTGAAAGCGGTATTGACGGAATTTAATTAGATGTTAGCCCAAATTTGTTGAGGGTTTACGTTTTAATCAGGAATGTTCGAATTGGCCGAAATGTTACTTGAATGTGCTGGAATTACAACGATTGATTGAATGTGTGCCGTGTGCTCGCTATTTTTTACATGGATGTTAAAGGCGACTAAGGAAATAGGATTAGGTATGCTTTAGTTAGGCGATGGGCGGGTTAGCAACCTGTCACTAGTAAATACCTCTTACCATCTGTTTTTATATGGTTTGGTCTATATGACGATTTGTGTAGTACCACAGGCGTGATTGTATGCATGCATTAGCCCTGTTGAATGTTTTTAATTTTAATCAGGAATGCTCAAATTGGCCGAAATGATTTCTTGAATGTACTGAAATCTATGATTTGCTTAAATAAAGCTTAGCCATGTTTACAGAAATTTCCGATACTTGGAATACGAGAGTCATTAATCGGTGTAGGTACCCTAATCCCTAATCGGTGCAATTTCGGCTGTGTTACCAGTAATTTTGTCAGTAAAGCGATTCGAACGATTTCAATGCCTCGAAAGTTAACCGAGTAATGAAATAAGGAAGCGAACAATGGAAGCTCTCAGTGTTTTCTATGAAGGCTGTATTATGCTGACTTTGTTTCCATTACATCGCGGTATTGTTTCGAAGGTTTTAAATATTGTAACGACTTTAAAGTGAAAATTAGCAATAATGAAATATAACGTGCCCTGCTTCTAATTAATAAATTTTCTTAGATAATTATCTATCAATTGTGGATTACCTATTTATTATCTGTCCTTGAGATAAACAAGTGACAGTACATCACAACGTCAATTTAATGTACAAATGTATGAAAATGATGGCACACCCATCATAATCTTTGTGACAGTTATTATAGTCCCCGATATCTAAATTGACAGGTTTTTAAATAGTGCGGGTAAATTTGCGCATCGCTTTTTCCATGGAAGGTGAACACTGCAAAATTAATTAATGCAAGATTTTTTGCAATTAGGCTGAGCAAGTATTTTCCGTAAGGTCAACCAATCACGAAAATGTCAGGGTATGTAAATACGTATGTGTGGCAGATGCGCGTATTTCCCAGATCCGCGTATATTCTGACCATTTGTTTGTCGTTTGGGTAAGCAAATCACCTTTAGACGACTTAGTACATAGAATGATTGCGTGTTTGACAGCTATTTCTTAAGCATTTACATACACAGCATAGTGACACAACTATAATACTTAGGGCTATGGCTCAACATTCCGACAGAGTACAAAGATAACGTTATCTTACCTCGAAGGTACACAACAAGTGCAAACAACACGAACTTTGTACGCGGAACTTTCATAAAATGGAAACTGTTAAGGAACTGTGTCGATCGCGAATAGATTTTCACTTGTTTTGGGAAACAAAGCGAGCTCTGTCGATGCCCATGCGCAAGCTAATTGGTAAAAGTGAAGCTTTTCTTACTCCGTCAATGAGAAAGGCAAATAGACGAGTAGCCGCGTTTTTCTATTCTGACTCATGCTGGTTGCGTATTCTTGTGCTCAATGAGCTGGCAGGTTTTACGTGAATGTTGTTCCGAGTAGCGATTTCCGTAATGACTTTGTATGTAAATAAACGATTGGTGTAAGCCTTCGCTTGATTATCCGACTGCAGGATGCCGTAGAGGACGCGAGGTTGTGAGTTTTAAGCACGTATTTAATTAAAAGCGCAATTATTTTGTTTAGTCACATTTCTGAAAATGAAAGGCCGTTATTACATCTATGTAGCTACAACCGCATATAACGCAGGTTATGTATCTACCTGTCCTAATTCTCTAGCGACTTAAAAGACATATTTTGTAAGAACGACCGATCTTACACAAAATTTTCAGTGAAAGTATGCTTTTGTCGTTCGTTATAAGTTAAATTAGGGCTAAAATATTCTGGATGTTAATGGTTTGGAATCCTTGTCTCGGTCTTTGGCATTAAATCTGTTTAAAAAGGTCTTCGGTTGGCGCTTTGGATTTAAATCAGCATCAACCGTACCTATTTACAAAAATTAAAAAGACGCTTTTTGTTCGTACATTACAGAACCTGAAGTCATATTTCGTATTTAATTTAATTAGCAGGTAAAGTACACAAATCCAGTTTAATTTTCGTGCCTATTTCGCTCCACAGAAATAGATCCAACATGAAGCAGAAATAAATAATTTAAATGAAATTTTTGGGAAGGTATTTGCAAGATTCTTATGACAGATTACCACTTTAAGTCACGACTTAACAAAAGTCGATGCTAGCCGATCGAAAGTCTTTCTTTGGCAGAAAGTAATTCATTGACCGTTAACGTACGTTGTATTCAAATTATAATTACCATTTGACTTTTGAAACAGAGTAAGTATGGTCGTTTCTGCATTTGTATGAGTAAACCCTCCGAGCAACCTCTGTCTTTTTCACTCCACAGGAATCCAAATTACAATACATCTTAAAGCGGCAGGGTACGGTGGGCCAAGAAAGTGGTCTACCACTTTTGACAAAAGTTTATGTGAGATCAAAATTGTCACAAGGTTGACATTGTCACTGTCATAATATTATGGCGAGGGGAAATCGACCTTGTTGTTTCATGAGGTTCAAATGAATATCGATCTTGAGGGGGTAGACCAATTTCTTGGTCGACTGTACAGGTACAGGTAAAACCGGTATAATACTGTAAAAATGTAGGTATCGGAATTAGTGAATAGTTTTAACGGTTCAGGCGACAGTTTTCATTAGTTGGTTTATAGTTGTGCCAGTGATGACGTCTGTCGTTGTCTCTCTCTGGTGAAGGCGATTGTGTATATTTGTCGCATCGCCCTCCTCCCACTCGAAGCGGTTGGCGCGTCGCTACTCACCAACCAACCCAGCAGTCGACGGCCGCTCGCGTTCACCGATACTACTGCGAAGCGGCCCCAAAGCAATCGGAAATCGACAATCAAACAACATTCAGTGAAAAACATAACTTAAACTAACATCAAGAAAATAATCACATACTAGTGCTAAACGTTTTTAATTCACAAAATAAAATTATCAATAGTTTTAGGCAATTAAAATTGAATAAAATTCACACAAAAGTTTTGGTGATTGGTGATAAAGTGTAATTACTGTTTACGTTAGTGGTTCAAGAACTAAAGTGTAACAGATAATAGCAGCCACGGAGTTAAATGAAGCGAGATATAATCCGTATTAGCGGAGGATTTGATGCCGCCAGCGAATAAGGTACTACAAACCGGATATTGTACTAGTCGGTCGTCTGACTGCTTCACCTATCCTATAGCTACACCACATTCTCTTATGTCCAATATTCTTTTGAGAAACGATGTAGTTTTGGGCTTTTTTGTTGGCTGCTTAAACGCTTCCCCGAAGCGGTATGTTACGAGCATCTTTGGTCCAGTCACGCACGCAAGGGATAAATATTTAGAGTAGATAGAAGGCATAAAGTTACCGCCACGGAATGATGCCCTCTCCCCTAATTCACCAGGTGCGGCGTCAACAGGTGTACTTCATTATACTCTATGCATGTTTGATAAACTTTGTTAATTACGTGTCAGTTAAACGGATGTGTGCCTGACTTTTTACTTGAAGATCAATCTTAACAACTACCTGCAATTTAAGTACTCAATTGAAGTCTAGATGACGAAGGACGTGTATTTATGCAAACTATAAAAATATCTAGGTATGCCTCCTTTCAACTTGCCAAAACGTTACACAACATTTCTATGTTCAGCCCCTTACACGAAAAAAATATGGTTGTATCTAATACTCATAAGAAAAGAACGCACTTATCGACGAGCTCGTTTTGAGACATCAGAAAGACATCAACGAAATTCGCTACAAGTTTCGCACCGCAAAACCTGCCAGCATCATACTTATACGAGTAGGAAACATGTTTTTCGATAAGTCATCCAGCAACATATCAAAAACGAAAAATCACAGCTCACAAAAAATGCAGGACTGAAATCGTTAGCACGTAACATCCCATCCCACGCCGGACTGTCAATTTTAAAGGTTTTCGGTGTTTGCGGAGGACAATACGTGTTTATGAGTTTTTATTGACCGAGCTGAGTCATGTCCACGTGAGAAGATCAGCTGCTAAAAATAATTTGAAGCAAGGCATTCTTGGGCTACCTACTACCATAAAAAGCATACCTACATGCCGCGCTGTGTCATCGACATCGGTGACGAAGATCCCACCTCGCGGGGCCATTACTTGCGGCGACTTGCTTCAAAGCAGGTAGTTGAGAGACCTTTCGCAAGGAGTTTTTTGTCCTCAAACCTTTGTTCCGCGAGGGGCCTGAATGGCGGCGCGCGCGAAACCATGGGATTTGTTTGTGTTTGTTAAGCACTTGTTGCTTATTCTTTACTTTTACGTCGTAACTGTGCTTTTGAGTTCCCATAGACTTGCGCTTTCTTCTTAAAAACCATGAAAGTTGACCATTACACCGTTATTGTTATGAGAATTCCATCGGCGTTTATTAAAGTCTTAATAAATGCCAGCGGGACATTGCGTATTGTTCACGCTTTTATCTCGTTATTCGTTAAATGTTGGATAAACCTTTCTCTGTTGGCTCATCGACTAATTTATCGTAACGATTGACCAACATTGACCATTGCTTTCTCGAGTGTTTGTTAATGGGTGTTGGTTAGTAGTTGTGAGCCCAGGGCTCAGCTGAGCGTCCGGGGCGCCGCCCTGCCCCTCCCGCGGGGTGAGTGCCCGCTCCCCGGAACGCCACAACCACCACGATAGGCATCCGTGGCATTTCAACAAAAACCTTCCTTCCCCACAAACCTTTGTTACGAATCTTTTCGTAAGCATTTCATCTGGTTTAATTACAGACAGATGAATAGAACTGGGTTAATTTATTTATACCATTAGTCATCTCTGTGCATTCTTTAACTACCTCTTAGAATCGTAGATAGAGCGCTTTCATCTTTAATTTACCTTTGTCGGAAATTCGTCTGAACTTTCTTGCGTCATGGGTTCGTTTCGATAAATATTTAGATTATTTTACTCCATCATCAGCATCAGAAAGCAAAACGAAGTTGATGGTAATTTAAATCAGTCCTTTGTATTACGAATCGAGTTCGCTTGCGGTTAGTGGGAAAAGTTACCGTGAATGTAACTTGGTCATATGAATTAGACAGTTCCGTTTAAAGTTTTGTGCTCATTGGGAAGACAGATATACTCAGGTATATACTTCCGAGATTCGGAAACCGTTCTTCTTGAGACGTTGTAAGCCAATAGCGATCTATACGTACTTCGCTACTTCTACATTTTCGCCTTTAGCTTCGAAGCGGTATCTCAGATTATTGCGAAGCGTGAAAGGAATGCGGCGATCCTGCTCGGATACAATGAATCATATCTGTGCAAAATATCTAACTGAGGCTGAGATTTGACCGGGGCGGAACTAGACTAACCCTTTTATAGTCAGTTGCAGAAGATTGGAACTCAATTGAAGTTGGAAATCAACAAATTGGATTCGTACCTAATGTTTTGTAACTCGCTCTAATTTTAGATAAGTTTGTCGTACTTGGAATTTGTTTACGTGTAGAAGACAATGCTTGTACGTAACATTAGAACTCTCTTAGAAAATGACTTAGGTATCAAGATCAATATGAGCACAGAATAGGTAAGAGTACTATGATCAGAAGGTGCACTCCAGAACATTTTAAGGCCTACAAATATTGCTGGCTTTTTAATATTCTCTGTTTGCCGTAGACTCTAGAGTCGTAAGTACTCCCCTGACATTAGCACAACAGGCCGAAGTATTTAAGCCATTGGATGTAGGTAGGCAAGTTTCTCATTAGTGTCATATTGGCACGTGAGTGGAGGAAGTGCCTAATACGGAGCTGGTAGCCTGAGGAGAGCCGCATTATGTAAGTAGGTAAATAGGATAATACCAGGTAAGCACACCTAAGCTTACTCTGGCGTCTATACGTTGAGGAAAATGACGGTTAAGACTAAGAAGCCTTGAAGATTATACCTTTATACCTTACGTGTACCTACGTTTCTTATTAAAGTACCTAACGTTAACCTCCATTTAACTTTGGACTTCGAGTAAATCATGAATAGGGCTGCCAATGATAGGTCGGTATGTTATTTTCTTACAAATTTCTAAATTAAGCCTTAACGTAGATCGATTATTCAGCGGGAACGGAGATATCCTATTAGAGTTTTCGGACCTATTGATCGAAGGCTAGCAAGAGGTGGTCTAAAATTAAAAGCTCTTAGGGTTAGTAAGTAATCTCAACTTACGCCAAGTTGGTGACTGACGCGCACAGTTAAACCTTATTAGAATTAAGTAGTTGCACTAGCTTTTATATATTTTCAAGTCCTTCTGAATATAATGTGGTCGTCTTGAAAACGTTGAGTATGAATATGAATAAAGTTGTGTATGCGCCTGTACACAATTAGGCATTAAAATACTCGTAATGCTTTATGAAATTCACCTTTACAGGCTCATATATAACTTACACTCGTATATTTAATGCCTTTTATTTTGCAACAGTCACATAAATAGGTAGGTATCTATTGTAAGTAGATGATACAATATACTCGATCAAAACTCAGTAACGGTGCATCTTGCAATGCTGTACGCTCTACGCAGCCCTGATAGATTTGCAATACACGAGTGCAGGAATACGAGTTAGGTATGCAGTTAGCAGGCCGGTCGATAGGTACAGGCTGCGGCATTCGGTTGCGTAACACCTGCACTTCGTTTATCTCAAAAGCACAGTTAACTTTGCTCTCACAGTTTACACCCACTCCTACAAGGTTGTTTACGGACAAACATTCAAACTAGGGCCGACACACGTGCACAGATGAAAACATTTAGTCTTATAGAGGTTATACCGACGTATGAAAGGCGAAATTTGATAAGCGACATTTTTTAGGATAGTCAATTATTAACTTCGCCTTTCAGTGAAATTCGCTGATTTCTACGATGTAATTAGCTCAATTTCCATAAAAAATGTTCAAGCGTCCATGCATACGTTCATTAAAGTTGGCAATCGCGTAAACAAAGAAATGGACAAAATTATGTCGATACTCAACAAAGGGATTATTCAATGTCGAGATGTTTGTTCAACACAATGGGTTTTTGATTGAGAAGTGTAGATTATCAAGATTAAAATCTATAGAGAAAATTTCAGTTTACAAAAATGATTAATTTTATTAAAAGAATCATAAAGCTTCCAAATACACTGACAGCAGAAGCTGAGCGGAGCGGCACGTTGGTGTGATGGTATGAACGGAACGCTTTATTTTCGGCCTTGTATTATGAATATGGCAACCCATACTGCGCCGCGCCGCCCCGCTTCCGCAGTTAGTGCGTTTAGAGCTTTAACAAAATGTCAGGGAGCTTCAATTATCGGGACAATCCGAGCTAAACGCTTAACGATATTATCATAAAAGTGGTTAGGTTTTTACGTTTCAAGTAGCACCCCAGTGTATCTTACATAAAGACCAAACTTTTTTTCTTTCTAGGCTATCTTTATATCTTTTCTGGGCTAGAAACCTGTCACCACAATATCACGTTTGACCATCTGGTTACCCTCAAGTTGCTAAACGTGGCACTGATTTTTTTAATTCATGTGCTCTGCCTACCCCTCTTGGGAATACAGGCGTGAGAATATGTATGTATGTATGTTTTTTTCTTTCTATGCACTCATCTACAATCAGTTTTCTAAAAGGTTTTGGACTACTGTCCTAAACTCTTTTATCAGGGAACTTTAGTCTAATTTGAATCTCCATTACAAAAACATGGAGAAAATTGCATACAAAGAGCCGTAATAAGGGATCGGTGACAAGCAAGGAGGCTTTCTCTTGAGTAATGTGAATTTAATTCCGGCTTTTTATTACTTCTGAGCTCATTAAAGTGTCATGTTGCATTATGTGGCACCTGTTCGCAGATGTAACAAAACACCTGCGCAATTTGATGGCTATTTACGGAATAAACATTATGCCGACTGATCGATTGACCAATTACAACCAAAAATAGACATTTAAGTAAAAGAAACAGTTAAAGTAAAAGAAGGGTCGTGAATTGGCATCCCAAGTTAGTACCGGGTTTTTGTTTTAATTGACGTACAAAATTAAACTTTAAGTGTAGTGAGAAAAACTGCACGCAGTGATGAAGTGGTCCAATGTGTTGTGTGAATTTCCCAATCCTCACAGGCCCTAGTACAAACTAAGTACAACGCAAGACGCAGAGGGACGTAGTGAAATGAAATGAAACGAAATGAAATGAAATTTAATACGTATTTAATCATCATTATTATCACCTATTCCATTCAAAATAAGTTGAATTTCTATGAAATAATAGTGCTATCAAAATGGTAAAACCCTCCAATTTTAAGCTTGAGAGGGCAGTTGCGGTCAGTTAGTCAAAGCCATTCAGCACTTAACGATATTATGTTTCGTAGAATAGCCGACAGGAGTCGCCTTACTCGTTCTTCATATTAATAAAGTGCTCGTATTTGACGCTCTGTTACCTTGTGCTTGAGATTTAGTGATAAGGAGGCGGTTTGTATCCACAAACAGATACTGAAGTAAACAGACGTTTTGTAGCAGTTTGTATTTAGCTTTTGATTGCGGAGCTGCTTCGTCATTTGTTTACATCGCATCAGCATAATATGAGAACAAGACCGCCGCATTTAAACTTTACGGTCCGCAAAATTGTTTACAAAGCATTCTACACGTAATAAAGCTAATTAATGAACGCTTTCATTAAAGAAGATTGACGGCTTTTAATACATACATAAAGTTAATTGTATTCTTGGATTGGGTAGACAGCGCACGCGAAACGTTACATAGTCAAAACTATAACTATTTCACATTTACTTGCCATTTTTTGCACAACTTTGTGTAAAATTTTTGATGAAAGAATATTAGTAACAGGTGGTTAGTCTGTCGTCTAAAGCATACCCGAACTTATTTCCTTAGTCGCCTTTAACGACATCCACGGAAGAAATGGAGAGGAGTTATTCTAAATCCAAAGAGGGCTTTATTGTAAGGCTGAATTTTATTATTTACGTTAGTGAGTTAATGCATTCTTAACTGTGAAGCGAATAACTCTGGAAATCAGGTACTCGGTAAATAAATAACAATATAAATTTAGACCGACCAATTATACAAGTTATATCATGTACAAAGCATCAATTTACCAAGAGTTTGGACCTTGGCAGCAAGTTTTTGTCACGAGGAACGACCCTACCGCGTAAACTTCCACACAACAAGAATAATTCATGGTATAATGAAATTGAAACGCTCAGTGTCCGAGCCGTGACAAAATATTACACTCTGAGTGTGGAGGTAGAGTACCTTATTACATTTTAACACTCCGTAGACGTAGAAGGCAAGTTGTATCTCCCACTCGTAAAGAAACGTGATAATCGCCACAACCAGGTCACGATCGCCGGGGCTTGAGCCCTTTTGATAAAAACATCCTTATCGCGTTGATAAATCTAATTAATCAACAATTATTTTCGTTGAATTTCTTAAAACGTACAAGTTTCTACGTAACCTAAATATTCAAATAAATGGAAAAGAGGTTTCTTCCTAATAATTAAGTACAAAACTGACAATCCCTTTGCTTGTAAGAACATTAAGTAACTTTTCCGAAGTACGAGTATCTAAAATGAATCATTATACTAATTAAAAATACTGCCTTCGTTCGTAGATTAATTAACTTATAGGAATTCGTATCAATTTATCATAGAAAGAGGTGGGCCGTGCCGGAAGAGAGTAGGCGGTAGTCTTATAAAACTCTTCGAGGGCACGTAGAAGCCAAAACAACGGCGTTTAAGCTCCGCTTTAATTCCTCTTCGCCACCCACAAATTACGAGGGAGATAGAAATCATGATTTTACCGCGATTTTTCTCACTGCATCGCTTACAAATTACACATCTGTCAACAGCCACAATGGCTTTCTTCTCCCACGGATTCCAGCGTCTCGTCTGATGCTGTAATGTGAGATGAAGCCATCTTTTACGAGACCATTCTGCACTTAAACATTCAAACGGCGCACTTACAGAACCATCTTATCACGCGGCTTAATGTTCTTTACTACTTTGTACCATTTTAAACCTAAAGTTCAAAATTCGTCGGTGAAAGAAACAGATAACGAATGACCCCGTGCAACTGTGGCATGGTTTCTTTTGATAAAATAAACGTGTCTTATCGTCAAATGCTCAATAAAATTGAATAAAGTATTACATAAAATAATGTTAATGTCGCAATGGTTTTGAAACTGTAATGGTATTAGAATATTTTAAGTACCAATAAATCTAATTACATCACGCTACGGTATTGCAGTAAAATTGTCTCCTGGTGACATAAGACTCGATGCGCATCAAATTGAAATCACGCTTTCAAAATTATGAATTTCAATATTTTAGTGAGCCTGTAAGTAATAATCATTTCTAATTCCCAAATCAACCAACGCAACGCTAGTAACGTCGATGTATAGTAGGTACCTAGGTGCCTAGTGTATCACCTTGATTCTAACGCCACACTCCGCCTGATAACTTACACAAACACGGTATTGTTTAAAGTTTAATGTTTAAAGTTATGGGTTGTAGGTCTCGTTGTCCTCGATCTATTGATCTAGTAACTGAATAGAGATTTCCAGTAATTTCTTATGTCAAATTACACATAATCTTCTTCAGACACATTTGATAGTAGGAGATCGTAATTACTGATTCGGTGGTTATAGTGCCATTATCATCATTTACAACGTAGTTGTAGACAGATAAGATCTTGACACTTAGCTTTAATTCTTAATTAAAGTGATTAATGTAAATAAATCGCTGCATTTCTGAGGAACGTAAAAGTTGTACTAAGGTACCTGGGTCGAATATGGCCAGCCGAAAAATATGGCCATACCCCTACACAGCCATAACTATAGCGAGATCTACAACTTTGTTTATATGCACTGTTACGTCTAAGTGTAAGTAATGCTCAGGTGTCGCCACCATCTTCCCTGCGGCAACGATGGTTCTGCAATGGCAGTTGATAGAAACCACGTGTCACGGATGCAAATATTCACACATAAGTTTTAATGTTTTTTTGGTTTCTGTTGACTTTTAGCTAAACCTATGTAGTCTATTTTTGTCATTACTAATCGCAAATTATATGGGTATGTTTTTTTCAAGCTTACTTTTATATATTTTTGTTTTTTTAACTTTTAAGTGAAATGTGAGTACAACTGCAAATATGGCCACTATGTGGCCATATTAATCTTATTGGTTTTTGAGTTTCGGCAGCAGCTGGCCATATTAATCATATAGATATTTGTTTTCAGTCTTTCTCAATTTTATTTATTTCCTTCTCCTTACAGAATATTATACAGGGTGACACAGAAGACGTAATACAAAACCATTTATTTATAGAAGTTACCTTAATACTTAAAGATCCCACCATGTCCCGTATTGTTTAACTAATTGGAAGTATCGTTTTTAATTTTTTTAATTCGTCCTGTTATTTTCTGCTCCTCATGGTTACCCTAACACAACTTATTAAGTGTAAAATGTTTGAAATCAGTTTCATAGTAAATACTCTTTTATCTTGGCCGGTAATTGATGAATAAAACACATTCTGACACGGTGACGTTACTTGTCATAACAAACACATCTCGAATTGCTTTCTAGTTTTTACGAGTTTCTCTCCCAAAAAATGTAACGAATTGAATAAGTTTAAGTTTAGTGTTATATTACGATGTCTTCTGCCTATCCGTACACCCATATTAAGCTGTCGGACATGGTGGCACTTTATTTTAGGTCATCGATCACGGTGCAAACACAAACCCTGTTTCACCTAAGATACCCCGAGTCTCCAACTCCAACCCGGCTGTTATAAACTCTACAGTCCAAAATTTGAGGAGTTTTGGTCAATTTAGAGTTCCAGTACATACTCAAAGTAGAGAAAACTACAATATTCAGACGCTATCAGAAATGTACGAAGACCTGCTAAGAAATGTACTACCAACTCTACTGCAAGTAATTCCACATCATAACATAGAAAACATGTATTTTCAACAAAACGGGGCTCCAGCTCATTTTTCTTTGCGGGTTCGAGCCTATCTCTGGACCAACAGTTTCCTGACCGCTGGATTGGACGCGGTGGTCCAGTCGCGTGGCCGCCCCGTAGCGTAGTTTTTTGTGGAGTGACATCAAAAGGCGTATAAATTTACCAACGAGGATACAACACCGTCATGCACAGAACTCCGTGAAAAAATAATACAATCTTTCGATGCCGTCAACAAAGCCAACGAGTTTGTACTCGGTAGACTGAAGTCGAATCTAAGACGACGTGGGGACTTGTGTTGCCGAGAGGGTGGTGATCACATCGAGCACCTATTTACATACATTTAAGAAGTTTACACAATTTTATTATGTACTTAGTTTAAAAATAAATTTAAAAACAACTCAACTTGGCTTATTATTCAAATGAATGCATTATTAGAAATTGCTGAAAGCACCTAGTATCGCAATTATTATTACCTGACGCTCGCTGAGTGCAGAGATAAAATAATTTTACAAGTTCATTTGACAGCTAATTACTTGCTGTAGGGTGTCCATAATTCAAGATTTAAATTATTTTTTTTGTTAGAAATTTAACAAAAGTTAAGCAAGGCCAATCTTAATGATTCACTAATTGCATTACATTATTTTTCAACAACTGAGTCGGATAAGTTTGTTTTGTATTACGTCTTCTGTGTCACCCTGTATAACTCCACAATACATATCAAAATCAACCTGAGGAACTAGTTTACTAATTACCAGTTAAAAAAAATGTTTTTTGTTCTTTTTGTCCATTTTATATAATTTATTAATTTAATGTATCGCACTAAGTCACGTGTGGTCTGAGGTTTAGAACTACACCTCTCCATTTCGTCTGTGAATGTCACAAGAGGTTACTGAGGAAATGGGTTAAGCTATATTGTAGTCGACGGGCTAGCAACCTGTTAGTATTGTACCATTTATATCCAGCCTTACGCCCAAACTTGAAAGTGGCCCCAAAAGGTCTTAATAGTCATAGATTAGTCTATGTAAAGTTTTCTGTGATCTGTCTAACCCGTTTAGGAATACAAGCGTGGGGTTATGCATGTGTACAAAGGACTTACCCCTTACGTATAGAAATTACTTCTATAATTAATTCATACGGTTAATATGGCCCATCACCTGGCCATATTCACATACACTGTCGGAAATATGGCCATTTTCCCAACTTTCAAAAAATGAACTCCCAACTCTGACCTATTATATTCTAGATATTTTTATGCCTACCATATATTACCTAAATAAACACATTATCGAATAAATAGGGATTCGTCACTTCCAGTATTATACAAGTGCTTTATATTTAGTGTCAAACCTTAACGTGGCCATATTCGACCCAGGTACCTTATCTGTTTAAATAAAAGCGGTCGGAGTGGTTTTGGTTCATTTGTTTTGGCGGTAGGTAGTAAGAGTATTATGTAACTTTGACCATAAATCAGTTTAATTATCGTGGAGGTTGACGATCCGTTATGCCCACAGGCGAAATATTTATCAATTAGTTTTACTTAATGAGCTGTCTGAATAAAATTCTTAGTGCGATCGCTTTCTGTATACTTACTAAAGTAAGGAAACGTCTGGTTGTTCGTACACCTTTAGCTGAAAATATTCCATTTGCGACGCAAGCGTTTATTTATTCTACGCAAAACCATTGTAGATATTTTTCAATATGAAACCCTTCCAGTTGTTGTTTGGAATTTGTTTTATATGGTCATTGGTAATATGAAAACGTCTCAAAATTAGTTCTAACGTTAGTAAATCCGATTGCATGAGTATATGTCGGGTGATGTTGTTAGCAAGTTATATATTATTATTAGAACGTAAAATATCACAGCTACATGTAGGACTGTAGGTAAGTACTTGCTATAACAAGCATGAGGTTTTTAATTAAAGTAATGCCATTTTTGTCTTAATAATATTAACTATTGAGTTGAGTTCAAGAAGGTTCCATGATTCCACGCCATACATTGGTATTCTTGGAGGTTTTGGATCCAACAGAGTGAACCATAGACTATTTCTACGTAGATTTGCATCTAAAGCATCCGTTTCATTGTATGCTAAAAGAAAGGTAGTTTTAAATAGGGCTCAAAACCACCGCGGCATAAAGTTCTAGGGCTTTTTGTTAGCAAGCTACCGTTACACGTCTGCTGGTCCTATTGTTTCTGGTTTAGTGAACTTGGGAGCTCCGTACTGCACCGCAGTTTTAGATAACGCTGGTAACTCTACCCGTGTTCAAGTTTAACAATTGTCGAGACAAAAAAATGTCACACTGAACCCGCCACGGTCTGCCAACTGCGACGTTTAGACCTAAATTGACAAAGTTAATGTATTTTCAACAATTTACGTAATTTTCCAAGACGCTTTTCATTTCATTCCGACCGTAATAACCCACAATTTTGTCAAACAAATTGAAATTGCTCGTGTTTTGATTTCAAACTCGAACTGTTTTTTGCTACAGTTGACAGCCTTTCTAGTTCTTTCTTTGTGCGAATTATTCGTACTTAATTCCTTTTAACCCACGGAATTCCGTTTAATTGATGAATAAGACGTTCTAATTTCATTAAACGCCATTGGAATGTCGCTAGTGTCCAATTAGTTAAAGAATTTGATTGATCAATGATCAAGCTACAAGGAAGCCGGCTAATTCTTAAAACTATCGATTCCGTGTCTAAATTGTCTGAACTCGCGCGCGGGATAGGCTACCTGTCATTATCTGTCGTCTCTTGTTAGACAGTGACAGGTATAGTCTACCTCGCGAGCGACTCAACTCGCGCTTTGCCGCTTGGACCAGACGCAATGCGGAAATGAGAAATAGTTTCTTGTCAGACATTGAAACCCATACGCAGAGGAAGCTGGTATTTCCTTTGAAAATGGCTCACGTCACAGTTATACCTGTTCAATATTTCTAACTCAGAATAAGAACAGACATTGCCAGTATAACCTGATTTAACCAACCAAACTGCTTTACTTTAGTGCTTAGCTTTAATAGACTGAGGACTTAGAACTGATTTAATCCAGGGCCAGGTAGATATGTATTCTAGTATACAAACAAAAATTACTTATTTATCTTTAGTCCTATCAAAGGGTCGCTATCCAGAATTTTGTCATCTTAGATCTAGGTCATTCTTGTTATTCTTTGTAATATCACGTATTAAAAGCTGCTTTACCTTTACATGCTTACCACCGAATTGATTCCACGCGCGGATTGTGATAAGCTAATTCTACACGGACGAAGTATATTTATAAAAACAATGTCCAATGATATTTATTACTACTACTGCTCTCTTCGTCGTTCTAGTTTTGTACAAGTAATAGCCATAAAGTATTAAGCATCTAAATAAACCTTTTATGTTGACTTAGGTATTGTATTTACACATTCGTTTGCGGGTACAATTCGTGTTCAATGTTCTTACGTAGTTACTTACTTGATTCTTTTCATTTGCTTTACAGAAGCGATAACAGTTAAGGACTGTATTAAAGAAGTGACGTCAATATTTATAGCGTACTTTACTCGTTAACGTTTATGCCGAAGACTGATTTTGTTGAAGTCGTGTGTCTAATAGGAAAGTTGCTTGGTAATTAAGACATGTAATAAGTTCTCCGTTTCATAACATTAGATTTTTAAGTAAACACATTTTTGAGAAAACCCAAGGCGTCACCGCAAATGGTGACACAGTTTGTATTGAGAACATTAATAAACAGTAATAAGTGTTATTCCGATAATGATCTCCAATTTTATCTATTAAAAGTCTAATCATAAACGAAACGGAGAAAGTATACGTAGATGCAAACGACAACGAATATCATAGGAAACTTTAACACCATACTTAGTTTTATTAGTCCTCGCACGTACCAGAAGGCTTCCCAAGTCGGCACGTCAGTTTTTGCCACGGGCTACGTTTATCCCTTTCTATTTAGTCGTGTGCGTAAAGGATGGTTGTATACGTAAAAGCCCTGGTCCATGGAGTCTGTAGAAAGGAGCACGCGCCACCAAGGACGAAGCGCGCGCGCCGGTTGTTCACCTCGAACTCGTACGTCGCAGGAATGCGCGGGAACAGATCGCTTGCGGTCGCTCCGACGGTGTCCGATACAGCCTTGCCTTAGGCCGGCCACATACATTCGGAATTTTTCCGTTCGGAATCCCGAATCAGACTTTCCGAACGCAGTCAATCCATACAAAATCTATGGACCGCCACACACATTCGCAAGCTTTCCGTTCGGAATTCCGCACGGAATTTTTACGAATGTGTGTGGCGGTCCATTGATTTTGTATGGATTGACTGCGTTCGGAAAGTCTGATTCGGGATTCCGAACGGAAAAATTCCGAATGTATGTGGCCGGCCTTATCAGTTATATATGCTGCAGGTAGGTACTACCTACCTATATCGCGCGGCGTGTTAAGATCGCTCAGTAAACAAGTTTATCAATTTTTATGCCTCCTCCACATTACTAGCGAAGTTGATAGTGTAGTGTAGAGAGAGACACTGGCTTGGCTCGTCAAATTTCGCCTCACCTCTGACTCCCTTTGTTTGTTGTTGGTTTTTGTGCCCGAGTCAAAGGGCTCAATCGCGAAGTTGAACGAGTGTGTAGAGACACACTTCGGACTTCGCCGGAGTTTGCCGAGGAACTTCGCTGAGGAACTTCGCGAGTTGTGTGGAGGAGGCATTAGGTCTTTTCGGTATCAGAGGAGTGGGGTGGACAGCACTTTATTGGTAGATCATTTCACCACCCTGCGTTGCCCTGGATGCGCGAATACCCCCACTAGTTTCGCCGAGCAATCTTAAACCACCGTGCGATACATACCATTACCATGAATTCCTAGTGACCGTGCTCGTCACTGTAGCATGTCGGTATTGTCGGTGTAGAGAATTTCCTTCTAGCTGTCACATGTGGAAGTAAATACCGGTAGTTGTGGATCAGTAAATTACTCATCGAATCCAAACGCCAGCGACTATCGCTTTGCTATCGTAGAATATCGGTCCCATGAATCACAAATTTGACAGTTGTGTCGACAACTTGAATCGAAAACTACTTGAAGCTATCGACTGGCAACTCATTGTGTGTGTCCCACACTAACTAGTACTGTGTAAAAGAGAGATGACAAACGAATCTATGATAAAAATGCTAAGCTAGCTCCAGGAGTTTTATTTACTTAGGGTTATAGAGAGTAAATTCAGCGCGGAAGTTAAAAATTGTTTGTCAATTTGATAGGTACTAAATACGCATGAGATGTTGAAAAAGCCGCGAATAGAGTGCTTGCTATCCCTTGTAGAATAATATTGGGAGAGTCCAGCGTGATTTCCATGTTAAAACAATTTCGAATGAATTTAGAATAAACAATTCTGGGATGCTTTCTTTGAAATAGCTGTTTAACTTATTTATACTACGATAGACAATACATAGAATGCTCGTTTACTACTGCAACACGCAACACAGGAAATAAACTGAGTGTATTTAAAACCAAATAATTATACTTTTACGTCGATGTTAAAATAAATCACTGCAACAAATTTATAACTGTTTGTTCCATTATAATAATATCGTCGTAATATCGACGGTTGATGCAGAGCACTTTAATTTAAAGCATTAACAAAAGACATTTATTTAATTCTTTATTTTATCGATTCACTCACTTCAAGCTTTAACTTTCTAACGGTTTTTTAATTGAATGCCTTGTCACCAATCCGGTGCCGCGCAACTGGACATAATATAAGTATATCAATTTCAGCGTAACAGTTTTCGATATCGTTTTCAATAAAACCGTGTTGATATTAAAACCGTAATCTCACGTTTTGTTATGTAAATGTAACTCAATATTTACGTTGCTCAATCAGCCGACGAGTATGCGAGAGTAAATAAGATCGTATCTGGTATCGTTGATTGCCGTACGGAGAGTGATATCGATTCCGTATGCGTTTTACCTGCACGCTATTTATACAAGCAATCAATATGTCGGTTATGTCCGCTAGTTTAAAAAGGTCTACGTAATTTGCTTTGTTATTTGTGGGAATGTTTACCGTTTTAGTGTCGTGTTTAGAATCACGTACATTAATTACGGCTGTGTTCCCACTAGTGATGTTCCGGATATCCGTATCCGTATCCGTATCCGCGGATATCCGAGGGAAAAGAAAAATCCGTATCCGTATCTGTATCCGTTACTTTTCGAGCGGATCTTTTACGGATCTTTTTCAAGTGATGAGGTAGAATTACAAAACTATTAAAATCCACTCAGAGTATTTTTTATGTATTTAATTCAAATATTTGGCACCATTACATTGCAGAAATCTAGATAGATAGATCTTTATAACCAAAACAAAAGTAACTATCCGCGCAATGCAAATCAAAACATGTCCTGCCTGACGTTGCGGCGACCGTAACGTCAACTATCGTTTCATTTCAAGGCCGCGGGTGCTGACACCAAATGTATAAGAAAATAATAATCCGTATCCGTATCCGTATCCGCGGATCTTGACTCTAAATATCCGTATTCAGATCCGTATCCGCGGATATACATTTTTAACGATCCGGCACATCACTAGTTCCCACATGGGGTAGGTAGACCACACGAATCGTTACATATTTAGTCAAAATCATGACTGTTTCACGGTTTGTAGACACTTTTAGCGGAATTTGAAGTTGAAAGATAGATGAAAGAGGTATAATAGTGACAGGTTGCTAGCCTGTCGCCTATAGCAGGGGTTCCCAAACTGTGCGCCGCGGCGCCCTGGGCCGCCGCAGAAAGTAGGTACTGAGGGGCGCCGCGTGAATCGATTTTTTAACATTATCCGAAACCATTTCCATATTTTTACACAATAGGTACATATTTTCATTTTTATGCCTCTCTATCTGAATACTACCATTATCTGAGTCTATTTGTACTGTATCTTTTTGAAATGGTTACATAGGGTAGGGCGCCGTGACAGAATTCTAAACTTGTGGGTGCGCCGCGGGCTGAAAAAGATTGGGAACCCCTGGCGTGCTATAGCATACCTTAACCTTTTGACCGCCAAAGACGCCATATCACGTCATCGCAAGTCAGTGCCCGTGACGCCACGACGTTAAATGGTGCGTCGAAGTTATTGCGAAAGAACTGAAATATAAAATGCTGCAACATTTTTTCTAGGTTTACTTTATTTATAGGTAGTGTAAGTTATTTTATACCTAATTTAAATAAAATAATACAGCACCATTCGAAAAAAAAACAAGCATTATCTAAGAGCCGACTCACGTCGTGGCGTTAGGAGCACAGCGTTTCACTTCGCGCCTTGGCGGTCAAAAGGTTAATCTATTTCCTTAGTCGCCTCTTAATATCTCCATGGAAGAAATGGAGACGTGTTATTCTAAACCCGACACCATACAGGACACTTCTCGATTTAGTCAGTTGATGTCGTAAGAGCAGTCCAAGGAAATAACGTCTCACTACTATACCTCTGAACTAAAAATCAAAAGATCATGTTGAAAGTGGCTGCGTAACTTAAGGTAGTTGTGGTTTCGACTGTCACCCTCTTAGGGGTGACACATGGCTGTGAACTTTTAGTAGTCAATTAAAAACTATAAAAGGTAAAAAAAACATGTGGTCACACTGTCGATAAATAAACAAGAATCATAATTATTTTTTATTTTAACCGTTTCTATCGAGTTCTAGGG
>BHDV01045107.1:120587-167300 GCA_005406045.1 Adoxophyes honmai
GGGGGGGGGCACGTACAATATCCGCCCCGGGTGTCACCCATGCTAGCTACGCCACTGACCCTGCCTGCCCTATTTTGGGATTACAAGCAAGATGTATGTATGTATGTATGTGTGTATTTACCAAATAAGTGCACTTCAATCCGCCGAAAGCGTTTGTTTCTTAGCTCACCGTCAGAACGTTTTATCTTTAGCCATGTCAACATCCCTGTGACGGATCTTAGACAGACAGGCGAAACGAATGAGCTCAGTTAAAAATAGGCAATTATTAATTAGAAACTGTCTGACACCTTTGCCTACGGGCTTCAAAAAAGTGTCAACGAAATCCACTGTGCCAGCAAAGTGACGAAAATTTAAATTGTTTCGAAAAAGAAGCAAAACTGTAATTGATTAAACAGCAAATTTCTGTTCTGAAACAATGATTAATGACTAATTGATTGATCTATTGTTTAAAACTTTCGCAATTTCAGATTTTTTCACAGCGGCTTAATGTGCGGTTGTTGAAGTAGGTAGCTATAATAATGCTTATTGCACGATAGCCTTGTTTTTTACTACATCGTTATTGTTAGTACATAACTAGTCAAAAGTACCTATATTTATCAGTTGGGTGGATTTCATCACGTTTTTTTTATTACCTAGACTTTTCGGCTGCGTTACAGCGACCATGGTCAAGAGACTCAAGACTAAGATAAGAAAATAATTTGACAAACGTTTAAAACCTGTTACACTCCAAACCTTTGATTCCTAACCCACCATTGAACTTATTTATTTAAATACAGTTAACGTCATAGTGTCTTTAATCTTTAATAATATGTTTAAACTTTATTAAGTTTAGTGTGATGTACACGCAAGTAAGTAACAAATCATCTCTTTCAACCGAAATATACGAATAAAAATCGTTGGGATCACGACCCCGAAATCACCCTGTATAAAGAAGTAGAACGTGTCAGATTGTGTACCTTTCAACATGGTAAATACCTACTAATACTGGTGCCTGTACCTACCACAAGCCCTTATACCGCAGGTGGCACACAAACCTCTTATTCCTCCTAACGAGCGATAAGTACACCAGTTTTCTATGCGGGACCGGTCAGCAACCACAAAAGTCGCATATCGTGGGAACGATCCAGTTCACACAGAAGCATGCGATAAATACTACAAAATAAAGAGTGGAAGATATGCGCTGAGTTCCCACTTGTTTACAATCTGTAAGGCACTGCGCAGACGACAGACTTTTGTGCGATCGAGTCTGCGGAGCAATAAAATTTCTGAATGGCGCGCAAACAGTTTCCATTCAGAGTTTTTATTGCTCCGCAGACTCGATCGCACAAAAGTCTGTCGTCTGCGCGGCGCCTAGGTGTCTGTGTGGTGTCGGATTTAGAATAACACCCCTTCATTGGCTTCATTACTTCCGTGGATGTAAGAGGTGACTAAGGAAATAGGTTAAGGTATATTTTAGGCGACTGGCTAGCAACCTGTCACTATTATACCTGCCAACTTAAAACCTAAAAAATATATGCTAGACGTGGTCACGAAACGTAAAATAGTCATGGTTTTGTCTATTTAGCATTTCCTGTGCTCTGTCTACCCCATTTAGGAATATAGGCGTCATATAGAAATGAATGCCAAGATTACTTAAGGATATTTCATGGCATTGCACGTAACTTATGTTACGTACGACGACGAATTTCTCTGGCTGTTCATAACTAAATTGGTTAGGAAAGTGCTGAGAGTAAGGTATATACTCGTAATTATTGCATTAATCCTTCCTTATAATTATTGCATTAACTGTATAATTTTGAGTAACGAGACAAAAAACCCTTCATCATAATCAGAGTTGCAATAGACGCTTTTAAAAAGTGCGTTAGAATTGTTCTTCATTACGTAATGGCCATTCTATCTATTGAAAGCTTTTAAGATAGAGTATTATTTTCTGTTGCGTAAGTGAAAATAAGTAAACATGTAATCAGATGCTATCAGCTGTCAGCCGTTCACAATTAAACTTTATTATTGTTTTGAATAACAATTAATTATGCCTATTCAGCCTTTGGTTACAGCAATTTACAAATAAACAGATAAAGGTGACAGCTCAGTGTCTAGTATCTGCATCTACGTAATACATTACGTTTGTATCTCCAAATGGGATAGGCAGAGTACACGGAACGTTACATAGACTTAACCATGACTATTTTCCGTTTCCCAGCCGCTTTTCGCATGTTTCACGTTCCAAGTTGAGACTGGTTGCTAGTCATTACGGATTTCTTCAGTCGCCTCTTACGACATCCACGAAGAATTGTAGAGGTGTTACTCTAAACCCTTGTAGTAGGTATCCAGATAATTTTTTAGTTAATATTAATATAGATACGATATTAATACTTACGAAGAGCTGTTTATTTCAACACTTGAAATCAGATCACGAAAAAAATGCTTCGCTATTTATAATTGCTCCAGACAAAATTGCAAAAATATCGTCTACACGCCAAACGACTAAACCACTATTAAAATCTGCAGACACCTAGACTTCCAAGAAACGAATTTAGCATCTCACGAGACGCGGCGCATTAAAAATGTGAACGTAAATTTTGTTGCTATTCAATATTCCGTCTGGGTATGCGTTGTCGTAGTCTCAAATAAAGCTGTAGTTTTCTGATGATTCAATAACTCTTATGTAACGCAAGATATGTATTTTTGATAGTTTTATGTGCAAATGGGTGCCTTGGACTGGCCATAGATATTGGACACTGAACACAAGATACTCGTATATTATGTAGAGTTGATGAGCTCCTGACTTTTAACATTACCAAGTTCTCTTCCGAACCGAGCAGAAGCAACAATATTCCTTAAAGCCTGTCGTTAGGTACCTACTTGTAAATGCAACGGAATCTTTGGCATACACTTTATCTGAATCTAGGTTAATTCAGCAAGATTGACATTGAGGATCAACTGTGGTTGTCGTGGTGCGTTCTATATGCGTAAACAGAGACTATCAGATTATCTGGCGTAGTTCCAAGTGGACCAGCCACTAGCACTCGCCTGTAAAACGCACCGCAAATTTACACACTTGTGACCCAGACTAAACAGACATTTTACGCGTCTGTCCCGATTGCTTTTGTTTCAATTGAGCATTAAACAACATCATCCATTCTTTTCATCTTGTTAGTAATTAAATTATTAAACTTAATCAATTATGAGGTTAGCGCGTAACGTAGCTCTTTTAGTGAGTATTTCAATTTGAAATCTGCAGCATAAAACTTGCTCGTGCTTTACAATAAACGTTACAAGAACTTCGTTGTTAAACTGACACATCCTCTCAACTAATTGCCGGCAGGTCTTAACCCTTAATTTGGCAGTGTACATCATGATGTACATTGTCAAATGTTCTTTTTTTTTTTTTTTTTTGTAACTAAAATTTTTGACCTAGTTTCCCTGCGAGGAGGCTCGAATTCACGACTTTTTTAATTCTTGCCAATTTAAGGGTTAACAGCATTCTGCTTTATAACAGCTAACCAGCGTTACTAATTACATGCACAGGTTAATGTTTAGTTCACCGAGGAAGCTCTTGCGGCGTTTAACACGAACCGGTCGGCCGGACATGGCCGCATGTCATTAGTTCGCATCCGTTGATGATCTTGCACTCGCCAACCTGACGACTGACAAGTCATTAACAAAGTATAGTAAGACCGGATGGAACTGAGGACTGACAAAGCGATATGAACACAAACGCATAAACACGTTTGATCTTAAGTCATGCCGTCTAAATGCGATTCAGTCTAGGTCTTTAATTGCTGGTTTACCTAGACAAGGCGTGAGTAGAGTTGCTCGCGAGACAGCCTGTACCTATCACTGTCTTAACGAGACGAGTAAGAAAGTGACAGGTTTCGCGCGCGAGATATAAATTGAAACGAAGTCTCAAAGAAACCCATAGCCACGTCAATAGCCAACAAGACCTCATAAACGCTCTGAAACTCTGTTGGGAACGAACACCTGATCGAAACATCACTCAGCTGATCGAGAGTGTTCCAGATAGGCTCAGAGAGTGCATACAAAGCAGAGGAGGTCCTACTCGATACTTAACAAAGACGTCCGGCAAGTTAATAAGAAAAAAAGGCAATCAAATTATTTATCGACAGACCTTTTAGTGCTCATTTTTCTTATAATAATGTGCATTTGTGTGTAATGTGATCAAATTAAACAATTTTAACATTTCTTTGTGGTTAAATAATGATTAATATCCTAATTTAAAATTGACTAAACGTAATAACCTATTAGTATTAGACTTTATGCACAAAAATTACAGGGCAAATACATGGTGGGCCCTAATTTGTTTCGAGTAGTTTACATTCTGTCACTGTCTAATGCGAGCGTTGTTGCGTGCGAGATAGTCTATACCCGTCGCTGTCTAACTGTGACAGGTATAGACTATGTCGCGCGTAATTCCACTCGCGTCCTATCGTCGGCGGCACATCAAAACTATATATTACTGACAGAAGAGACCCAAAAAGAATCTTAGCCTCCGAAATGAGAACGGGTCACCTAACACGATCCAGCTCAATTTCCGCCGATCGTAGGTCCGCCTTTACCGTGTCAGTCTTGTGGTGATCGAGGTCTCTGAGGTCTGACATATCTTTACAGTATGTATATCGATATCCGAATTCATCCCGTCGCACTTGATTAAATCCCTACCGCAAAATTGGGTGTGAAGCTGATGTTCTCGGCACTAAACTTGACAAGTAAACTTAGTTCAATAAGGCCCTGAAAGATTACTTTACGAAATTATGCACAGAATGAGCAATTTAAATAAATAAAAAGATCTAATAAAATTTTTAAACAATTAATACAATCTTTCTAATTTCACGCAATTAGCCAGTAAAAAATGATAAAGAAAATAATCATTTAATTGCGTAATTGATGAAATCAATTAGGGTGATGACACAAATCTAATTAAGTAATCACCAGACGACATGTTTCACCCACTTGATTAGTTTACACTGTTGTAGACATAGATTAAATTTACTGTCTTAAATTTGTTAGTTTACGCTCTGAAAAGCAATAGCTTCTAATAAAATTAAAAATATAAATTGACGCTAATTGAATCACTAATTAACATCTCGCGTGCTAGTAAACTTGCACTTTTAAATGAAGAATATGAATATGTCGCAAAAAACGTAAGAGTTCACGTGATAAATCGCACCTCCCCCCATTTCTATCAGCATTCGTTAAACGTGGGAAAAGCTGACGGAGCGTGTAAGCAATTCGCTGTTATATAACATTGTTGGGCTTGTGAAAATAATATGAATAATAATACTTCGTAATTGCTGGATATAAAACTGAGTGTATTATTGACATTAAAGTGCGAGACGGAATGTTTATGATATAACATTATATTGTTATGATAGACATGGTTTTTATCGAAAGATTATCTAGGATTAATATAATTTATTCATAAAAAAAGATAATTTTAGTATGTTGTTTATTTATGCTTTAAATCATTTTCTATCAGCTTCAGATAATGCATAGTAGTATAAATAATAAATTGAAGTTCCTTGATAGTGCGTAAGTCTTCACACAAATGCTATACTCACTCTCCTTATCAACCTGCCCACGATATCGCGTCTTCGATTAAGTAACTCGAATTGATCAAGTCGTTCGTTACGGTCTACGTGCTATGTAGCACGCAAATGCCCTAATTTGTTTTTTTTATCATACAGATTTCTTTTTCTCTTTTAAGACATGAACTGTTTTTGTTTCAGGCTTGACCCTCCAATCGCACAGTCACAGTACCAAATGGAGAACAAAAAGTCAGCGCCGGCGACGCAACAGCCGTTGACACAACAACAATTGATGGCCCACCATGTACATCCCGATCAGATCTACAATCATCAGCATCCACCCATCGCCACTCATCTCTCTTCGCCGCAACCAGGACAGCTTCAACCGAATGGGGTCATGCACCAACTCCTTCAAAGCCAGTACCACTCCAACGTCGATGCCCGTTCACCACTCCTTGAAAACAGACATGAATTATATGGCACGGGATACAGTCAGCAAGACTATGCCAGGCAATACGGAGTCAACGATAACTACAACTACCCCCAGTCACCTCCTAGATTAGAAAGAACAGAATATAACACGGACCATAACGTTAATAATGAAATACTTCACAATATTCCCAAAGGCTATAATGCTGAAGTGTACCAAGACTATTTAAAACGAAACCCACCGAAGGATACCAACCAAATATACCAAAATCATCAACCGACATATAGGTCAAATTCAAACCAGTACGGTTCCAAGCCGTATCTCCCTTATTCCAGTAGAATAGGGTCGAATAGTAATACAGAGCTATTGCGAAGGCAGTATAATGAGATTCAGCAAATGAAATTGCAACAGCAGCTGCACTACCAAAACCAGGCGCAAATGCACCAACAGCAGAAGTTCGCAGAGAGACAGCTGTTGCTTCAACAGATCCATGGCGTGCAACCACCACCCAATTTACAGAATAGTATATACTCCGATGGTTCTTATAGAGATTTAGATAGATATAGTAGTAAAAACGATTTCAAGGAATACAGTAGTCCCGACATACAAAAAGATATTGATAGATACGTCCAAAATAATGAATTCAAGGAACCGGAAAAATCAAATAGACAATATCCTGATCCTCGGTGGCAGTCCAATCAGCAAACTGACTATAGAGAACCTGAAAGGTATAGAAGGCAATCTGAAGGGGATAAAGGGAAAAGCCAATCTCCCCCTTCGGATCAAAGTCCAAGGAACAACGTCGGCGTCGTGTCACCTATGAAGTCCAGCGAGTCAAGTAGTCCTAGTGTTAAGTCTCCTTCTTCGGACAGTCGGAGAAGTAGTGGTGGTACCCAGGCTTTGCGATCTCCAATAGCCCAACGTTTGCCATCTGCACCTGTTGCCATGGCTGGCGTGTTATACAAACAAGGATCCGATGGCCTTAAAGTATGGAGGAAAAGGTGGTTTGTCCTGTCGGAATACTGCCTGTTTTACTATAAAAGTAAGTACTTGAAATATTTTAACATGTCTTTTATGTCTTTATTTAATTTATACATGGTCAATAATAGTTAATATCATGAATTCATGAGCCGCCACGAAGTTATTTTATTAGTTTTAGTTGTTTAGAAGTTGTCCAGTCGTGTCTGTTATTTTTTGTTTCCAATTAAGCATGACAAGTACTTTTTAATAATGTCATTATGATGTTTACCTGCAGTGACATAGTTCCATGGTGGCTCATATATGAATATCCTTGACCGTAGGTATATTATGCGAGAACACCTGTTTGCGATAATGTCATCCATATTTATTGGCATGCGGGCTAAGTTGATGTTGTTTTTTTATTTAAAAAGGTCACGACGAAGAGAAGCTGCTGGGTTCCGTTCTTCTACCTTCGTACAAAGTGTCAGCTTGCACGGCCGAGGACAAAGTATTGCGAAAATTCGCATTTAAATTGGAGCACGCCAATATGCGCACCTATATTCTTTGCGCTCCGGACCAAGAGGCCATGATGAAGTGGGTGAAGGCGCTGACCATGGCGGCACTCATGCAAAGCCCCAAGTAAGATATCCTTTGATAAATCGATTGCGGTTTAGATAACCATTATTAACTATGCCATTGCTTTTAAAAGAACCTGTCAGTTAAGCATAGGTATACAAGATTACATATCTTTTAATTCACCTCGTTTAAAAACGAGAAGCCAATACACCCGGATGAATAGCCAGATGTGAGGCGGCGACAAGTAAAATAAACGGAGCAACGTTCAATTGTTTTGCTTTCCCTTCGTCTTGTTAACATTGCACCGGGTGGCCCGCGCCGTCACGCCCTAAGTGCAGGGATTCAATATCAAGGCCAGTATAACGGTGATTTAGAAGTCCGCAAAGTAATTTTAGACCGTCTATTTTCAGTGACCAGCCTCAAAAGCAGAGCGAACGGGCAGCTGCAAAAACAGAGGTGGGTATTATTGTGTGCACGAACATGTACCGGTGCAAGTGATCGCCAATTAGTTTGCTAGAGCGGAACCAAGGACAGCGATTATGATGGCAGTCTAACTGCAGATAATGCACGGACGATGCCGTAAATTGTTACTGTCATTGGCGACTTGATACAAATGTAGCTACTTGTTTTGCAAAGGGATTAATTAAGTAGATCATTCCTACTAGCTCATATACTTTATTTAAAACCGTACGGCTAATACAGACTAGTTATTCTATGGCATGTTTACGTTTCAGGACGATGAAATACCCGGACCAACTTACGCAAATGCACCGCCTAAACCTAGACGTTCTAATGAAGGATACAATTCACCCGGATCCGATATGTAAGCAAAACATTAGTCATTTAAAATTAAACAAACCACTATTTAATTTTTGAACTTTGATATTAATTACTTTTTTGTGATAACGAGAATACCCAATGAAATATTCCAGATACGATCCAAACTACGACCTACTCAAACAGCCAGCATCACACTACAGTCAAGGCACTAGTCACACACGCTACCAGGAACACAATTACCCGAGCAGTCAAAACCAAGAGAGCATTTACACTCGGAGCCCGCAGTCACCACCGGCCCCGCCGCAATACCCGACGAAGCGGCCTTACGACACCCACCATCTCTCTCTGCCTCTGACAAACACCGTCACTGACAGACTCGAAAACAACCAGCCAAGCACCTCGACCTCCACGTACAAGACAACACCTAATTCCCCTTACTTTGATAATAGGAGCAGAACCCAGCCCGAAGCCAAGCAGGAACAAATTTATGAGCGACACAATCAGTCCAATCCTTTCCTACAGGATACGACTCCTCAAACAGAAAATCCTAAGGATAACGAAATGCAAAATAAGAATAGTCGTAATTACGAGCAAGAAAGAGCCCAACAAAATGTGAATGATTCATACCCGGAAGCGCGTATAAATAACACATCTAACGCAGACGTGGGCCAGTACAATAGGGATGTTTATGGAGAATTGAATGCGAGACCCAGTAGGTCAGGAAGTACGCTCAACGAACGATTATTAATAGAGAGACGGACACCCGATGCCTACGGCAGATCCGCCACTATGTCCGCTTACAGTAAAGGAAAAGTGGGTGATTACGAAGATGTTTATGCGGCTTACACTACTGAAAGTAATTACGGTCAAGCTTACACAAAATCTAATATTTCTCGGGATGCAACCAGTATTTCTAGTCAACACCAACAGCCAGCTCAAGATTATCCAAACAATCACGTAAGCTAATCTAAATTATTTTAATAAGAATTTGGAGGTTTACCTACTTTTTGTACTTATTTTTTGTCAGATTTGTTCAAATAATACATTCTTGACATATTTCAGACACAAGAAAAGACATTTAGTGGGCCATCAGTTCTGCGGCGTAAGAAAATGCAGTCAAGCGGAATTCAGCCGCCGATGCCGAGACCACACAGTGCAGATTTTCTCGAATACGAATCAAAGAACGAAATGTTAAACAAATCAATGCCAAACCGAATGGCCAGTGATCAACCAAGACAGCCGCAAAGGCCAAAATCTAGTTTAGACATCAATTCATCATACGATCCTAGTTCTGACCGATATTATTCAGAGGAGAGTTACGCTGAGAAAATGAGGCAGTCTGCTCAGTATTTGCAGCAAGGTTTGGGACACAGAAACATCCAAATACCTTTAGCTAAATACGCAAGTGGTCTGGCAGAAAAACAATTACACTCACCCTACTCACACGCCACGAACAACAATTACGAGACAGAGTTTGGTATGCCGAGGAACAACCGTGACAACGTAAGCAATCATTCTAAGTACAGCGAAGGATTAAATTCAAACTGGACTCTGAAGAATAAAGATAATCTCAATAGAAGTGGTAGTGTTTTGAGCGACGGCTCTAATGTTAGTGCTTACCTTAAAGATATGGGTAGGTCAGATCCGGCTTCTGACGGGTTTATGAGGTCTGCAAGCGCGCGGCTGCCCTCAACTGCTCCTGAAAAGGAGGGTGAAAAGAAAGTGCAACAGGTACAGAGATTGGAAAACGGGTGTGCTATTGACTAAATTTAACGCTAAACTAATTGCCATTCCGCTAACCACAACTGTGCGAGTGGACCTTAGTAAACTAACGCCTGGTTAAAAAGTGATTGAATTTAACGCTTCGCTAACCATTATCATAAGTAATTTTCTCACAGCCAGTCCTTTACAGCTATGATTTTAATTATTTTATCATTTTAGCGGGAGGAGTCCATGAAACGTTTATTGGAATGGAAGCAAAGAATGCTTCAATCGCCCCTTACTCGCAAAAGCACTCCGGCAACAATTTCTTTAGCGCGATCTTTAAACCAAAGTCGACAGTCTTTGAGATCAGACTACAAGTCAAAGACGTATGCAAACGCTTCCTACAACAGCTATTCTTCTGACGACGAAGGTTAGTTCAGTGAATATTTTAATACTTTAAGTATAATCTGACATCCATCGTTTGATCATAGCATGTTCAATAAGTTTAATTTTATTATACCTATTGTTGTCCCTATATATTGTAATGTCGAAAAAAATTACGATAAAGAAGCATGTTATGCGAATTTATAAAAATATTAATGCATGAATATGAATTGTTTAAAAGAAAATTCTATATGCAAACAAATCCACGTGTATTTACTATACTTATTAAAAGAAATATATTAAAAATGTACTCATTGTCTACTTTTATAATAGTTGCCAGAATAGTATAATTATGCATAGTGATTACAATATGTTTGTAAATTTCAATCTTATGTATGTATTCGTATATCGTATTGTGTCCCCATACCTTAAATTATAAAATGTAGAAATATAAATCATATCAATAGTCTAAACCATTCCTGTAACATGCCATTATTTACGATTTTTAACGTTCGAATCCGTTAACATTCTTTATGTACCCCTAATATACGTATATTTATTTTTATTTTATAATTATGTTAAACATTTTGCAGTAGTGTTATGATGACTTCGCTTTGCGGAAAGGTACCTTCCTGCCTGCTGGGACTTAGTGCCACTAACAAGATATCATGTCGAATTTGTATCGGTGGTGGGTTACAGATATTCGTTTCTGCTGTCTTAATTTGATTATAATGCATCATTTTCTAATATTTTGAGTTAAATGAAACTTACTAACAATATGTGCAATAAAAAGATGAAAATGGTTTAGACCGAGCAAAACGTAATTTTCGGTTTTACTTTTGCACCTCAGAAGACACATCGGGCACTGAACTGCACAAACTGAAAGAAATGCAGGCAGGAAGGTCCCAAAAAGAGAACCTTATGAGTCCCATCGTTACTCGGCCTTTACCCCCGCACGCACCCGTTACTGCACAATCACTTGACGACCTTAACACTCTTGTTACGAAAAATAAAAGTACCAATTTAAATGATGCACCTGAAAACGCATACGAAAATATTAATATAGAACCTATAGTAAAAGCACCAGACGAAAACGGAGATAGTGACCCTGAAAACAACGAAGACGATATAAAAAATTCAAATCACGACATAGATACAGATATTGATCAAGCTGGTTATGAAACAAATAATAGTGAGGCAGAATCTGAAACGCAGTTGGAGTATACAGATAACGATTTAGATGAAGTACTAGAATCTGAAATTGTTGAAGCTGATGTAAAAATATCAGTTAGTGACTTTGATGAGAAAAGTACAGAAAATCAACCTGACGAACAAGTCTCGGAAATAGTTGAAGATCAATCACATAATACATTAGATACACCGCCATTGCAAAATTGTGGCGAAGAACATTATTTGCCCATGAGCCCACGAAAAGTTTCTACTATAGAACCTGCTCATAAAATAATAATACAAAATTTAAGTGTATTTGATCAGTCCATGCCACATTGTTATGAAGACAATCCGTACGTTGAAATGAATTTAGGAAATAACGATGACGATACGCAAACTTACGAGGTAGTTTGTGTAAACAACGGAAAAGTTGAACCAGTTTATATGGAACTAAGTAATGTATTGGCAAGTGATACGAACTCATCTGATGCGACGATAAGTACAAGATTGTCTTTAGACACAGCATCAAATTTTGCTGACACGAAAAATCATACCTTGAAAAGAGTCTCAAAAAGCGATAGAATTACTAAAGGTTCTACGAAATCTGTCGACAAACAAAGTTATAGCTCTGATGCAGACGATGAAGCATCTAAAGACATTTCATTGGATAGTCCATTCAGTAGGTTCAGTATATCAGATACATTTAGACCTGCTTCATATTATTTAAGCAATAGTAATATTGGTAGTAATGTTTTAGAAATGCAAGACAGCTCTGATAGTGAAATACTACCACCTCCTCCAATTCCAAACTCTTCTCCGCCGTGTGACGATTTATCTGATGACGCATTATCGAAATACATTCTTGATAAATTGGATCAGTCGGACATGTCTCAAGACAATTCAATTTTAAAAATGTTGACTAGTGAAAATCAGAAAATGAACACAGCAAAACGGAAAACTACATCATTAATGATATATGGCAGCCGAACATCTATTCATGATACACTCTCCAGAGGAGAAAAAGCTCGAAACAGTAGAGCCAGTTTGACACTTGAGAGAAGTAGACTCAATGATAGCCAATGTAATGTACTCAGCAATTCGATACTCGAACGTCATAATTCCAGCAGTATTGAATCTGACTCTCTGAAGAGTTATAATGCTGACCGAGGATCTTCTAGATTATCATTAGAATCTGACATAAGTAGTAAATTTGAAATAGGGACATCAAATATTTCATCTGAAGTGGCAAGTCTCAATGAAAGTGAATCAGCCATAGAATTGAGACATTCCAATTCATATCGAGACATAGAAACAATGATGAAGCGTAGGCCATTATCAGATGATTCATTATTCGACTTGGACCATCAAATACCATCTCATAACGACTCTGCGTCTAATATAGACTTAGATAGATATTTAGACAATTTGCAACCCAATGCAAGTAATGCTAGCTTTAACAATGAAAACCAAAGAAGTTCATTAAATATAAGTGATTTGAATAATCAGTGCAATATGTACAAAGATAATGTTACTCAGGCCTTTAATTTACAAACTACACACATGCGTTGTTCTAGCACTCCTGTATCTAATTCTAAAAAATGCCATATACCTTTGTCTGACAATCATACGTCCCATAATTCCGTGCCTAAATCGGAAATATCTTATTACTGCAAAAATTACGACGAAGAAAAACTCCTTGCTAAAAATTTAAACAGTGACATATTATGTGATAAAATTAAAGATTTCGAATGTGAGAAGCAATCGCTTATACCTTCGGTTGAAGCAAACGCTTCCTCAAGCACTGTCGGATTTCACAGCAGGGAGAGCTCTACAGAACATAGTGCTCCTTACTATTATTCTGATTTATCTTCTCAAGAACACATTAATTTACTAGCAACTTCACATTACTTGAAGAATACTAATCTTCATAGAAAGCTAAATAATCAACGGCGGAGGGGTCCTCTTCACAAGAAAAATGAAATTTCTCATATTCATAATCCCATTCGTAAGAATCGAGCCTACGGTGTTGATGACCATTTTGATCTAGCGGCATCTGCGAGGAGCGTCTCAGTGGAGTTTTTGAGCGCAGCTGATAAAGATCCGGAAATAGACATGAAAAATATTTATGAATCGACAGGAGGCAGAAATTCTAAAATTCCAGAATCAATGTCACTAATGTCTGGCCTCAGTTGTAAAAGAATATCTGGTAACAGCAGCGGCCTTGACAACTCTTCCCCAGAGTCTACCGATGGAAACCAAGGTGGCTTGAATATTAGTTCACCCGTACAACTTTCTACTGCCAGTATGTCTTCGCACTGCAGCGGTACGTCTTCTAATACCGTGTACTACGACGCCGAGGCAGAAGCAAGTGCTTATGAGAACATTATGTGCCAAGGAGAGAAACATTGGGAGGAAGATTCTCTCTGGAGGGACAATCTAAGACGCGTTTCTCATAGACATGCTCGGTCGATGGACGATCTCGATACGGTGACGACGGAAACACCCATCGTACCAACTGGCCGAATTAGCGTTGACATTTGTGGCATGAATAGCATAAAACGAATAAAGAAGGAAGGAACTAAGAAAATATGTCGAAATGTAACGTACGTAAACTGTGACATTCAGAACCAGTTATTGAGACGTAGAGATAACAGCATCCATAGTATTGAAGAACAAGACAAAGTCAGTGACAATGATGTTTACGTTAGTTTAGCTGAAGATAGTAAACACGTTGAGATGTCGACCGAACAGGTCGATGAAGGTGTTTATGAACAACTCGCTGTGGAATCAATGTGTAAAATGATGGTACCATCGAATACAACTGATCTTAAAGATGATATGCAGAACAAGGGTAAAAGGAAATTTGAAATTGATAGGGAAAAACTTAGGCAGTGGGACTTAATGTCTAGTGGCCTTATGAAAGGTGGAGCGGGTCGCGTGCGTGGTGCGGGCGGGGGACCGGGCGCGGGGGACGTTCTGTGTGGCACGGACAGTGGGGCTGACAGTGCAACTAACGAAGGTATCCTCTAGCACTCCACCCCGTAAGGTATCTTAAGTAAGTTATACTTATATTACAATTGACAGCAAAGCAAAGTCATTATTGAGTAGGATTTTATTTAAATCATGTAGCAATTAACTGTTTTTAAGAAAGGACATTCCTTTAAATTTACTAAACTAAGTAAAGGTTAAAACAAGATAAGGTGCTGAGATGACAAGACATGGAGGCATGCTGTTGAGGTTGTCATTATAATTGTACAAAGATACATAAACTAAGTGGCACTATAATACTAATGTTATTTGGGTTGCACTCAATTAATTTTCTTAATGATTAGGGTCTGTAAATATACTTTGACACTTTATCATGTTTTTACCACTATTTTTATTATTACTTGTAATAGTAACAAGCTTTTATAACTAATTGGTTAACCACCATTTACGTACTGTTTTAGCTTCAATGACAATGACCGGCAATAACATGGAATCAGGCACGAATAACTCTTCGAATCAACAAACATTGTCTAAAAAAGCTTTTCTTGGAAGTAATACATCGATAGGAAGAACTAACAGGGATAGCAATATACCAGTGCGTGCAGTAAGCCCCAGAGTAAGATGGGTAGAGGAAAAACCATCCCATGAACAATATGGCTCAGACCAACTGTCAGCTTCACAACAAAACGTAAGGCTTATAATATGTAATATCTAATAGTGCCAAGCTAGTACAGTCAGCTGCAGAGAAAAGTAACCCCCCGCCCATACAATGTTCTATTACTGGGGGGTTACCTTTCTCTGCAGCTGTCCGTACATTACTATATGCCACTGTTATTGAACAAGCTCTTTTACCGTTTCGTATAATTACTGCAAAAAACTTTAATAAATCAAATGAACGATGTTTACAGTTGCGAACCATGAGTATGAATGAAGACTCTTGGGCAACAGGGAGATCACCGTCTAGAGCATCACAGCAACCAATCAGAGCTGTCAGCCCAAGAATCCGGAGGAACACTGAAAATGATGAGATGGTACGATATTAAAATCAATTATCCATATTTGTTTTTATGTTTACTTTACACCTTTCTGCTTGTTGTATCGTTTTTATGTTTCACTGTGTCGTTTTTAATTTGTACGCGTTTTTATTTTGTGTTGCGTTCTTTATGTTGGCAATAATAGCAAAGGCAGCAGCGTTCTGGTCGGGAGGAGTTGGGAGAAGTTCCTACGGCAGGAGAGCTTCTTGGTCGAACGCACGAGGAGTTGGTGCTACTCTTGATACAACTACGTCGACGACATACGGCTACTCATCGTGCCATTGAGCAATGCTGTGCTCAAATAAATAGCATCAAGGTCTTTGGAGCTTTATTTTGTCTTGTACCTGCTTTTATATTTTATTTATCCACATCATACGTTTAATACGTTTTTTCGTAAATTACCTAACAATTTATGTAACGTTTTTTGAATATCGATTTTAAAATCTTAAAACTCAATCGATAATTATGATGTTTACAGGATTGTCTCAGTTCTCTAAAGGCTATGGAGCGCGAAGAAAGCCTTCAAAGACTTGAACATCTGAAAATGCAGCTCATGGAATTAGAACACCAATATGAAAAGAGTAAGCCGTTGGTGCAGTTAGTTGACAACATGGTGAAACTGGGTTCGTTGTATAACAGACCAGGATCAACCGTCGAACGCCTTGAGCGCAATCAGAGATTGAGGCAAAAGGTTCTAGCAGAACACGCGTTGGAACAGCAAAGGTACGGAATAAATCATTACCTTAAAGTTCAGAAAATTCTTCATCTTTTGAAGACACTTCAAAAGATTATAAATTTACTTTTAGATGGCTAGAAAGCGCGGCTGCAGGGAAGCAACTAGAAACAGAAGCGGCTAGAGCGAGAGTTGCTGAATTGTGGGCTTTGGAACAAGAGCTGGCCGACGAGGCAGCCATTTTGCAAGGGCTGAGAACAGACAAAGATGCTATTGAATCTTTACTGACAGGTAATTAACAAAATCACTCTCTATACCCATACGAATCGACACGAATCTTTAACACTTGCAGCGTTAATTGTTTGTAAATGTCTAATTATGTAGGTACTAGCTTTTACCCGGGACTTCGTCCGCGCTTAAATGTTGAATTACAGACAATTCAGAAATCTTTCAAGCTAACTTTCTTTATATCTCCATCTTTAAATTTGCCAGCGCCTTGAACTTCGTCATGTTTTCGTAATCGACGGTGAATAAGCAGGCATATCTTTCGCAGGCGTTCGTGGTAAATTAGACAGCGTCCAGACAAGAGGCGACTTATCACATTTAACGAACCAGCGAGCACCGGCCATGCCCGAAATGGGATGTGGATCTTTGGAAGCAGAATTAGCGCGTGTGCACGCAATGCTGGCGCTTAATTCTAAGGTTTATAAGGTTTTCATCTAAGCCATGCACTTATTTTATTTTAATTACTTATTTTATTAAGATTTTTGAGCATTTGCCAAACAAAGTGAAGCGTGATGTCATGTTATTATGAATCTGCTGACATAATCAGAATAAACCAAGAACTTTTACCTTTTAATCATTCCTTGACCAGGAGAGAACTTGTAAAAAAAAAAGATCTTAACATTCAAGTACTTACCTAAATTTAAGTAGGTCCTGTAATTATGGATTGTTTTGGCAAATGCTCAGTTTTCGTTTATAAGCACCCTGTCCTGGCTCTACGTTTCCGTATATAGTAGAGGTGATGGACTGACCAAACGGCCAGTTTTGTTCCGTAGTTTGTCTTAACATTGGTTTGTAAAGTACTCATCTAGTTTTGGTTTGTAAATAATTAATTAATCAAATCTAAAAAGTAAATATGAATGTTGTGTGTTTTTGCCTGCTGTTATGTGGATGATTTATTATGAAATTCTATGACTTTAAATGTCTTGAAAGCTTTTAATATAACTTTACAGCGTTGTGTCGTCAGTGTGCTTATATTTTACAATTTCTACAGAAACTAGAGCAGACTGTGGCTGATAACGCTCGGCTCGAACGCGAACTGCAACAGTTGCGGCGCGCGTTGCAAGCTCGGCGCGCCGCCGCGCCCGCGCACCCCCCGCCGTCTCATGCCACCGCCATGCTTGAGGACGGTTAGTATTGCAAACTATGATATATCAAACTATGATATAGCTATGTGCAATATCAGATCTAACTAGTCCACTTTTGCTGCACCGTATCAACCTTATTGTGAGTCATTTATTTTTCCTTAATAAGATGTAACAAGAAGAAGAAAATGAAATATGTACGATGAGAGAGATTTACTTTGAAAGAGTTCTTGTGAAGGTTGTACTCATAATTAAAGGAGGCCTGTGCCCATCAGTGGAACGTATTTAGACTGGCTTTTTATTTTTTATTGCTATTACTAAAATGTAACTTTCTGTTCTATTATTAACTACAGAAGTATCGCGAGTACAACAGCTAGTATCAGCTCTACAACGGCAGCGTCAAGAACTAAGTCGTGCTGTGAGGCATCTCACCCAACAGTCTCATGCTTTGCAGACTACGCACGACTCAATGCCTGGTAAGAACCACTTCACTAAAATATAACGATTCGAACAACTGACAAAGTGAGATCATTTTATTGAAAAAAAAAGATGTAAAACCAAAATCCTACATGGTTTTCCAGGTAAACGTCGCTCAACTTCCTCATGGCAAGAAACCAATTTGGATACTGGTCATACCACCGACCATGGCAACTCCGACTACGATTATGACATGAGTGGAATGATGTCGCCGAATCAGTATGGGCAGCACAACATGGAGACTCCACTGTACGTGGACACCAGGGGAGGCGGCAATGACGTCATGTCACCGATGACCAGTGAAGACATGCAGAATGGTGGATTTGGTAACTCATTTGCATTAATTTTACACCACTAAAATTTTACTCACTATAATACTATAATTCGAGTTGTAGTTACATAACTCACATAAATTCATTCTATTTTCCAGCAAACCTGACGAATGTCGAAAAACAAGAGATCAAAACCGTCCGTATCGTCAAAAGGGAGAGCGAAAGACGCCAAAGGGATAGAGAACGTTCTCTCCAACCAATGTCCGATTGGCCTTCCAATAACATCACTGCCAACTTAGATCAGTTCCTTGAAGAGGAGCTAATACAGTCTTCCAATTACACTCGAGCTTCTTCAGTACCTCGCACTGATTTTAGTAATTTTGAGGAATATTATTCTAAACCGCAAGCGGCTGAACCTCCGAACTACCTTCGACTGAATGACAAGATGTCTTCCATGGAACTCAGTCCGAAATACCCGTCTAGCCCGTCCTTATCCAACTATGATTATTCTCGTGACATATCGTCTCTTAGTAGCAGCTACAACAGAAGCTATGACAAGTCTGGGTACGATAAAACCATCTCTATTTCCACCCAGTATTTGAATAGCCCCACGGATAGTTCTAGGACATTGACAAACGATCCGCTGTCAAAGACGAGTAGCATCGGTAGCCTTACAAGACACATGGAATTGTCACCTATTTTTAAGAGCGAGGCGGCAAAGCAGATCATCACAGAAATGTCCGGAGACGTTCCCAAGAACGGATCCCTGCATAGGAGACAAGTGCCAAAGGAGAAAAGAAGGCATTACACAGCACCACATCATTTAAGTGCAAAGACGTTGAACGAATTGCCCAAGGAAGCGTACAATCAAGATGTAAGTATATTGTAATATTCGAAACTTCATTTGTAATTTAGCAAGCCTCAGCAACCTTAATCTATGTGTATAATTTAATATTTCTTCTGGAGCTGGAATTGTTTCAAGAAATATCGAAATATATCGAGAATCAATTAGGCTGTGTTCGATAAATTTTCACAAAATTTTATTTAGCATTTCTTAGGACCTTGCAACTACAGTACAGACTTTGGTCTTGTGGGATAACTTCGACTTCGTAGAGCATTGTCTTCCTCTAACTGGAATGACGACAGTTATACTTATCTTCCCAAAAACAGGTGTAATCTCTGATCTCAATATTCCAGAAGATGGGTCGTTCTCTCGACGACACAGACATGGAGCGGGCATTGAGAGCACCCCCAGACGTGGTGCGGTCGGCGCTGGCACCGCCGCAGCGCTACGTTGATTCCATCGACTCGCTGCTCGCCGCGCCGCAGAAAATTCTCATACCAGAGCGGTACATCCCGGAAAAGGTAAATTAGCAAATTTAGGTTTTTTTTTATTACTTAACGACCTTTTTTAGAACTTCTGCCCTGATTCTTACTTGGTCCTACTAGAGATAGAAAAGTGACATCATACTGTAAATACCGATGGAGCACCGATTACTTAACTAGAGGCCTTTCTTTCGGAAAGTTAAAGAATAGATTCGCCTGTTTGTAATTTTATCTGTATAAACTGGTTGCCACTTTTCAACCCAAGTTGAAAACCCCAGTAAGGTCAAACCGAAGATAGATTAAATAATGGGAATCAAATGGGTGTATCGTAGGTAATTTGTATTGCAGTTGAATATTAGACTCAATCTAGAATAACGGAATACGTTTTCACTTTGCAGCCTCCCGAATTATCTCCCGAGGAACAACAAAAGCGTCAAGAAAAAGTAGAATCAATCAAGAAGATGCTCTCAGGGTCTACTGACCCCACTCATAAGGTAAGTCGAGTTTTGTAATTTCACTTTACAATTTTTGAGTCCTTAGGTAAAATAATTTCGACAGAAATAATTGCCGTTACTCGTTGTTTATTCGTTGATAACCTCTCCGCCCACTCTTTGTCATATCAATCGTAATTAAAATATAATCATTACCATCATTCTTCTACACTTACCTACTTCTAGAAAAAATCATCTGCACTTAGTTGTGTCTGTCCCTCAGAGATTTGAATGTGCAACTTGTAGATCGTTTGCCCCATTTTCCCCACTTTTTCATTGCCACATCAAATCAAAAAGATTCTTGCATTTGGAAAACCAACCTTTCATAACAATCGTGATTCAGATTTCCAAAGAATTGTTCGTATTAGTGTTATCCTACCCTAATAGTAATTTCCTTCGTTACATCTATTTACTCACAACATTAAAGCATTACTTTCATCTCTTTTTCGACATTGCATCTTGATTCACTTTGCACTGCTTTTATTGTTGTCTTGGATGATCTTTCTGGTATTGCATGATCATTCCCACTTTTTATGACTAAGTACTTCACAATTTTTAAACATCATTTCATGTATAGGATATTGTTAAATTAGATGTCGAAGGCTGAAAATTCGTTATTGTTTTGTTCCACTGTTGTATGCCCATTTTATTAAAACGTAGTAAAATGGAAAACGGTGGTAGTTTTAACAATTATAGTCTTTTCCGAAAGTGACGTTGACATTTTGTTAAAATAGCACATTTTCTGCCTTCGAGTGGTTAGCTTGCATAGCAGCTTCGAATGTTGGCTGTACATAATGTAACCTAGCACACCTACATGTGTCTGCTTCCGATGCGTCTAGAGCCCGGACGGCGAAGAGAAGAGGCAACGTGAGCATCTGCTGCAAATGAACCAACTCCTCGCCAAGCAGGTCACCGAAATGAGCAAAATAATAGCCGGTAAGAACTGAATGTTCTCCCCAACGGTTTTGATCCTTGTTGTTACTCAATTTTGCTTGTATAATAAATCGTTACTATCAGTAGAGCTACAATCATTATCGATCTCAATCAGTCTCATTTTCTTCATTACGATTTATTATATAAAAATTGTCCTGAGTTTTGCTGTACCCTTTAACTTCACTGGATGCATTACCGATCTATTGACTCATTAATAGTGCAACTTATTTAAGATTTGACTTGTGCACATTTGTGACCGTTTTATCTTGCAAGTTTACATTAATAATATTTTGTTATCAAAATTGCCAACCATCTCTACTGCTGATTTATGAATTCGCTTGCTTTGTTTTTATTCTGGCAATTTCGATAACATCCTCTGACTAACTACCACGTGTGTCCACGCATGTAACATTATTTAGCTTGATGTCGTTTTGTTTTGTCCCAATCTCTCCAGGAACCAACACAGAGCAAGGCCCGTCCGCAGCCAGCAAATAATAGCCATCTACTTACAAATAATCACGTACAAAATAGTTGCCATATCAAAGTATTATCCCATATTAAAATTCCATACAACTTAAATAGTGATGTCATTTGTAAGTAAATTGGCTAAATCAGCGGTCGTTTGAAGAAACGTTGCAGCATGATTTCGTTTTTGCATTTTGTTGTGAGTAGTACATGTTTTTCATACATTTTAGTTGCATTTGTCTGTCGTTTTGTATTAGAGTTACTAATTCCATTAAAATTATTTTTCTAAACATGTATCTTACTATATGCTGATTGTTTATTAAATTTGCTAACATTGTCCAATTGGTGTTTACAGTTAAAGCGCTAGAAGAGTTGCCGCAACGGAGCAACAGACACGATTTGGACGACCACTCCCCGGACGTGGAGTTACCCATTTACCAGCAGAGAGACAATTTTTTTACATAAATCCAAGCACTGATTCACTAGGAGAACCTTAGCACGCTAGCGTTTATCTCTGGCATTTGTCGTCTTTTTGTCGCGCTTTGTTAGAGCGGAACATTTGTTTTATGTCGAGGATAAAACTTAGCGTGCTATAGCAGGAACTCTTGTCTACCACTGGGCCGCTAGTAAATTTGAAAAAGGTCGCTTAGGTTAAATATCTGATTGGTACAATAATATTTAGACAATGTAGTTTCTCCTTGTTACTTTGGTACCCTAAGTATTTTATGTCCATTTAACTAGAAACTATTGGGAGCTTTTATCTAATAGGTAACTTTAAAACCAGTTGGTAGTATAAACACTTTGCCGTTACCTAATTTGTAACGTTTGTAATCAAGTTCCAGGCTTTAAATATTTAGTAAGTGATAAAATTAGTTCACTCAATTAATAGTATACCTACTTACTCTACGTATTGGATTTACATTATAATATATATGATAACCTTTTTACTAGTGTTCTAGCTCAGTTACCTTTACAGGTAATCTTTATAATGCCCCATATTATAATAGTGAAATCTATCCAATTCTTGTACTACATGTTAAAGTTGATGCATGTTTTGAGCATTAAATTAAAAAATATAAATCATCGTTTACGGAAGTCGTGCCTGAATTGTTTTTTACGTACAATTATTTGAATATAGAGTTGTATTCTGAATATTTTGCAGCATTAATATAATGAATAAAATAACTACTACCTACGAACTTAAAACGATTGTTACTAGGTAGTTCTGAGGACTGTCGACTTAGTCGAGAACCAAGATATATTTTGACTCGTTTGAGACTAGGTTCTTGTATTTATCTCAGTATTTGCTCAATTCTGCTAGCATTCCTTTGTAGTTGTTTTATAATATTGTACGTAAGTAGTACTTTTAGATTCATTTTATTACAAGTTTAATGTAAAATTAAACTTACAATAAAATGCCTTATAAGGTCAGTAATATTTCAATTATGTTTACTTATTCTTATTACAAAGTCTTCTATATAAAAAGGCCTTGGGTAGTTATTTGAATAAGATTTAATGTAGTACCTACTTAGGTTAATATAAAATGATGCCATGTTAATCAAATAAATGAATATAGTGAAGCACATTATTTAATTTAATTAATTATGAATTGACGTTGAGAAAACGGTTTAAAATGCGTTTTAGTATTACTTCGTTTTTTAGGCGTAGAGGATTAAATAAGTACTTACATAAGTATGTACTTATATTTTTAGTTAAATGACATTATTTTTACAATTAATATTACATGTACATTTTATTTATGACGTGCAGCACATTATAGATTGTCAATTTGTAGTACCTACGTAGACCTACCTATTATAATTAATAATAATGAAATATTATATCAATCAATTACTATGTTAATGGACATTATAACGACTTGATGCTTTGTGTCATATCAATGGAAGTAACGTTTGTGATATGAGAAAAAGAATATCGATCTTAGCGTAATTTGATGTTAACAGCAGAGTGCGATTAGTTGTATAGACACGAGTCAAAAACGAAATCGGTCCCTAGCTACGCGCCGACCATAATGAATCTTTGTGCATAGTAAAATTGTTCAGAAACCGCTTTATATCCATGAAAGATAGGTCAAATTGTTGTTGTCACTCTCTTAACTCGTTAAATAGGAGTCCGAGAGATACATTTTTAAAGTAACTAAATGCAATTATATTACAATAACATATTGATGATGCTAGCAGTAGTATTACAGGGATCCGATAAATATTCGTCGTAAACAAATATTTCGTGCCAACGAGTCAGAATCTTTAATTTATGTAGCTTATCATTTTGTTATTCTGGTTTTGAACTTAGGCATAGGGCCAGATCAACAAAACCTGAATGTAATTTAGTTTTGCAATATGTGACTACTCGCAGATAATAAAAATTGTCTCGAAAGTGACTCTACATTTAGTCCCGTTAGGCTCTATTTTAGAATGCGTAAGGCATTTCCTCTCCGTCAAAAAAAAAAAAAAAAAGGCTCTATTTTAGAATAGCAGATAATTATGTTGATTTTATTGTAATATAATTGCATTCTGGTTCATTGTAGCACGTTCATGTATGATGCGGTATTGAGGTAGTATTTAATGTGTATAAATGCCTATCAAAAGCTTTAAATAGATACTGTCTTCTCTTGTCACTATGACCCCATGCGTATTAACACATACACTAATAATATTTCTAAGTTAATAATGATTTGTGTAATGTACTGTAATTTAATATGTCTTTACCACTATTGTATTAATTAGTCGAAATTGTGTAGAAATGTATCGGTGACGCATGTTAATTTATGTTCACTACATTAATGTCTTTCTCTTTCAAAAGGATTACCTACTTGTACAGGAAAATATTGTATGATATTTCATTGTTATTTTGACAAGAACAATTAAATATCTTTCGGGAATGTGTCCTGAATCAGCTTATCGTTATCTGCCTATGATTTTCACAATTAAAGCAAAATGATCATACACTAATGGATTTTGAGAGTCCGTCGTTTTCATTAAAATCAAATTTATCTTTTTTTTTTAATACTCAAGACATAAACAAGTGCGTAATATTGTAACCTACCAGGAAATGTTTACTTGTAACTTAGTTTACATTTACTGATTAAAAAATCAATCGGAAATATCTCACATTTTCTCCCAAAACTCTGCCTTATCTAGCCACCTATCTTGTTGTGTACTTACAGGGAAGTTGTGTATGATTTGATATTAATTATATACTATATATACCTACTTGAACCTTCCTTATTCGTACAGCGCCGAAACAATTCATTATAGTGGTCAACGAGATTTATGAAAACCTAATCACGTAACTAATAAATGCGTTAATTAATGAGTTAAGTAACGGTAGTGAGTGTTTAAGTTCAGCCAGTATAATGAGCCGTTGGCAACTGTAGCAACGTGAACTATATCCGAAAATTAATAAAATATGCTATCTACCTGTGCTTGTTTTATTTGTTACACATACATCACGCCAGTATTCCCAAAAAAGAGTAGGCAGAGCACACGAAACGCTACATAGACAAATCCACGACTATTTCACGTTTCTTTAGGCGCTTCTGTTTTTAGTTCAAAGGTACTATAGTGACAGGTTGCTAACCCTGTTAAAATTTATCCAAACCTATACACTCTGTCGCCACTTACTACATCCACGGAAGAAATGGAGATGTGCTATTCTAAACCTGACACCACATTTGTAGTAGTTTATTTATCTGACTTTGCGTAACTTCGTAATGTTGATGAACTAAAACATTTGCTTTTCTTACTTGGAACCTTATCTAGTTATTTGAGGTCGCGTGTAAGTAATTTGTTTGTTGTTCATTAGTGCCTGAGATTACATAGTAGGTACATACTATACTAGTATTAGTAGCATGCGTCAGTTACGGTATTTAGGAAGTTGGTACCCCTAATACTAAGGCCGATGTCACACTGCCGCCGCTGCTACGGAGCCGACCAAACACCGTATACCCAATCACCAAACCATTAACACGTTCCTTCTCTGAATGCCCCCAATGTGGGGACATGAAGCTTTTTTCACAAGTCCATGCTCCCCTGTGGTGCCACAGTTTCATACACAGATGAACAATTGGACTTGTGACATTGACAGACTATTTTGTACATACATACGGGGACGGAATGTGTTAATCAACAATCACAGCCCTTGCTGGCGGTTTTTCGCCTTACGTGCTGCTTGCGGCAATGGCGGTTGTGTGGGAGGCTAATACACTTCTACGAATCTACGATTTTATCTCTTGGACCAGGATTCAGACACGAATACCCACCGGTTAAAGTATTCACGGTTAATTTCCGTACATCCTGTATAACTATAGTCAACAAATTGACTGTCTACTATTTTCATCAAGTATCCATAAAAACTCCGTCGCCGTGTGGTGAACCTAACCTAACACAAATTTTTATCCTACACTTAAAAAAATATGTCCCGCTCTAACCTAGCGTGAAAGAAAGAGACGTTAAACGTTTTTACGTTTAACCGGGTATACCCTAGTGTGCTAAGTCTCCATCTTCAATTTAACGGCAAACGTATGACAATGGAAACACGGTAGTAGTAGGTCCCTACTTATGCCCCGTCTCCGATACCAATCTGTGCATACTAGAGCGCAGTCCGACCTGGATGTCAAGAAGTGCTCATGTATCAATTTACAGTTTGTAGTCTAATTTTCTCGTATAGATAAAGACAAGTCTTCCATCAACCTATTTTAATACTATCGAATTAAATAAGCGCCTGGTCGACGCAATTAGCGATCAACGGGCTGGCAGCTACTTTTCCTAAAGAATTGTAAGAGTTCTGTAGGTACAAAGGGGGGACGTTGCGAGCCTTTCGGGCAATGGGCACCATGCCACGGGGGGCATTTTAGATTTAGTTTGATTAAGGATTTTAATAACTTTAAATAATGAGTAGGTGGGTCAATCAACTATTTTGTGTCCCTGGTTGCCATGGTTACGTCTCCTGACTAACCGAGTAAAATGGTGATTTTCTAGAGTATAATCCGCTATAAGTTAAGATTCTTTTTACAGTTGTACGCATTTCTTTATGGCGCATCTCCTGAGCAAAGAACGGAACCTAAATTACAACCTTTTTCTAAGCAACTCTATCACAGTTGTCCCCTGACTTACGGGACAGAATAACAACACAAAATAGTTGATTGGCCCACGTACTTACATTTATAGTATGTTCTTGTTAGGTATTTATTAATTTATGTAAAGAAAGTTGGAAATTGTGTGTTTATGTATTCAAACAAACGATTAGCGAATAATCGTTCTGCGATGTAGAACATTTTTTGACAATTGCTGACGTAGTGACGTATGACGTATGTGGAAGAAGTTTTACTACTCGACAACAGGTAGCGTTAGGGATGCTATATCCATAATAGTGAGAGCCTTTGTTCCCAGCCCATTAGACAGATAGACAACGAAGTTTATTTGGTGCTACAATTTATACAGTCAAGATTATGAAACAATAAAATATAGATACATTGTAGAATACATTACAACATAAATTACAAAATAATTTTCATCACACTTGCTCGTCAATGGTGTTATTACAAGAGCGTATCCTTTAGTACAAAGGCCTAAATTGTAACCGCGGGAGTTATCATTACATCCTATGGGAGGTAAAGTTTAGTTTTAAAAATTGCAAAAGTTAGTATAGGTACGTTAGTTCAGACTAAGGAGGTTACAAATGTAAAAATAAAAATTCTGCTATTAAAACTTAAGGGCCAGTTTTTAAATGCAAAATTAATGTATGCATTATGAAACTGTATTAATTTAATACTTTGGATGTATGTCAACGCGTTTTTTAATATGTTTTTTTCGTAAATTTGTTTGAACCTTTTTGGCAGAATCTGGCTGTTGACCATTCGCATTCTGTGCGAAACATAGTTCTTGTCTGTGGTATATGATTAAAAAAAGTGACAATAGACCTAAACGCACTGACAGCAGTGACAGCGCAAGCAGAATTAGCGCGGTGCGGTGACGTGATGTCATTTATTTTCTTTAATTTTTAGTTTTTCCTCGCAAATGTGATGAAAAACATTGTGTGTAACACGGGGAGTAAAGGACATTATGAACTCGAGTCATAAAAGCCCTCCGCCTGCGGCGTCGGGCTTCTAACAGCCTCTCGTTAATAATGTTCCATTTCCTCCCCTAGATACTCAATGTACTATTAACTCTACCCTTCAGGAATCTTCGAAAACCTAACGAATCTAACTTACCATTTGCATAAGGTTTTCACATGTTTTTACTTCTACTACCACCAACTACCGATTTACAGAACCCTTAAAAATATTTCAAATAGTGTTAACTTCATACGTATAGTATATGTAGATACTCCACAGGCTTTGCTGGTAGTAGGCTACATAGAAAATCAACCAAGTAATGTCAAATCCCATCATAAGATAACGGAATTATCTAATCAGTTTATTTTTATCTAATTTCATGCTTCAATTAAGTTTGTCGGAGCGTGGAACTTCTTTTCGATAAATGCTCTTCAATTTGCGGTGCAGCCTGCATTTCTTTCTCTCGATCTCGATGTTACTTTCACCTTTTTATTAACTACTTTTAATAAAAAGTGAAACTTTCCACAAGATAACATCACATACTGAAAAGAAAAATAGGGAAAATGGCACATTTTTTATAGGTAAACTCCGTGTACTTTTGCATAATAATCTATTATATACTCTGTGTCGTTTAAGATTAGATATACTTTAGACGGACAAATTTTTATTTTTTCTCAAGAATAAACAGGTAAAACTGGAAATCATTAGTGCAATGACACTTATTAAGTACAGCGGCAGCGGTGACGCCATAGGTTTACTTAAAATGTGTGAGGATTGACAGTTTCAAATGCAATTTTAAGTGAAACGGAGTATAACTTACTCATATTAATAGGTAGAGTTTTAAAAACCTGCCCTACCTAATTAAATTGAAAAAATAATATTTTGCAAGATTTGCTTTTATGTCAAAAACTACCCAGTGGCTTTATAAATACGACTGCAGTGATCTGGTAAGCGAGTAAGATGTGCGAAGTCCACAATTTGCTCTAATAGTGGGCAACCATGGCAATGTACTAAAGTGTTCTGCCAGTGATCTGAAGATTTTTTTTATGAAATGCTGACGCATGCATTACACATTTCAAGCATACGCATGCATCGTACCTTAACCTATTTTCCTTAATTGCTTCGTACGATACGGAAGAAAAGTAGAGGTGTTACTCTAAATAACGGAGTTTAACATGACTTCATCGCTTCTCTATTTAACTTAGAAACAGAGAAGTTTGCTTCGGATTTTCTACTACTAGACTATAAATGAAATGTACATGAAATAAAACTTGAAGCCATGTTAAAGTAGAATTTTCTTTCGCTTTGTGCCGCGAACGGACATTTATACAATCAGATACCTGAAAAACTTTTGACAGCGGCACTAGGGAAGTCAAGGAAACGCAAAAATGCGTCGATGGCCCTGAATGCGTTAATTCGACTGATCGTTAGAGGTGTTATCCTAGTCACCAGCCAATGTACGGCTCACCCTCCATATTGAATGCTTCCCTGATTGATTGCTAATCCAAGACCCTTCCCCGGATTTCCAGCCGTTTGACAATAGCCCGTCAATCACAAAACATATTACTTGAGTGCTTTAAAATGAATGCTTTGCCAGCTGAGCGATATTACGATCTCAAAGGAAACGATGCTCTGTTGTTGATTGCAAACTCCTTTTAATTAGCTATGATGGGAATTGAAACGTTGATGAAGTGTTTTTTGATGCCTGCCTGATATTTGGGTTGATTTAGAAATATAGTAGTCGTAAAAGTATAATAATATACGACACATGTAATAACGATGTCCATCCATGGCAAGCTTTTGATTCGGTCTTGCAACTAAATAAAAAGTTAAAAAACTTTTAGAACTAGGGGTCGACTTTATCAAACGAGAATTTAATCGCGAAATAAGTCCCTGTAGCGCCCTAGCGCCACCTATCGTCGAACAGTCGAACTAAAAAAAACCCTAAATCGCGCTAATGAAGTTTTAACGATTGGTTGTATAAATACATCTTCCAACTTTTTCTCTGCAGACTTCGGTCCCCAGGCAGAACATCTGCCTGGAGAGAGATCTCTCTATTGGAGTCTTTCTCTTTCCTAAAATGGTACGGAGACTTCCTATATCATTATTACCCGCTATTCCAAATGAAAAAAATACTTACTCGGTAATAAATAGTGTCTTATTGCAATATTAAATTTTGTTCTCGTTTGGTTTTATGCATCCTAAATTAAATATTTTTAATTCAGTTGGAACTTGGCCGAAATTTAGTGAAACATAGCATTAAAATTATAAAGTGCATGTAAACAAATTTATACCCTTTCTCGGTTCTGTTAGGCTTATAGTTGATTGATTGATCGATGCGACGACGGAAGGATTCGCCACCACGTTGCTATAACACCCACAATAGGCGGAATTATCACTAAACTCCATCTCGTCGAATAAGTGTTTACCTCACTGACAGATGCCGTGAGAACAGCATTCGATTTTCCTTATAAAATACGCACAATATGTGATCCATCTCCAAATCGAATTGTACTTATCAGAATCGATTTTCATTTAGTTAAAATTACGGATTCACGGATTGATGTTAGGAAGTTCTGTGAAACTATAACTTTTTATGGAAAACACGCATAACGGCCGACTTAAGTGGTTAATTGTCGAAGCATGTTTTTTTGTAGATATGCCTAAATAAGGCGTATTAATCAACAGTTTTCGACTGCTACTTCTAGGAATCATTATGTATAATCCTACGCAGATGTATGATTCAGCTTGATTGTTTGGAAGATCAATTAAAAGTCCAGAGATTTATTCACAAAAGGATGTCCGATGCACAAAAGGAATTAAAATAACACATTATGTTATGAAACGATGCAAGGAACTGTTTCCTTTAAAGTTTCTTTGTTAGTATAACTAAATTGCATTTTTTTATTTAAACTTATTGTATTGGAATAGTGACAAATTTCCCTCGTTTTCCCCCTCATTTTCCCTTGTTTCTTTGGTCCTATTAGTCGCAGCGTGATGTTATATAGCCTAAAGCCTTACTCGATAAATGGTCTAACCAAAACAAAAAGATTTTTTCAATTCGAACCAGTAGTTCCTGAGATTAGCGCGTTCAAACAAACAAACAAACAAACAAACAAACAAACAAACAAACAAACAAACAAACAAACTCTTCAGCTTTATAATATTAGTATAGATAACGCTCTACGGGACTATAATGGTTAGCTCTGACTCTGACTACACCCCGGAATGCAAATCCTATACCGTCTCAGGAGGCTTCACCCATAGCTCTGACTTCGTCACGAAATAAAATGGAATCTGATGCGGTTCTCACTTTATTTTCCGTAGCTAACGCTAAGCTGGAGGGTTATTACCAACCACGAACTACTAGTGACAATTGGGAACAACCTAGGTAAGTATGTAATGTACTCGTACTACTAATTGAAAAAGCCGTAAACAATGGGATAAGTTTCCTTTGTATTACTTTGTGTTTTAAACTGTATATATTGTTTTTCCCTTTTGTATAAAAGGCATTCCATAGATTGTCCAGCTAAATAGATCGATCCACTTGGATGCAGTTTTCCCAACGGCTTCTAACATAATATGAAAGTACTTTCGGTTGGTATACTGAGATGTCATGTCATCAGTAATTGTAATAAAAACTTTTTGTATTAAGTAATAGAAAATTAACTCATCTTAAAATAAATTTCATTCAGACAAAATTAGAATCATTTAAAGACGCATTTAACGCAGAAGTATTTTTTCCTGGCTCCTAATCATGCCATGTAGGAGGAAATGCCAAGTGTAAAAAGTAATGACGTATTAAACCCTATCGGAAGACACCAAATTTCTCAAATACAGTTTCGAATTTGGCAAAATGTCGAGCATGAAGTAGGTATTAAACGAATAGGGAAAAACATGTGTATAACGAATGAAATGAATACGAAATGAAAATAAAGCAGAAATGTCAGATTGCCGGCCGGTTCATTAAGTTTGTAGATTGAATCCTTTCAATTCCAGACAGGGCCTTCGGTCTAAAAATATAGCTTAAGAAAATACCTACGTAATTGAAACAGCTAAAGCTTTTACAGTTCTTTAATATCGAAAGCTTCAATTTAGCGCAAAATTGTGACAATCTTTAATCTAATCTACGGCACTTAATAAACTTGACTAAACACTTTTGCATTTTTGGCTTTAGCCATCATATATCAGAATAATAAACAGAATAGTGACAGAGTAATTAGCCTAGTGAAGCCAGTGGGATTTGTACATTTTATTAAAAAGCTCGCTGGTTAATCAAAGTAAAAAGTTTATAATTATCTAACATTCTGTAAAACCCTGTCGCAGAAAGACTTTGCTATCCTTAACAATAATTTTATTGACAGGCGTGACTGCTACAGAGACTTAACAAGCGACGTTTGTTAACTTACACAAATATTTTGGACCGATTTAACAAAATGAGAAAAGATTTACCTAGCCACTCTTACCCGTTTTGTCATATGAAAAAAATATTTACCTACTTGGTAGTAAAAAGTGACAGATTCATATAAGTATAACTACAAACATAACATCACGCCTGTATTCCAAAAGCCCAGCATGCCACGGGATAACTAATTCCAGGATTAAATTTTATTCTCGATTTTTGAACCGGTCTTTAGACGACTTTTACTGGAGTTTAAAAAACGTTTTACGAGTTTACACAATGGGTAACGTGCATACAGTACAGTATTGACGTAGAAGGAAAAAGCACAATGTTTTTCTGGACGCCGATGATCTTAATTCTTTGTCCATTGTGACTTGGTGAATCACAATTCAATGCGCGCGTGCCGCCCAATGCCAATCGCTCTTCCTTCCGTTATGTTTGATGACAGCTCAGCGATTAAGCGTTTGCTCTACGAATGGGTTTAAGTGACAGAGTGTAGCGAGTAAACGACAGTTCAACAAAAATATTATCCATACATACATAAAAATACATACATCACGCCTGTATTCCTAAATGGGGTAGGCAGAGCACACGAAATGCTACATAGATAGAACAATAACTACTTCACGTTTCGTGGCCCCTTCTAGCATAATATATTTGTTTCAGGATTTGAGTTAGTTAGTATAACAGTGGCAGGTCGCTAGCCTGTCGCCTAAAATATACCTTAACCTATTTGCTTAGTCGCCTCTTACGACATCCACGGAAGAAACGGAGCGGTGTTATTCCAAACCAGACATCGCACGGTATTTTTTTTATTTTTTATTCGTGCGTATATTCACTACATAAGACGTGACCGTCCTACTAAAAGAAACACCTACAGGAAAAAGGAATTATGATGCGCGTTTGTTTCTTAAAAAACACATAGTGAGGGCTATAGCTTTTATCCTTAAAAATTGGTCTATGTTTTGTACACAAGTGTTATATTGAAAAGTATTGGTCATACACTCGTAATGCTTTCTAACGCGCAGGCGCTTTATTAATTTTAAGGAGAAAAATGTCATATTTATTGTTATGAGAAAGTTTTTAGTCATAGGTACAATTATGACTCATTGCTTTTAAACTATGCTACAAAAGTTGGCGGACGTATTAATAATGTATTATTTCAATAAGGATATTTCAATATTTCAATAATAATAATTTGATGTGTTATGTTAATGTTCAAGTTGGAATTAATGGTATCAATAAACTAGCTGTCGCCTCAAACTTAAGCCAAAGGTAGAAATAACGAGGCTTCATGTTTGGTTTACGAACAAACGCCTTTAACTGGTGTTAGAATTACATACACGCGACTTTTTTCTATTAAAAATGTGCATCAGAAATGAAAATGTTATTATGATGAAGGATTTGAGTTCAGAGGTATTATAATTACTTACTGGTGGCTAGTTTGTCGCCTAAAATATACCTAAAATATGCTAGAAGTGGCTACATAGTGTGAAATACGCAAGAATTTGTCAATGTAGCGTTTCGTGTGCTCTGCCTACCCCATTTGGCAAACAGGCGAGATTGTAATTAAAGCCGGATTTTTGAAGTGTGGATTTTCTTCCAACTAATTACTTTGGAAGGTTTACTTCATAAATAAAAAAATCTTTTTCACGGAAATACCTCTCAAAATATTGGTTTTGCTTTAAAATAATGTCCAAGTGGTCTTTAGGGCATAAATAATGTTTAGCTTTAGGTACTCCAAAAGTGTAGACCAAGACTTTTTGAATCACCTCAAAATAAACAAGTAAACGCATCTATAAAAAACAGGTAACTTCGTACATTCACCCTTTTTGTGGAAACATAAGTTTGTAAATTATGAGAAGACAAATCGTCACCGAAAATGTTGTAAACAAAAGAATCATACGAAAGAGATTAACCTAATAAATTGAAATGTAGGCTAATGGAGAATTTCCACTTCGGTAATTAAATCTATTTGAATTAATTAACGTTGAAATATCTGTAGGCCAAATTGCTGGTTGCTGTTTCCTCAGTCGCCGCATGAGAAAGTGTATATTGGAAGTTATTATCAATTTCCCTATTGTTATGTTATGCCTACTCGTATAGGTTTGTAGTTATAGGTACTTATGGTTGATTTGAGTTGGGGTCTAGTATTACTGATTTATCTTGTTAAGTCGTGAATTAAGAAAGTGTACGTTTGTGGTTGTTTCTAATGAAACGAAAGTGTTGCAGGTTTCTAGCGTCGTTATTCATTCACCCTATGTAAGCACATATTATAAGGTCCTCTACGGTAATTTTATACATAGTTTTTTTTTATAATGCGGAATAGTTAGTTAATAAATTTTGATATTTCTTCTTTGCGATTGCACAGTCATATTTTCTTAGTTAAAAATATCACGCATACTTAGTACAATTTTTATCTTGGTTGCCTCTTATTTAAACTTTATTTTATTAAAGTGAATCATAGAGCTCACAAATCAGTTTATGATATTGCTTGAAGAAAACTAGTAAAGTCAGATAGAATCAGACTTCATTCTTCATTGAAATACTTACTAATAAGCCATTGGTTATTGAGAAAAAAAAACATTGCACTGTATCGTCACATTTACTATTTATTCTTATTATATTATTATGTTGTTCAAGTTTTTGTATCCAAATTAATTGATTCTTAAGTTAATAATTTAGATTTTAGACTTAAGCGTAATTTAAGAAAAAATCAAAACCAGAACAATTGACAACAGCGAGGATGGATCTGTAACCGAAATTATGACACAGGGCTTATTGTTATTATATCGATAAAAGTAAGAGTAGGTTACCTAAGTAGGGTACCTAAGAAAATATAGGTTTCTTAGGTGCCCCCTAGTTACCATTTCTAAGTAGTCTACGCACACCTAGCTAAAGTTGGCAGAGCATATGTAAATGAAAATTACTAAAATTAATATTCAACGCGGCAAGTTCCAAGATGTTTTCTCAAGTAATAATAATAACGGCCCAGTTTTACGTTAAAACAAGCGTAAGTGAACCGAGCTAATACGTTTCAGGTTAATTTTGCTTCAGTCTGACATATTGAACCTCGAGTTTAGGAATAAGGGCGCGTAACTGGTAACTGGATTCGCGAGGAAATAAAATTTAAGTGAAAGCTTTCATGAAAAGTAGCACGTCTTTTTATCATTTGCGTGTATTTTGAGAGTAACTTGATAAGGGCGGATTACTGAACGAGGCACTTAATGCGCCAAGAATTATAAGGCATAAATAAGAGAGTGAATTTGGTTCCTTTCTCTGGATGGATACTGGTTTGGGGACCGTTGCTCGACCCACGCGACGCGGCATTGATCTCATTGTTTGATGCATTGCATTTTGGGATCGTCATACATCATACGTTTTAATTGTCAATAATCTTACACAGGGTGCTGTTAATGCTACTTGCAGATTTATATTTACTAACTTGAAAATTAGGATAAAAGGAATTCACAGTAAAAGATGGATGAGGGCCAAAAATTAACACCAGCGTTAAAGTCAGCGTTAACTTTTGCGTTCATACAACTGTATTTAAATTTCAGTGTCAAGATGAAAAAACCGAGTAGTAATTTTGACCAAATGTGCAACGATTTGGTTCATTGATTTATAGTGTTCAATAAAGTACATATTATTATCTCTAGATACGTTTTCGCTTTATTTTACTAGAAGTATTTTGAATTTTTTACTATTAAAATTCCTTCTACTAGGTGTAAAATATAAGACAAGGAACGACATTTATGTGGATTGAGCGATTTGAGCACCATTGACTCACAGTGCGCATTTTACAGCAGCCCCTGTGGGGTGTACTCCTTGAAAAAGGGGCTCGAATTAGGCAAAAGTTGCCAATACCTAGTGTTAAAAAATTCTTTGCCTTGTTAACTATTTCTTGGAAATATTAATTTTTAGTTGAATAACCAATTGATTATGTGAGGTTGTTTTAATAGTTTTTAAGCAAGTATCGTATGCAGTGTATGAACTTGGAGTTTTGCTCCTATAATTTTATTGTTACTTCTCATCACTCATAACTATATCTCATTTACTTTTAATTGACTGAATGGTTAGAGGAGTTAAACAATTCCAACCCTTTTGTTCGATGAATCATTGAGTAGATACTACGTGAGTACGTCACATTTGAACCTCTTTGTATTAAATTCTATAATTTCCTTATTTAGAAAATACCGCCGAGTCAAATAAATTCACAGTGAAAAAGTTCCACTTTAAAGCTTAAAGACTGACACGTGTACGCCGTAGGCAATAACATAGTAATTAGAAAAAAAAAGATATAACTTCGTTAAAAAACAATTACCGAATCAAAATGTTTTCGGAGATAAAGGTTTACCAGGTCACCCTATGCAGTGCGACTTCTGCGCGCGCATAAAAACGGCGGTGCAGCGGCTCCGGACGGCACTCTTGCGCACGTCGCCGACAACGCAGCCGTGAGTACACACACACGCACACGCACACTAACACGAAACGCACGCGACAACACACAAACTAAAAACAAACGAAAATTAGTGAGTGACTGTGGCTGTATTGTGATTTGCACCCAAATATTGTAGGACTATCGTGAGTACGACTTAACAAAATAATGTTTTTTTTTTATTTGAGAGAGACACCCCAGTGGGAAATAGGGTTGACCTGTTTTTAAAATCTTTCAAAACTCCCGACGTTTTAATAAAAATATAATGCTTCAAAGAAAAAGCTTGTCTTAAATCTTTGGCTTTGCATACGGCTTGAATAAAATGAGTCTCTAGTAAACGCGTTAAATTTACTTTCTTCCGTAGCAAACGTGATCATTGCTACTATGAATAGTGTTTAATTAATTTGTTTGAATTAATGTATGGTAATAATAATGCATTTATTTTATTGATTACATGGATGCATTGATTCATTATGTGCACGATTGGCTGTTAATTAATAGTTTTTTGTATTCAATTTATTGTAAAAAGAAATCCATCAAGATTTCCATTTCTTCAGGGTATTGACGCTATCTTTTATATATAGGAGCTATCTTTTCCTATAATATACGTACGAGTTGAATTTTGCACTTCTGTGCTGGACTTTGAAATATCGTAGTTTACTTTTTATTTATTTTTATTTGTGGTACTTTACACTCTTGGTTTATTTCTATGCGTTGATATTTTTAAATATCGATTCTCCTAATTTTAACGTTATCTCAATGTTTTTAGGTTATAGATCTACTTAATCCTTTTAAGAATAAAATATGGCGTCAATTGAATTACAAAGGCCATCTATGGTTTTAAATTTTTTAGCTGATCAACTTTTCATTCATGTAATGATCTCTCCTAAAAAAAACCAAGGACTAATCGAAAATACTCGCAACGTATCTTGAAATAATGAAATATGCATAAAATCACACCTATAAGTTAGTTTTATCCAACGAATACTTTTTAAATTATTACCGTGTTTCTGCGTCCCGTAAACCGGGATCGGTTTTACCCTAGACGTGACGTATCGTATGCTAACTGTATTGCTACCTAAATGCAACATATTAACAGTACCAGTACACCTATTTACCTGTGTTGATGTTATTAGAAATGCACCGGCATTTGTCTATTTACCTTCTAACACTTGACCGCGATCTCGGTAGACATGTCGAAGGCGGATTGTATAATCCGCCGTTTTACATAACGCCTAGCCGTTTTGTAATGCGGCGGCTCAACGTTTAGCCGGATTGAATGCGGCTGAACGAAAAACCGCCGGAATGAATTCGGCGCTAAACGTTATTCATTACGGCTAGGCATAATGTAATACGGCGAGAGATTAGCCGCCACTTTGTCGTTTTTAGTTCAGATTTTTAACACTCGTGGCGCTGCTGCCTAACATAAACAGTAGAGGATTTAGAGATTAAAATAGGTTAGGTTAGGTTAGGTTAGATTACATTAGATTACATTAGATTAGGTTAGGTTAGTTTATTTTATTTATATTTATTTTATTTAGCATTCTTTGTTTTGTAAGTATTGTTACCCTACAATTTTAGTAGTAGTACAATGCGGCTAAACGTGGGCCGCCTTTTTGAAGAACGTTTCGCAACTACAATCCGGCTGAACGTTGAGCCGCCGTTTTACAAAACGGCGCTGTTTTGCAAAACGGCTAGGCGTTATGTAAAACGGCGGATTGTACAATCCGCCTGCGACAGACATACCCGAGCTGTAGTGTTTGTAAACACTTCGCGCTAATCTGTGCAAATTGTATGCACATTAAACCAGAACCACAGCCCCTGTGAACTTGCTTCAGTGAAAGTTACCCGCTATCTTCAACGTTTATGATAATTCCAACGGCTTTCAAAGTCCTTTGCCATTAATAAAAGGTAAAATCGTTAAGTTTCTCCACGATTCCGACTAGCGTAAACGGCCAATAAATGTAAATTAAAATTAGAAGTGGTAGTTATTCGAATTAGTGGTTGAATTATTGTTTTTGTTTAGTTGACGTGATTGTCAATTTGTTTGTTAAACGATTTCGGTTGGGAATATTTTGTTGCGGCGCGTGAATGAACTCTACACGCAATAGTGGCACGCGAGTGACATATCGAACGGAAAGACACGCAAGTTGTGTCGTCGATAGAAGGTATAGAATTGTTGTCCTCTGTATAAGTAAGCACTGGATGCCAGAAAAGGGATTTCACATTTGTAATTCGCAATTAGAAAAATAATTATTTTCACAAAAAAAATCGATCTGGAACTTTAATGGAATACATATTCAATTGATATAAAGCACAAAACTGATTTAAACAAAGTGAGATTTCAAGTTTTATTATTTTGAGCGCTCCAACAGTGAATAAATTTAATATAGTCACATGCATAGGCGTTTTAAACATAAAACTAACGTGAGATTCACTCATAGTGAAATAAAACCGATACACTGACGTCTTTATGTCGTGTTCGTGATTAGCTCGATATTGTTTCGTGCCACTTGGCCCGAAACATATTGTCTATCTCGATACAAAGACGAGAGTGTGGCCGTTTTGTATCACTATAAGCATAACAAAACTTCGCCTAATCTGATTCATCTCACCATCCAAAAATAACAGCGTTATTATTTACAAATTTATAATTTTATTTTAATATAACGACGCCATTTACAAAGGTACGCCGCGATGTTTCTGCGCGTATCAAAATTTATACGCAAAGCAGGCGCGGCGTTGTTTCATGTAATTAAGTTCAATTTGGAACTTTGATGTAGGCCTGAAATTATGTACTTGAAGGCGGCAAGTGATTCCACTGTTCTGGTTCGTTGCCTCTTCCAAAACAGACACGGATGACTGGTATTTATTAATTGTGATAAGCGAATAGTTGTATGTGTGTAGGTTTTATACGGTTTGATATAGGCGCCAGAGAACTTGCTTCGGTAAAGGTAGATTATAGACATGAAATAGGATCTCAACACCCTATAAAAATAGCTGATTGAAATATTGTTATTTAAATAATTATGCAATTGCTTAAAGACGATGTACTGTCAAAGAATTTGATATCTGTGCTACTTTGTACTTTTTCACATAAAATGTCACTATGACATACCATACTATCTACTGATCAAAGCCATAGGGTGACGGCACCAGTTATGGACGGTTTAAGCTGACAAGCACCAGTGATGGACACTTCATTCATAATTTAAAGACCATAGAGTTGTGAATTGATTGTTGTAAAACAAATGACATTTCCTTAGTGGGTAGTAAATAAGAGTCATTGTCCATTACTGGTTCTCTGTCCATTACTGGTGCGGTCACCCTATGACACTCACTATGAAAAAGTTCAAAGTGGCACAGGTATCAATTTCTTAATTTCCTTGACTGTAAAAGTACCTAGTTACTTCACTGGTATAAAAACGTAAGTTACCTTTCTGTCTCTCAAAAGTTGGCTGCAAGAGATCCCTTAGGGTAAATAAGATCACCTTTGTACTTTACCATCTTGGTTCTATATTTTGTATTTCTTGTTTTTTTTTTCCTACAATAAAGTGTAAGAATACTAACTTACTGAATTTAATCGCAATTTCATCGATCGACGTTAAACAACAAAGGATCAAGTGCTTAGAATTTTATACGGTCTCTTTTAACGTATTTTATGCGAATTGAATTAAAAACACGTCGAGGGTCGTTTTTAATTTTATTGCTAGGCGATCCGTTTCACTTTCGGTCGCTGACCTTTGATGACAAAGGATAACGACACTTCTTCGGAGCGAACTCATCGCGAGTCCTTATTCGAAGAGCCACAGTTTATAGTTTCTATTGTTGTCTCTTTGAACCTGGTTATGTGTGAGAAGGACAGCGATACCGTTTGCGTAGTGACAGTTCGAAGCGTCTCTGAATAAGGATCTGGAAGTGTTAGTATTCGTTGTGCGCAAACGCATTCCTCATACGTGAAGTGCAGCCGCTTATTGTTAGGCGCTGTGTGTCCGCACGCGTAGAGCTACAAAGGCGCGCACTTTAGTTACCTTTATGATGTCTACGCTTGATTCACAGTGTAGAATGACCTGTCTTCATTTCAGAAAGTTTTCTACATTAGTTTTTCTCTGCGTGGTTTCGAGTATACTATTACAATATCTTGCCTTTTTATCCGCGTTGTGAGATGTGACTAAAAATATAGTTTAAGGTACGCTTTAGGCAACAGGCCAGCTACCAGTCACTGAGATGAGCTTACCCCGTATGATAATATAGTCATGTTGGATTTGTATTAGTGTGTCATGCATGTTTAGGCAGCACACAATCCAGATAAGTTTCACTAGATCTGGACGTAATTAGTAAAATGATACCTACCATTTTGCAAAAAAAGTAATTGTAGAAAAATAAAACTTTGTAAGTAGGTACTTGATTGGTTTTATCTTGTTTCAAAAGGTTGCTAATAGTTTGCTTAAGGAATAAATATTTACTTCTAAGAAACTCTCTTCTGAAATTGGAATTCCCATAGTTTATTAAAAATTTCAACACAATCCTTAACCTTAACCCTAAAAGAAAATTTAAGTAAAAGTTCATAATAGTTTCATCCGATAATTATTTTGCACGAGACAGTACAGCCACCTCCGTTGCTCAGACACCTTTGCAGATAATAACAGCTTAAATGGTAGAGTTTTAATGTCTTCAGTGCTGTGACAGCCATTATACTGCTATCTCACCTTCCACGCCAGACAACGGTCCATGAGTGCTGCATTGCGCCAGAATTAGCAGCATACTCGTAGTGACAGCTATCTGACCACCAGCGCAATTAATGGTTAAGAAGTATATAAGTGCTTACACTATTAGGTACACCTCTTCTAAGTTTAGACCAAAAATAGTTAAAATTGACATCAACAACTTTCGAGCAATTGACAAAACGATTGCTTTAATAGAATAAATGCTATAGTAATTGCTGGTTATAATCGAAATAATAAAGAAAAAATAAATTATTATTTAAATAATAATTTTTTAAGGAAAACGATGACATGAATCCAATTTAAACTAACCTGCTGTATGTAAATAAGGTAATGCATGTAAAACCATTAAAAAGTAACTTTCAGCCACCGAAAAGTTATGACTAACGATAATTAAAAATGCCACTATATTTAAATCGATAAGTAAATATCGCTACGGATTTTCGTCTGTGTAACTTTCGTTAGCCCCGTGTGGTGCCGGGTTAGAATAGCACCTCCCCCTTTCTTCCCGTGGGTGTCGTAAGAGTCGACTCTGGGAAAGGGTTAGTGTATTGTGGGCGATGGGCTAGCAACTTGTCACTGCAATATCACGTTTAACCATCTGGATACCCTGAAATTGCTGGATGTGGCACTGAATTCTTGAATTCATGTGCTCTGCCTACCCCTCTTGGGAATACAGGCGTGATGTATGTATGTATGTATGTAACTTTCGTGTCTTCGGTCTACCCCCTTTAGCAAAGCAGGCGTCATATTTATGTATGTGTATGTACGTAGGTATGTGCAAGTAAATGCAATTAAGCGTGCTATCAAACGCGTGCCTCGGCCGTCCTTGCACCCGCTTCTCTGTACGCCGTCGCATTACGGCAGGGGTTCGGAACCTTTTTTCGTTGAGCCTCACCGGATCACAAGTATTATTTTCATGCCCCCCCCAACTAGCATTAAGTAGTTGTTGTGTAAGTGTAGTTTGCCGTGTGGTTTCGGGTGTGGTGTGAGGCTAGCAACCTGTCACTATTCTACCTCTTCCATCTTTACAAACCTAAAAATATGCTAGAAGTGGCTGAAAACACAAACATCTCACGCCTTGACTTCCTCTACGCCCCACAAGGGGGGCGCCCCCCCCCCCTGGTTGGTAACTCCTGCATTACGGGCACTGAATTTTTCACATATCTCACTGCAATAGGGGCGTGGTTTACGACTTTAGCGGAGCCTCGCGGCATTTACGGCTCTTTAAGCCTTCGACACTTTACTACTGCTAAGTAATTGTGCTAGGCTATAAGATCATTAATATGTCCAGTTTCTTTTAGTGATACAAAGTAGCAAAGATAGTCCCTTTCTAGACAGAATGTTACCCAAAGGCTGGAAAAGCTGTTCGATTCCTACTTAATCCTCCCTTCAGATATCATTTAGGTGCCAATACCATGTGGTGGTGAGTTTTGAATGACATCTCTCCATTTCCTTCATGTACGCTCTAAGAGGCGGTTAAGGAAATAATATCTGAGGTATGCTTTATGAAGTTAGGAGCTTATCACCTCTTTGATATAACTAGAAACCTGAAATTGCTCTGGGAGTGGTTTTCCGACACTGGAATAGCCATGGTTGTGTTTAAGTAACGCTACGTGGGTAGGCAGAGCCAGATCCTATTTGGGAAAACAGATTATGTATTTTATGTCGTTTTTTCCATCTTACTGTGATGAAGATTAGATACTAATTGGTAATTAATTGATATCGAACGTGTCTGAAACGATTGTATCGTGAATGTAGCGAACGCTGACTAAGTTGTGGAAGAAAGCTTCTTTGTAACCGATATAAACAGGATTGATTTACGAAGGGATGTGAGTAGGTATCGTAAAAACTGAGAACTCTAATGGCTGCGGGGTTGAAGTGAAAAACAATTTAGTTTATTTTGTAGTGAAGGTAAAGACGAATACCTATTTGCCGTCGGATTTAAAAGCAGCTAATCAAATACGTACTAAAGTGTTTACTTACTTTTAGTTTGGAACATTTTCGTTCTTTTTATAAATTTTTAAAGTGCACAAACATAATCTGTAAGATGTATCTAAGGATTGTTGCTAGTGACAAAGTGGACTTTGCCTACCCCTGTAAGAAAGAGTCGTGACGGTATATTATGGATATATAAACATAATAGCTTATGTTTAAGTCCAATCGGGCAATGTGACACTTAAAAAAAATAATACTTACAAAATTACACTTACTTAAAATAAATATTTGTCTTCAATTTCATATACCTAATTAGACGACGGGAACTATTTTGACATGGAATTGTTTTATGTACTTTTACTTTTGTTAGCCAACTTCAAAAAGAGAAAGTTTTTTTTTGAAAAACAAGGTTACACCTAAGAAAGCGCCACATGATAGTCTTTTACTTCCCATTATTTTTAGACGGCCGGATAGCCCAGCGGTTAGAGAACCTGACTGTGAAGCTTGAGGTCCCGGGTTCGATCCCCGGTCGGGGCAGATGTTTGTATGATGAATAAGTACGAATGTTTGCTTTCGGGTCTTGGATGTTTATCTGTATATAAGTAAGTTTATCCGTTGTCTAGTACCCATAACACAGGCATTAAATTGCCTACTTTGGGACTAGGTGATTGGTGTAAAAATTGTCCAATGATATTTTATTTATTATTGCCAAACGGCGGCTTTACAGTTAAAAATCGGGGATTCGCGTAAAGTGAAAACTTGCGTACAGTGAATACTATCTCTCAAGACGCACAGGTAGCTTACATACCTTCTAATTCAAAATTCAAATCATGCACAAAACGAGTTCTGTAAAAGTTGATAAAGACTTTTACAATGTAAACTTGAACCGGTCATCGCTTTACCGCCAAGAGAAATTAAGTTGCATTCATAAAACCAATAGACGTGAGTCAAACGTTTGCGAATAAAATTTGCATTCCGTGAGCCGCTGCGTTTCTACAGATGTTCGACATGTCGACCGGTTCTTCGTATAATTTTACACCATTGGTGTTTATTCCATTTCATGCGGTTAAAGGTATCTCAGACTTTCTAAGTAAACACGTGGCTTTACTACGATGGAAGGTAGAGCGAGTGATTTGTTGGTGTACAGTCGAACCAATTGATTCGTGATCCACAACAATAAACGTCGAGCAATGCAGTTTCACTATGACATTCACTGTAAATAGGTTCTATAGTGGGTCAAGAATCCATTGGTTCGAACCAAACATACAGTGTAAAGTTACCATGACATCAAGTTCCATATCGAATTAGCACCCAATCTTAAAAACCTTTACATTTTTGAAAACAGTAATGAGAAATGCAGAAAAAATGACTCGTAAGTATTTTTAGGTTATAACCAGAATCCATTAGTGAAAGGAAAGCACTAAATTTTGTTCGACAACTAGGTGTGTACAATCTATTGTTAACCAAAACACTAATAAATATTCATCCTGATACCTTAACCTATTAACAGTAATGTTGAAATTCGAATGACCTTTCGCTTAACTACAGTCGAAATGGCACCACGGAATCACGAATTAAAGTTACAAACGCTATATAAAAGCGTTCATATCTGATGAGCCGTTTGTTCGAGCGTATTCCCTTAACACAAAATAGTTTCATGTAAATTGTAAATGCCGGCGACGGCCGCCTCGGCCCTGGGCTTCCCGTGTTATGTTAGGTACTTGCGATCTCTGTTTTGATAATCGCAGTTTATTTTTGGTACGAAAACAATTTAAATCTGGCCAAAGTTGGCACAGGCTTCATTGAATTACCCCCAATTAAACCAATTAGAGTTTTCCGAGCGTTTCTAAATTTAGTCTGTTGTAATTAAAAGCTTGCTTCGAGTTTGGAAACACTATCTCGGAAAATAAATAATGCTGGCTTATGTTATAATTAGAAAATAACTAATACCCAGTGGGTTGACATTTTACTATTTGTCGCTAACATTTTTATTCTACTGGATAAAAATGTTTACAAAGTTGTACTTAAAATAATTACTGTCCAAGGACTTACCAAAACAGCGGCATCGTTTCATCAATCAATAAATAAATCAAAGTCGCTCACTTCGCGGCCTTCCTGGGAACTTATTGATAAGCAACTTTCTCCCGGTTTTCGTGATTGATCTGTTCATTTGTCTTGACTGCCAGAGTTTCTTATTTAACCCAACCGAACCATCTGTTTATAAAGCATAAACCCCGATTATGATGCTCATATATTGTCATCTCTGTAAATGAATATTTAGAACTATTTACGCAAACTTTATGTCAAACATTTCGAAGCAAATAATTATCCAAATGCTGGTCAATCCATTATCAGCGAAATGCAAATTAAACGCTGTAAACATCGGAGTTTGCTGATGTATTAATTACCTCAATACATATTATTATTAATTAATTGATTTTTTATTTTTATGCGTGCTTAATTAAATCTAAGTAATTTTTTTAACTGTCATCTTAAAGCGGATGCATTTTTAATAGGAAATAAAAAAGATAGCCCAAGTTCAAAACATTTTCAAGAGAATGCGTCAAAAACTGCGCTTAATTATAAAAGTTTTGACACTTCAAAGTTCTAATTTTAACTTGATGGAGTAGGTTTCAAAAACTCACGCTTAATTATATTTGTAACTAAATATATCCCTTAAATGTTACGTTTAATAAAACTTCTACATTTTAAAACCACTGCATTCGTACTTGACTAGTTTTGTGAATCGGTAAAGAAATGGGAAAACAGAATTTTATACTAAATTTAAAATACACACTTCATACAAAAACGACTCACGAATTAGAGCGTATTTACGTGACAATATAAAAGATGCATCTGCATTAAGCTGCGTTCAGACGTTGTTGATATTTTTGTTAACTTTTCCGCTGACACGAAATCAACCAGACAAATGTATGACCAATTCTATGTCACTACGGAAAAACTTGTACTAACTACTTAACTCAGATGCAAGTTGCAAGTTTGGTCTTTATTTACCACAGACCCGTCGTCGCCTGCTGCCCACCAACAATGCTGCCTAATTCTGCTTATTGTGATCTACTCGCGCCGCAATCACTTTCTATACCTCACTCCATCTCCACTTGTCCAGATTAATAAATACTGTAGCACAATAGCAGACACCGGGTCAGTAGGCGGCGGTAACTGGAGCAATACTCAATACTCCCGTTACACGACAGATGAGACCGTTAACTAAGCGCCTGTCATCATTGTCGGTTGTCACTACGGCGACGTGAGAAATGAGATACAAATGCACTCATTGAACCATTGTTTCCAATAAGGATCCGTAGCTATTGCTGGCGGCAGAAGTACCGTAAAGATCATAATATTATAACTAGTGGGAAACTAGTAGAATATAGAATAGCTACTTTCTGACGTTTTTCAGTTATAGGGACACCAGGGGCGCTTTCAAGCCTTAGCTAGCAGAATCAAAAAAGGCATCCTAAAATCTATGATATTGGCGACTTTTTAACCGACTTCAAAAAAGGAGGTATTCAATTCGGCTGTATTTTTTTTTTTTTTT
>BHDV01045107.1:169552-182063 GCA_005406045.1 Adoxophyes honmai
TAGTAAATATGTACATAAACAGAAGTTTCCTTTCAGGATAAAGCTAATTTGAAGTCGGTTTTTTTTTGTTTAAAATTATTTTCTACCTACTGTAACGTCACATGAGCGCTTTAGTGATGGCAATCGACAGCTCGAGTGAATATGATTCAAAAGTGACGCCGCCTTATTCGAGTTGTCCTGTCTGTAGGCAGTTAAATTTAAACTAAGTGGTAAAAACTAAATGAAATCGCGTCAAAGGATGAGCATTGCTCTCCCTTTTGGCTCCCTTTTGGCATGCAAAGCACATACACTTGAGTCATCTATTTTGATATAAGTCTGTGAGTCTAACACATTCCGTAGGTTCTTTCTTAAGTATAATAATTGAATTCCTACACTTACGTAATTATGTAATTGATGTTATTGCGGAACTGTATTGTAGTTCAAAGCCAAGAGTAAGAATGTCTACAATGCGGATAGCTCTGACCGCGGTATCAAAGAAAGTGGTGGTTGTTTTTGAGTTTTATTTTGACCTATAAGTAGTTAAGTTATTTTCCATCTATGTTTAAAGATAAAATTATGCTAAAAGTGGTTACACGACATGAAATGGTCATGGTTTTGGCTTTGTAACGTTGAGAGTTCTCTGCCTACTCTATTGGGAATACAGGCGTAATTTACGTATGTATTTAATGAAGCTCATAACTCGGAGGAACGCAAGTTAGTTTAAACATTGTCAGTCTACGTTTGTAGTTTTATGAATACAGTTCCTGGAATCTAACATGGCAAGATTTTTCCATGGAACAAGCGGTGTACGAATTTACCCCCACTTAAACCTTGCCAAATTAGAAGCCGGGGATTACTGTACTCGTACTACGGCGATTAGTTCGAAGCGAAGTGACGTGTCAGCATTATCTGGATCTCCAATATCTTAATGGTTTTCCTTGGACGTATCACTTTAGGCCGAGCCGTTTATCCTTGTCCGATACAATGGACAGTAGTCTTTAATTGCACTCTCTGTTGCATTACGACCGAATAGGGGATGTAATAAAGTGTACGTACGTTCATGGGACTATAAAAAAGTTTTTTTTTCACGCTTTAGCTACTTACCAAGTAAAATGATGTCATCATTACTCCATACGGAGATTAGGTATAATTCAATAAGTCATTTAAAGTTTAATCCAACAATACATGGTTTTTATACAGCGTCGATACGTTTTTTTGAGAAATGGTCATTTTTGTATCATGCGGAAATTTGCGATAACTCCCCGTGACCGCTCTGCCACTTGATTTACTAGTCAAAGGTTTAATTTAGCCTTACTCTTGGGCACTAACTATGGATGGTATTTTATTAAATGCATTTATTTATTTCACAGCGGAGAAATCGCGTATAGTATGTTACTTCAGTAACTGGGCTGTCTATCGTCCCAGCGTGGGGCGGTATGGCATCGAAGACATACCCGTGGACCTCTGTACACACGTTATTTATTCCTTCATTGGAGTAAATGAAAAAACTTACGAAGTTCTCGTTATTGACCCAGAGGTGAGCATTGACATTTTATAAAACTTTTTTTTTAAGTGATTAAAATTCAGTCTGGGCAGGGGAGGACCGAGTGAAAGGTCTAAGGAACGCAGGTAACCATAGAAAGAGACAACAATACATTTAACCCTATACATGTTCGGGAGTGGACCGTCTGAATGCAGTGCTCGGCTAGCCGTTGCATGTACGTGAAATTATCTCGACGTTAACTCACGAAAATTAAAAAAAATATCTTCCCAGTTTTGTTAAGTAAATTTTACATTCTTAAATAAACAGCGGAAGCGCATAGTTGGGAAGATCGAAACGCCTTTTTCGCGGCCGGTGCTTTGTGTACCCTCTTTCATATAATTTCGAATATCACAACCGATACAGCGCGTAAGGGTCAATTCCCACCAAAAGAGCAGCGCAGCGCGGCGTAGCGCAGCGACCCGCTCCGTGGAATGAGAATTTCAACTTTATTTTCATTACAATAAGACTTATTATCGCATGAGAAACTCTAACGATGCGGGCGCATGCCCGCGTATCCATGGTAATAACAACGCATTCCATAAACGAAGCCGTGCGACTGCGCGAGCCTTCGCAGGAATGTCCGAGGATGCTCGAGCAGTCGCGACGGCCGCTGTCAATACATATGTCAATATGTCAATAATTATGTAAATTCCAGCGACTTCCTACGCATTCCAGCGGCTTCTCGAACAGTCGCAGGAATCGTCGCGCATTCTCCACGGAGCGGGTCGCTGCGCTACGCCGCGCTGCGCTGCTCTTTTGGTGGGAATTGACCCTAACGCCACCATGCCGCGCAGTCCCGCTAACGTTGTAAATGCGTCAGTGTTGTTTACTAATTTAAAAAGCTAGGGCTCTTCCAATGGGACGTGCTTAGACATAAGGTGCTGGATGACCATCGAGCTATGCTAAAATGTCAACATTTTCAGCTGGACATAGAAAAGAACGGGTTCAGCAACTTCACGTCGTTGCGGGAGAAACATCCGAACGTCAAATTCACGGTGGCGGTCGGCGGCTGGGCCGAGGGCGGCACCAAATACTCGGCGATGGTGTCGCAGCTCAGCCACAGGACGGCATTCGTGAACAGTGTTGTTGGTGAGTAATAAGGATGTATCAGCTAATGATTTCGTTACGAAATCTTGACGAACATCTTGGAAGACTAGCTAGATGGTTGGTTTAAGGGTCTGAGGCAAAAGGCTGCTTCTTGATACAGTAAGCATTGGTAGGAGGTTTTATTCAGATCCCCGCTACCCGCTACCAATGGCAACCTAGTTTAGGTGTTTAGGTAAACACATCTGGATATTTATATTTTTTATTACTTTCATACAAACATCTGCCCCGACTGGGAATCGGATCCGGGATTTTAAGCTTCACAGTCAGGTTCTCTAACCATTGGGCTATACCTAAGTAAATATCCTACCAACAATATTAAGAGTCTAATATTGCTTGATAATGCGAAGCCAGTGAATGTACACGGACGTACTAAGATTAAGTACAAATAATAATGTCCTTTAATAATACTTACAGCAGTATACTACTCTTGTCCAGTAGTAGGTATCTTCGGTGGGTGGGTTAAGCATTGTTTCTATTTACAATATCTACATTATATTATATTCCGTCGGGTTATATGTATAGAGTATCATAGACATCTAAGGGTCTTTGGATAGAGGCCAACTGGCAACCGGATGATCTGTATAGATCTCACTGACTTAGTATAATATATCAAAGTTGGTACCATTGATTATGACTATTGCGAAATTTAAAAGATAATTTGATTATAATCACTTTTAATACGACATGCCATAAATCATAAATTTGGTGGAGACCTGTTGTTTCTTTGTTGACTTGCACTCTAAGGAATTAAAAATAATATGAATATTAATATTAATTCTTTAGTGAATTCACCAAAGTTAAGCTTGAAAACTTTATATTTCACAAAAAAAATACTTGTATAGTTTTTGTTTGCAGAAGCGTGAAAATAAAGCTATCATAAACCGTTTCGAGTCTATTAAATTAAAATAAAAGAATTTAACAGATAATTGCGATAAAATTCTAAATCCTTGCAAATCATGTACGAACTCAAATTTGTATAAAGTATATTAAAAAATTCCATCTAAACGTTTGTTAATTATTACGGTCAGTTGCCTAACCGCCGGTGGATCAAGCAGGGTTAATAGGGTATTGTATTAAGCCTATAAGACAAGCAAACCATTACGCGGGTAGCATTAATCGGGTTGTTTATTAGAGATTCACTTCACTGGAGATATGTAGAGGTCTATCGACAATATAGCGCACGACTGTAACAAGACATTAAAGATGGATAGAAGTGAAACCTTTCTACTTTTTAAATTTTAACAAGTAGTTTTGTAACTTATAAAAGAATCGAAATTTGTTTAACTACACACCGTTGATGAGGCTCGAACAAAACACAACTCTGATAGGACTTCTAATAGCATTGTGAAACGGGCACGACTCTTCTCTAGATATTCTGTCCGAATTGCTACAACGACGCTCAAAATTGTCATGAAAACGCATGTATGCGTTTTTGGTCGCAAATATATTAAACAAGGAACTATTTTTATGTACAGATGTAGTGAGAAACTATTTTCCTTCGGGAAAACTCGGATCTTTATCGGAATACGATGACATCCGAACTGTCAATGAATGATCGTATTAAATCAGTGACATTCTCATATCCATTAATATGGAACTTTATTGTTTAGTGTCAAATGTCAAAATGAATAATGTGATTGTATAATATAGAGATGTTACAACCACTTCCTGTAACTTTGAAAATATCAACTCAGTTTGATTGTCACTAGTAAACCAAACATTATCTCCACTTTAAAACATTAATTAAAAGGACAACAAAATAAAACTTTGCCAAAATACTCTGATTTGTTGCTATTTTTGAAAGCTATTTTCTGATATGATACAGGTTAATATTAAATAAAAATTTCTTGGACTGGTTTTTTTAACCGTTTTCGAGGTTTTAGCATGGCTATACAACGTTTTTATAAGTAATTTGAAAATAATGATACTATAGCGAATATTTGGATTGCGTATTATCCACTCTATATATATATTGGTCTGCTGATGCGACTTACCCCTACGGCTTTAAGATGGGTACTGAAGCTATTTGAGAGAGTACGATAAATACGAACTTTTCCGAAAAATTACGAAGGAAAATAGTTTCTCACTACATCTGTAGTATTGCGTTTGCATTGCGTCATAATTGTAGATACAATTGTGCAAAGGTTTTCGCTTGTCGCTACTCATATCAACACTCTATTCTTACGTCTTGAGGCTCCACATTCAACACCACGCGATATGTTGACAAATTATGATGAAATCAGGAAAAACTGTTTCTTTTCAATGGGGATATTTATGTTACCCACTTACCAACAATATTTCCGGGTGACGGCGGAAGCAACAAAATGTGACAAGACGACACCGTTTTATGTCCACCATATAAATCTATTGACTAATTTATTCGTGGTAATGCCGGTGAACTGTATAAATTTAGACCCAGATGCGAAAATGTTCATATCAAAATCTTGAGAATCATACGGGCCTGAGATAGATAGGTGAAAGTTATAAAATATAATTATTGTTACGTCATCTAAAATTCATCAACTAAAAACTAAAATAAAATATAATGTCACTTATTACTGACAATTACAGATAGATAGTAGTTTATTATAAGGTATTATCAGAAAACAAGAGTAGAGATCGCATAAGTAAGTCACTTTGTCGTGTTTGCTAGTTCAGATGGTCCTTAGTTGAAGCAAAATTCTCATTAAGATGAATATTTAACGAGAATAGGAGCACCCTTCCGCCTCTACATAAACACATTTAAATAATAGCGAAGCGGTGGGCGAGCTTCGCGTGATTAAAAATATACATAATAATACGTGAACATTCTCATCACGACCGCGCCTCGACAGCGGGAATTTTTATATTGTTCCTACGTTGCCCGTTTTGCTTTCAGTCGATTCGAATAAACGTCATATTTCCGAGATATATCATACTCGGAATAAGCCTCGGTCTGCACGCATCCGCTCCCTATCTTTTTCACGTTTTCAAATAGGATTTACATTGAGATAGTGTACTTATCTGTTGTTGTGTTATGGTCTTTGTCGACTTTTACGCGGATCAAAAAGGAAATAATACCAATGTCGGTCGTGCGAACAAGGAGATTGGTAAATTTACATGAGGTTAGGGGTAACTCGGAAATTATGATTTTTTTGCTCAGGAATTCATTTTAGGTAAATAAGACGCTGACTCTCTTAGAACAGAATTTAAATTAAGTATTCAATCATTCGCCTTCCCTGCGTGACAGCGAATCTGACCACACTGTTGCAGGGGATTTGAGAAGTTTGATGGTCCATTAAACTGTGCACATTAAACATTTTAAACGACTTTCTTGCAACGGAATAAAAAGTAGCTTAGCACGCAAGCCACAGCCGAGTGCCAGCTGCTGATACCAAGTTATACCCTCATCACGACATGATGCGTTCTACTTTTTCAAACTATTAAAATTAAGCACTGCTTTATAGCCAACTAGTAATTTTATATCACAGACGGAAGGAATTGAATTGCTACTTTTTAGTCACCACAGAAAGTGTCTACAAAATAATAGGGGGATTGCGTTCAACCTTCGTAAAAGCAGTCAGATTGCCTTGTGAAGTAAATTTCGAAAAGAGTAAACTCAATAAAGAAACTCATCCAAATTTATTGGCAGATTTCCTGCATAAATACAACTTCGACGGCTTGGATCTGGACTGGGAGTACCCTGGAGCTTCGGACCGCGGTGGTTCCTTCTCCGACAAGGATCGGTTCCTGTACCTCGTTCAGGAGCTGAAGAGAGCATTCTACCGCGCTGGCAAGGGCTGGGAACTGACGGCTGCTGTGCCCCTTGCAAGCTTCAGGCTGATGGAAGGATACCATGTTCCGGAATTGTGCCAGTAAGTTCTTTATAGTAAAGACACCTCATTTTACGCTTTTCTGTAGCTGTGTGGAAGGATATCAGAATATACATATGAAAAAATTGAAATGTGTATGTAAATTTCCCAATCAGCACTAAGTTTCCGAATTGAGACCAAGACTAAAGTTAGATCAAGTGCTTTCATTCTGAGTGGGAGCTATCAATTTAATGAATCTTAATGAAAAATAATACTACAATATGGATGATCTGTGATTTTCGTTATTATAGGGAACTCAACGCGATTCACGTGATGGCATACGATCTGCGCGGCAGTTGGACTGGCTTCGCCGACGTGCACTCTCCTTTATACAAGCGCCCGCACGACCAATGGTCGTACGAGAAGCTCAATGTGGTAAGCTATTGTTTCAATTTAGCGGTACGTGCTCAGTTTAACACCGAAAGAGCGTATTGTGAAGGCTGAGTTTCGATCAGGAATGTGCAAGGATGCGTGGTGAGGGATGTATTTGGAAATAATCATTCGAATAGCGGCGATGTAGGTAAACGAAGTTACTTTATTAACCAGCTGTTGTGGGGTTATGCTTTTATCTAATCCGTCCAACTTTTTAATGTTTGTAAGCAGTCAAAAAGTGTAGGATGCTCCTGCTGCTTTGTTGTCCTGTTATTTTGGCGAGGAAAGGTTTCAGAACAGAACGAGTTAAATAATTAAAAATTGAGGATATTATACGTTTTTAGTTAAATGCCAACACGCAATAGGTGTATTTTGCCAATTTGATATGTAGATATTAAGTTACAGAACTTTTTAGAGAGTTTTAATCAAATTTAGTAATTAAAAAACTCTAGGCTAAACTGGTAGTACCGATAATGAAACATTGATTCAAAATTTAAATTTAACAAAGGAATAAATTAAAAAACAGGTTAGCCTATATTTTCTTGTTCACTATTACAAATTGTCGGTTATTTATAAGTCAAAGGGGAAGCAAAATAAGTTGGCAGGGAGGCGGTATTTACCATTTCATATTTATTTAACGCATACGATACAGTAAATGACGTCAACGCTTTCATTCATATCCTGACACGTGCTCTGGAGAAAGGGGAACAATGAGTCATAATATTGTATTCTTAAAGAAATGTTGTCGAGAACACAATAGATACTTGGAACGAATCACAGCGGATAGGAATATTCTGTTTTCAAAAGTTCAAAACAAATGGGGAGTGTTATCTTTTTATTTACTTAAAGGCCTTGAAATCTGTTAAATTTTGTAAATGCTAGCTTCACACGACTTTCTCCAGTACTTTGTCAGTTACTTAAATTTTTTATATCAACAAACCTTTTGAAAAAGATGATGGAAGCTAGACGAAGAGTTTATGGGTTCATCGCGCACAGATCGTCGGGGAAGTTTAATTTATAAAATGTTCACAAAAATAGGTAGCTACATATTTTAAATATGTTCATTGCATCATTTTATCATCAATAAAAGTCATCAAAAACACATTTTCAAAATGTTCATAAAACTCTTCTGTTTTAAGCAAAGCCTTCGAGTACGTTGCATTGTTTCGGAATCATAACATTATCTACCCGAACATAATTTACAAATTCTTCTTCTTTTAGAACGATGGAATGAAGCTTTGGGAAGATAAAGGCTGTCCTACAGACAAGCTTGTCCTTGGCGTTCCGTTTTACGGACGCTCCTACACTCTGTCAGCTGGAAACACCAATTATAACCTTGGGACATACGTGAATAAAGAAGCTGATGGCGGTGCTCCGGCGCCCTACACAAATGCCACGGGTTTCTGGGCGTACTACGAAGTAAGTTCACTACCTTTTGACTTTGCTAGTTTCATTAGTTAGTGTCCCTTCCAGCTTGTATCTATGTACAAGTAAAAGTTCTTCTTTGTCATTGTCATGTTGATTGACTTCTTTTATTGTGTAACGCACCAACGGTTGACCTCTTAATATACCGATCCCTATACTGCGACAATGCAAGTTTTTAGCCTGTTTTCAGATTCTGTGGTGTAATGAACTCTTTTTTAACAATAATTTTCTTTTAGATCTGCACACTAACTGATAAGGAAGACCTAGGCTGGACCAAGAAATGGGACGATGGTGGAAAGTGCCCCTACGCTTACAAAGGAAACCAATGGGTCGGCTACGAAGACGAGCGCAGTATTGAGATCAAGATGAACTGGATCAAAGAAAAGGGTTATTTGGGAGCAATGACCTGGGCTGTTGATATGGATGACTTCAGAGGGCTCTGTGGAAGCACCAACCCACTGATGAAGCTGCTGCATAAGCACATGTCGTCTTACACTGTACCGCCGCCTCGCACCGGACATACCACTCCCACTGTGAGTATTGTGAAGATCGAATTTGGCTTCATTGTCAGATTACTAGGCTATTCTCGTATTAACTCGTTTGTTGTCTTTTTAGCCTGAATGGGCGCGTCCTCCATCAACGTCAGCTAACCCTGCGGAAGGTGCTCCGATCCCTACCACCACAGCCAAGCCAACGTCAAAGCCGGCTATGCCTGTGACGCCCGTCAAGCCGAAACCGGTGACCACCACCACCGCTGCCCCAACCACCACGAAGGCTCCCGAACCCGAAGTGCCAAAGGAACCTGAAGTGCCAGTCGCTGTTGTTCCAGAAAAACCTGATGTCGAGGAACCACCTACCGTAAGATAATCCTACATTGCGTTCGTTTTAATAATTTGGGATCATTAAGTTTGAAGTCAGTCTAAACTGCAGATAAAGTAATTTGATAAACGCGCAGAGTTGTTTACGTTTCAGATTACAAGTCTAGTAATTTATGGTTGTTGACGAGTTTACTAGTGTTAAAGTATATTTCGCTGGGAATTGGCAATATTTCATAAAAGGTACAGCTGCAAATAAAGAGGTTATGTTTTGTTTTTTGTTATAACCCGATTTTTCTTCCAGGACAATGAAGTTGATGACCACCGTGTGTGTGACAACGATGAGGACTACATTCCTGACAAGAAAAAATGTGACAAGGTACTATATATATACATTAAGTAATTACAAAAATATTGAACGCTCTTTATTACATCACTACTTTTACTTATTTTTTAAAAACACCTGCCGTGAGACACATTCATAATGAAATAGAACTGATACCGTAGAAATCTGCAACATTGCCTATATGATGCAACTTTGCCTGATTTGAAAAACTGCTATTATTTACCAAACGGCTATGTATTTTTATGATTGGGTAAACGGTATTTCTCCTTTTACCCAATCATAAAAATACATAGCCGTTTGGTAAATAATTTCATAAGTTTTTCAAATCAGGCAAAGTTGCATCATATAGGCAATGTTGCAGATTTCTACGGTACACCATCGTCTTTATATCCAGATTAGTTCGACGTATTTCGGTTCAATTTGTAATCTACATACGGGAGCAACGCACCACAGCGGCTGCGGATAATTGCGCATTAATTACTTTTGGCTAATAAAGGTGCTTTTCACCCTACAATAAATAACTTAACTAACTTAAAAAGTAAAAAAAAACGACGTTTAGCTTAAATTTTATGTAAGTATCTTAAAAACAGACAGTCACACATCGATGTCAAACTTTTAACAGTTATAACAATCCACTTTTGGCGTCGGGATTTAAAAGGTCCGAACAGTACCGGTATTTTTCCATTTTCTGACATAGCGATTTGTTTTTTTTTTCAGTACTGGCGCTGTGTCAACGGCGAGGGAATACAGTTCACGTGTCAGCCAGGTACTGTTTTCAACATTAAACTGAACGTGTGTGACTGGCCGGAAAGTGCCAACCGAGACGACTGCCTGGCGTAACTGGCTGAAGAAAAAATAGTCTTGAGAACAAAACACGAAATCTCACAAAAAAGTTTAAAAATGGAAAGCTATGTGTCACGTGTCACATGGCGTACACCGGAGGCAACTTGATCTCCAACGTAATGAATGTTAACACCAAGTTACTTCCATGCTATTTTGCCTAACAAGAAGGTTTTGACATGCGAACAAAAAAATTAAACTGTGAAATTGTACACTCGGCTGCAGAAAAGTGTAACCTCTTAGTAATGTAATATGGATTTGTCAGAGAATGCCTTATCTGTAGCCGATTGTATTACTTTCAAAATAATGAACTTTAATGGTAAGTAAATTCAAAATACAGATTTTAAAATACCTAACGCTCTACTGGCATTTACTCGCTCAAGTGAGCAGAAAACGGCTGTTCTCTAGCTGATTTCTCATATTTTTAAACTACATAGTTTGAAAGATTGTATTAATGCGATTTTGTTAATCCACTACCGCCTAACGACATTTTTCTGATTCCTTTTCTTAGCCAAAAATCCTGTGGCTCTTTATTATTTATGGTTCGTGAAAGTGGTGTTTAATCACGGCTAATTTTGTCGACAATTTACCTGATTAGCGTAATTTGTATCGTGGATCGACCCCTTTGTGTTTTCAGTTCCATTTTTGCCGAATTCTGGAACAAAAATTCTCAGCTGAATCTCATGACAGAGACTTTATTTATATTACAAATAAGTTAGGTTGTAAGAGAGGTCTTGTATAATATTGTCGTATTTCGTTATAACTTATGGAACTTAATACGCCAATGTTATTTAAATGTACAAGTAATTTATATTTCATGATAAGCTTATGTAATGATTTGATTAATAAATAGGTACTCTTTATAATAAAGAGATATTTATGGCTTATGTATTTTTTGTGTTTAAGAAAGAAAATAAATATTAGAATATAAGTTTTACTATTTCTTATTCGACGAGAACTGAATAAATATTAAAAAACTTTAATTACATTTTTATTAATTACTCCATTATTCCGCTTATAGTATTATACGAATTTTCTAAGTACCTACTGATCAATTAATGTCGTTGAAAATAAAGATAGTTACTAATTATTATGGATTTAATTCCTATAGGTCATATTCTAAGATAGAACAGGTGTTCCATTTTAACAAAACTTTCCTTAATTATGTGATGAGATGCATTACTTATAAAACAAGGAAAAAACGATGTCTAGCCAGAGAGTTTGGTTTTATTTTACTTATTGGAATAAAAAACGTCGATGTCGTCTAGTCCGACATCTGGTTTTAATTAAAAACTGGTCTGTTGTGCTAGAAGTATGAAGAACTCTTGAAAGAAAGAAAGAAACTTGTGAAGATCACAGAGCGGAAATCTTATTATTTTGATTTTTTACGACTACAGTATGCATTGGCTGAAAAATTAATTGAATATACAACAGTAAATGTTTGCTAATACCATGCTAATAAAGCCAAACCTCATCATAATAATGTAGTCTTTCCATTAGTCGCCTCTTATGACATCCACTGAGTTATAGAGAAGTGTTAGGTATTCTATCCCGACACCATACAGGAAAATTTTCCCCATCAAATCATTTACGCCAGCGTTAGCGAGTTCGATTACAAAACCCGTGGTACTAATGGTAATGTAGGTACCATCGAAGCAATTGATTCCTGACCCACAATAGAACCTATTCACACTGAACGTCATAGTGACATTGCATTGCTTGACAAAGGAAATCTTTATTACGTTTACTGTGACAACGTTCTGCTTCCTCCGTGCGACCCACCGTCAGGAATCAGTTGGTTCGATAGTACCTACTCGTAGCATCCTGTGACTGTGACAAAGTAATTTTCTCTATTTTATAAAGAAGAAGATTTCGCATTATTATGAGATAATCGAATGACTTAGATTATTAGCAATAAATTTACTTCCAAACAGGAACGATTTCTTTCAAAATTTAATAAGTGTAATCGCAAGTCTTAATCTAATCAGGTCCCCGGGTTTATTGCGGCTTGACTGTGCCAGTTGATTGAAAGGGTCATAAATGACGTAATTCAGAATTAAAAATACTGTCAAACCAATTGATTCCTAACCCACCATAATACCGTCTGAGTGAACGAAGATAAAATCGCACCCTTCCTGGAAGAAAGCAATAAGTGAAAAATGACAAGTTTTCAGGAGCGTAAAAAACCGTTGTAGCGCGGGAACAATCACTTAATTCCGGGACCTTTCGCGCC
>BHDV01045115.1:0-12564 GCA_005406045.1 Adoxophyes honmai
TTAGTGAAGTATCTGTTACGTAGTAACTATTTAGTAATCTGTGTCACTACGTATTCCGCGGGTAATCCGCACTTTGTAAGGGCAAAAATTTAAATCACCTATGTTCGTTCTCGACACTCATATTAGCGAATTCCATTTGAATCGATCAGAGTCTGTAGCGTAAAATAGACCTAATAGACACAATAGACAAACAGATAAATAAAATGTATATTTTAAAGCAACTTCGTAAAACAATATAATATTTTGTTTCGTGTTTTTGTGTTGAAATCAAGTATGTACCTAATTCCGAAGCGTTAATACTAAAAGTACTCGGATCCGCGGACGCTGTTAGCATACCTACTGCTAATGGTAATTGTTTCGTTATGGTTAGGTAGTAATGATACTTTCATTTTCATTTATCTAAATTAACATTAATTACAATTTACGTTCATTTACGCAGTCGATCAGTGATACTGAGCACATGCGCTTGCCTGCCTTATATTTAGTCAATGTTCATCGTTAAAATATCATTCCTCTATTACCTTTCTCATTACCTTACCTTGTACTACCTAGTCTAGCCGAACAAACCACGATTGTAAATTATACGTATCGTAAATTACACGCATACCAGTGTTTCTGAACTACGACATGAGATCAAACCGAGTGCGAACGCATTCAGTGCGATACTATACACGTTTTTTTACCATCATGAAAGCAATTTCCCGAGTCACTTTAATGCACGTGATGTGGGTTATTGTGTTAATGTTTTGGGCACTTAATCCATTACGAGACGATCCGAGGCACGCTCGCGGCGCAGGCAAGGGGAGCGCCGCGCCGGCGTCGTCATGACGCGCTCTGCTTTACTTCCCTCCACCGAATTCACTTCGCTTTCGCACCTTTTATTTGGTGTCTGTGCGATCGATGTTTTTGCACTGACACTCAGGCGTCAGTTCGTCAATAGATCTGGGTCGCTCGTCGAAACATTGATAATACATATCACTTTTACTTCGATCGGAGAGAGATCGTTTATAACTTAGGAACTCATTTTGGATTTCATTCATGACCACAAAGTACATTTCATTTTATGTGATTTGATAATCTGAAAAATGGGTCATATCATTTGATATTAATAGTAAATGTAGTTGCTTTCACACACTCTTCATTCAACGTCAGGAATGTGTTGGTATCAATCATGGGTACTTAAGATTCCCACTGGTTATCCGTTAGTTATCTTTTTAGTTATTTACGCCGCTATTTCTTATTACATTCGTATTTAAATAAAAGTGCTTATAAGGTAAACGTTCCCGCGTCCGACACTGACGTGTGAAGAGTGAAGATCGTTAGCTGAGTATTTTATCTGGAACTTCGTAGCAATCTGGAATCGACGGGGTACAAGTCCTCTCGCGTCGTGCCCTTAGTCGAGATATGTAAATACGAAGTAGAGTACCAGCATTTAATATGTTGTAATGCAGTTATGTTGATGACAAGAGCCGCGGCTCGCAGCGCGTGCGCGGCCTAATCGCCGCGTAACGGTGGCGAACTGTAAAGCACGCCACGGACCGCGGGCCTCGTGCTAAATTTGCCGAAACAGCGCTCTGTAGCGGGAAAAACTTAAATCACTCTAATTCGTGCCGATGCCCGAAAGGTAAAAAAACAATTAAGCAAGAAACTGTCGCACTCTGCATTACCATGAGTGACTAGTGCTTGAAGCGACTTGTGAATCTAAACATGAGTTTTCAATATGTTAGTAGGAATCAGAGATGAGTTGGGTAATTTTTCGATAAAGCTATATTTACACACACAAATAAGACATAAAAGTTTAAAGTTTAGCTTTAAGTTTACGTTTTATAAGGCTTTAAATAAAAACACAATGTACATTTTCAAACAATATGATAAAGAAGAAACCGGAATACTTACCTACCTATTAACGATAGGTTTATTGTTTAACACTCTAATAAAGAAAATTCAGTCTCATGAGGAACTATCACATTAATTAAGTTAGTTTGCGTGCAAGCACCAGCGTGCGCACGAGTTGTACCGCAACAATGGGGAACATGGTGGGTTCACTGCAATTCAATCACATCGCCGTGAAAACTATGAGATTTATCCCATTACGGTACTTCTCTGATTCGCATTATCTAATCAAGTGAACATGGCTACTTTTCTTCCAATCAGGACGCAGTACGGACTTATTTATTACTTCAGCCATAGGGCATTCACTTATTTTCCTAATTATCTTTTCCTACTGGTAAAATATGCGTGGAAGAAAATAAAATTACCGTTTAAATACATTTAACCGCTATGTTAATTAAAGTACATCCCTTTATTTATTGAAAATGGATGTCCCTATGGAGATACGCTATTTCACTCGTAAATCTTTCAACACACTGGTTTCTATATTAGGTTTAGAACTTACAAACAAAACATTTAAATGGCTCTTTCATTTCAAATTCAATCGTTTCATTTATTAACAAGTAAAGTTTAAATAGCGAGGCGTGGCAACAATCAACCTTGTCACTAGAAACTCCAACTTTAAAAGCTGTTAAACACTCCCACTGGCTGTTTTAAACTAATCAATATTTAATCGCCTGGAATCGCGTAGCTTTAAATATGAAATGTGGAGCTGTTTCGGTTCAATTGTGCATTAGCGATGGCCAGTAAAGCGGAGGAGGCGCGGGGCGAGATAAACGACACTCTGTGGCTGTGCTTGTTCTGCATGCGGTGGATCGGGCTCTCGTTCGAGCCGCCGGCGAGCACCAGGGCGTACTTGCGCCAGAAACTGATGTTCGTAGTGTCCGTTTGTGCCATTGTCTACCACGTCTTCAGTGAAATCGTTTACATTGGCCTCACGTTAGCTAATTCGCCACGAGTCGAAGATGTTGTTCCGCTTTTTCATACTTTCGGCTACGGCGCTTTGAGTAAGTTGGCGCCGGACCAGCGCAACGTTACAGATAATTTTATTAACATTATCAACTTTGACAATTAAGTAATTCATTTTGAAAAGAGGTTTATTTGTCCTCTCTTCCTAATTGAAATGTTATGTTTTCATTTAGGTATTGCAAAAGTATTCGCTCTTTGGTACAAGAAGGATGTTTTTGCCGAGCACTTGAGAGAGTTATCGGGCATATGGCCGATGCCGCCGCTAGATGAAACCGCACAACATATCAAAGAAACAAGTATCTCTGCTCTGCGCCTTGTGCATCGATGTAAGACAATTGGTTAAACTGCGAACTACATAGCATTCAGAATTAGTAACACCCTATAACCTTTAGTCATATTATTAATCGAAAACATGTTCGGTACAGGGTATTTTGCAATGAACATGGGAGGCGTCTTGTTCTACAACGTGACGCCTATATGCGTGTACGTGTACGAGCTGTGGTCGGGGCTGGACGCCAAAGTCGGCTTCGTCTGGGTCTCGTGGTACCCGTTCGACAAATACCAACCTGTCAATCACGTGTTTGTGTATATCTTTGAAATGTTTGCAGGTGAGTTTTGGCCACACCACGTTAGAGTAACTAAGTAACAGTGGCAATCTGAAATACAAAAGTTATTTCCAAGTAGACAGACAAAATCTAGATAGTCACTTGCGAGTTGGTGAACATACCTACACATCCCATAGTGGGATTTATTGCAAGAATACTTACCTATATAGAACTTTATATTCATTCATAATTTTAAATGTTAAACAAAAACGTCCGCATGGGATACACAAAGCACATAAAACATCATAAACACAAAGCCACTTTTAGCATAATTTTAGACAATAGGAAGTTAGTGGGTACATTTTTTTACAAAAATAGTAATGCGATTCAAAAGTAGTAGAAATGATTTATTTATGTTTTTGATTGATTTTTGATTAATTAACCACAGCCAAAGAGAAGTGAAAGTAGACGCATAGATAGCTGCCTATAGCATACACAAGTATTTCGAGTTAACAATTATTACATTGAGAGCAGCACTCACTATTGTCCGGACGTAGGTAACAATTAATCCAGTTCAACATTTTGATTGCGGCTTGTATTATATACTGCGAACTCCTAAAAAAATCGAAACGAAGCAATTTACTATCGCATGATGTGCTCAAAACAAACATCATTTCACTTTCTTTGCTTAATCCACTTTCGACAGTTTAAAAATTGGTTGTTACTGTCATAGCCATCACGCAATCATACAGTTAGGGCAGCGTTTTTTTGTAGAATAAATAGTTAACAACAGCAGCTGATCGCTAAACTAAAATGAAGAAAAACACGTCTATAAGCACCAGTTACAGCCAAGATCAATGTTTTTGCAACCGTGCGTGAACCATATAAAAAGTTAAATGATAAGTTTGCTTTTAAATGATCATATGGCGGTGCTCTTTGAGTGAGTTGCTAAAGTGTTCAACGAGGCAGTCATGGTGCGTGTGGGAAACCACTGGCTGTCATACGGCCACGCCGGAGCAAATGGTAGGCTTGTGTGATTCCAGGGCAGACTTGCGTGTGGATAATGCTCTGCACCGACCTGCTTTTCTCGGGGCTGGCGAGTCACATCGCCCTGCTGTTGCGGCTGCTCCACAGCCGCCTTGAAAGCCTGGCGTCCACGGAGAAAACTGATGAGGAAAATTATCAGGAGATTATCGAAAATATCAAACTGCATCAACGTCTTATCAGGTGTGTTCACAGTACTACGCCTGTTCCCAAATGGGCTAGGCAGAGCACACCAAATATGAGAGACAAAAACATGACCATTTCACGTTATGTATCTACTTCTAGCATTATTTTAGGTTTAAAAACATATGATAAAGGTAAAATAATGACAGGTAACTAACCTGTCGCCTCGAGCATATCAAAACCTATTCCCTTAGTCGCCGATTACGACATCCATATGTAGAAGAAAAGACGAGGTGTTACTCTCACGCGACACTTGCGCACGGCCGAAATAGGTCAAGATACTTCTAATACCTACTTATACTTTTTTTTTAATTCAATGAACCATTTAAATCTGTTTAGGAAAGAAGCATATAACTTATTAATATTGTGTTAACATTAATTACAGATACTGTAATGATTTGGAGGAAGCCTTCACTATAGTGAACCTCGTAAACGTCGTGTTGAGTTCCGTTAACATTTGCTGTGTGGTATTTGTAATTGTGGTGGGTATTGAAATTGTTTGAATTTATGTTTATTACTGTGCTGAAATAGCTTTTGCTTGATCGGCAATGAAATGGGCCGGGTAGAATACCTACAAAAGTCTGTAGTTATGGGACTGGCGAACGATGCTTTGGTGAACCGATTAATATATGATAGTGTAAGCTTTGGTGAAAATAAATAAATATTATTATTTAAAACAACAAAGTTTACTGTAGGTATTAAGTAATAAGCTGATATTGCTCGTACACTAAACTTACTGAAACCACCCTGATTGTGATTAGGTATGGTATAAACTGTAGCTGTATTTAGATATTTCTATCGCAAATTAAGAAGCATAAACGTAATATGTTGAGTTATTTGATTACTTACTTATTACGGGAATTTACGTAATTTGCGCAATTAACGTAGTTTTATGAGCACCGCGCGGCGGCCAGCGACTCCGCTCTACATACGCCTTCGTACTTACGCTCGGGTAATATACACCATTATAATTATCTTGTTTAAAAGTGCTTATTCTTAGTTAAATCTATACTTAATTATATTTAATTCAGCATTGCTCGTTGGAGAACGTAAACATTGAGCTACCTAGTATACCTAGGTGACGTTGATCATCTACCTGAGATGTATCATGTAAGTCGCAATCAGGAAGGCTCATGTACGTATGTCACCACTGTAAAATCTCAAATTAACCCAACCATCTTTTTTTTCATCTTCATGTACTTACCTAGTTTGTATCACGTCCACAATTGTAAATGTATAAACCCAAAGAGACTTTACATTTCTTAAGTAATTTTAGGTTAATTAAGTATTAAATTTAATCACAATTGTTAATTCTGGGACCGTATACATACTCAACCTTGAGACCCCATAGGTATAATACATCTCTTGGTGGTTGAAATCGTGGCAGTAAGAATAATGTTTTGGTTTTGCTGTGCTAATTACGTTTGTTCATAATTATTTTGCTGTTTTGTTCATACTTGGCGAGTTTTCTATACGTGTGTAATGGATTTTGTGGTTGCTATTGTACGTATTATTATTTTAGGGAAAAAAAAACTTTCTTGCCAACTTTCTTGCGGTACCTTTTCTTAGCAAGTCTTTAGACTCAAAAACATGATGTGCAAAAGAGAAGAATTCTATTATTTTATTTTATTTTATTATTAGTTTTCTTTACTTTGTCGTTCGACAAAAAAAAGTATAATATATAAAAATCGTGGTGGACTTTCTTTGTTATGCGGTAATAGTAACACCAATACCAAACCATTGACCGATGGATGCGCTACCTATGCTATGGCTTGTAAGATGCAGCTTGTAAAATTTTGTAAATCTTTTCACCTACTTATACTAATAACATTAATAATCTATTTCAGCTTTTGGAGCCCTTCGTAGCCGTGAGCAACAAATTGTTTTTAGGGGCAGCTCTTATCCAAATAGGCATGCTGTGCTGGTATGCGGATGACATTTTCCATTCGGTATGTATGCAATCAGCAATGTATTATTCTGCTTAGATAATCCTGGGTATCGATATTATGTAGATTTCCTTATAGGCCGACAACCGCGATAAAGATATAGTTCGTTAATGCAAATTAACGGGATAACTGCACAAGTGTTTATTTCTTGATTATCCGTTGACTTTCCTTTTATAAAGTGTGTACCTACTGGTGAACACTCGTTCAAAATATACTTATATATCTTATTAAGGTCGGTTAGCTCATAGCTTTTCCATATATTATAATTTATGTAGATTTTCACGATGCTGTTCGGAAAGAGATAATATCAGCAAAGATCAAATAAATAACCAAGAAACTTGAATGTCTAATGCGAAATGATACGGAGATTTGCGACATTCGTTAGGGTGGTTGCCGTGTCCATTCACCTCTAAGGTTCAACCTTGTGCTAACATTTCCTCGCAGGGTTTAACATTTGTTTTCCTCACAACAGTCCGAGCGTATTTTGTAGCTCGTGTCCTTGTCTAAGGCTCCGTGGGCCCTATTCCTTTAGGAAGGTAATAAATAAAACAAGTGACTCGCAGAATGCGGACGTGGCGCTAGCCGTGTACAAGAGCGGCTGGTACCGTACAGACCCCCGGTGTCGCCGCGCCCTGATTTTCCTTATCCGGAGGTTAGTTCAACACTTCATAATAATACGGAAAATTTATTGCTCACTGAAGACAGTCAACGTTACCTTTGCCATCATCCTCAAAAAATTTGTTTCATAAGAACACAGCAACAAAATACACATTAGACACAAATACGAACACAAAAGAAACGCCGATATAATGCGAAAAACATATTTATCATGCCTGTATTCCCAAATGGGGTAGAGTACAAGCAACGCTACATAGGCATAAACAATTAATGGTGCAAAAGGTTCCTCAAACAAAAATAAAAACACAAATACGTACATAATTAACACGAAATTATAGCTTGGTAGGTTTGGTACTCGTTACAATAGCCTATAATCCTAGTGTGGACATACCTCTAGCTAGAGCCTGCTACCCACGCTCACCTAGGGATATTAGTTACTGCAAAGAGCTTTAATAACGGTTTCAGCTCGCAGATGAGTACCTACCCGACCTAACATGTACGGCTTTAAACCTAACTTAGGTCTCTTAACAACTACACTACGCGCTACTGTTACGCACACCAGTGTTTTTCAACCTGTGGATCGCGACCCCCTAGGGCCTAGGGGGTTGTAAAACCTCTGCAAGGGGGTCGCGATCCCCTTGGATGTCGTAACTCTTCTGCAAGGGGGTCGCAAGGTCGTTTCACAAATATAAAAAAAGTCAACTAATATGCATTGTTGTTCTAATTATACATGTTTGTAATTTTTAATCGAAGTACCGGAAAGTAAGAGGGCATTTCACTAAGGGGGTCGCACCCTGAAAAAGGTTGAAAAACACTGCACTAAACAATTAAATAGCAGCAGGCAAATTCATGATCGCCGTTCATTCTGTTTATAAATCACTAAGTATAACCAGTTAAGTTAAAATGTGTCACTGATCGAACCCATTTAAGTCTAAGAAAGGTTACAGAACTGTGTCCAGCAGCGTATTGAGTTGAAAGTATGATTTATATTGCAGAGCACAAAAGCCGATAGCGTTCACAGCAATGAATTTCACAAACTTGTCGCTGGTCACCTATTCATCGGTAAGTCTCGTTGGACGTGAGTTCATTGACGATGTTTTTTGCGTGTTTTGTACAGGCGAACTGACACGATAGTTTGAAATAAGTACAGCTAAAGAGGCCCGGTCTGACCAAGGATTTGCTCGACATCTTTGAATTCCCTAAACAAAATTAGAACTTACCTACGTTTTTTTTTACTGGATGATAGTACCTATTTCTCTACCTACATTTTTATAATTATTCGACTATTTGGAATCGATCATATTCACTAACCATTTTCAAGTGTGATAATGTGTTAGATACAATAACATAAACGACTATTTATGTGGGCCGTTTGATGTAAGCGATCCTTCTGTGGTGATTCAACCTGTCTCCAATTTGCCCTCAAATGAAATGGTATAGTGACGAAAAGTCCCGTACTATTAAAGACAACATCAAACCTTTTTTTTTTTGTTAGCGACCCTACGGTATTATTACAGTATAACTACTTACGTCAATTTATTGAGTCAAATATTTAGATGAGTCCAATAGCAAATATTTAATTTAGACTTTTAATTTATTTATGTTACAGATACTGACAAGATCTTATTCCTACTTTGCGCTGTTGTACACCATGTACAATAATAGCTAAGACGGAATATAATAAATAACCTCTAACGTTTATCACTGTTAACGAAAAGTATTGTTTGATATAAATTTGTAGTCGTGAAATTCTTTAAATTTTATTTCCTAATAATAAAGGTTTTCAGTTTCTACCTAGTGTGTGTTTTATTTGATTCATTTGTTGCAGAAATAAAAACTGAAAATTTGATGCATTAGGTAGGTACATAATTAGGTATCATTGAACAAACCTCGAACAAACATAATAATAATTCGATCTTCATCGTCATCATACAATCACGCCTGTGGTCCCAAATGGGGTAGGCGGAGCACACGAAATGTGATATTGACGAAACCATGATTATGACTATTTCATGCTTGGCAGCTACTTTTAGCATAATTTTTAGGTTCAAAAACAGATGGAATACCTAGGACAGATAAGATAGATAAGATCTTCCTGTTCTGAAATCGGTTTAAAATCAAAATAGGTTCCACGCAATAGTGATTATAATTGTCTTTGAATTGCCTGTCGCACTTCGCAGGGAAAAAAGATGATATGTATGTGAATTGACAGCGTGGCAGCCAGCTAGCAGCCAGCACTATAAAAAGCGCGGTTTTGTAGTTACTCTAATTACACTCGTTTGCCACAGCCACAACACTTTTTCCTTCATTAATGCTTGTCAGATTGTCAACGTCAAATAAATCCAGAAAATAATATAAAACTTATAAGAGCGTGATCGAGTGAAATGTAATGCCACTTCACACGGGTTTTAAGGACATGAAATCGTCAGTGTCTAACGTAACGGAATCCATAGAAAATAAGAGCTTACCTAGTATTCCGGTTAGAAAGGTATCGACTAGGAAAACTCTTGATGACAACAACGTGGGTAAAGGCAATCCACAAAACGAGGCCGTACCTCTTTTAAACGAGTGGAGGCATAAGCCCAGTTCTAATCATTCCACTCCAAATTTATCTCATACTTTAGGGAATACGCTTAGTACTAAGAACTCGTTAAATAGTACTGAATCAAGTTCGAGGGATGACAGTTGTACCAGCAAAGATCAAGATAAAGTGAAAACTAATGTCAAGTCTCAATGGGCTCCGAAAGCCAGTCTACGCAGTCTATGGTCCAAAATGTATCAATACGAGCATTTTAATTTGGTAAGTATTCAGTATTATGGGAACATTCAATGCTTTCAAGCAGCATTGCATAGGCAGTGAACGCTTTATTTATTTTAGATGAATGAAGAGTTCGTTGTTTTGAAACAAAAGGACAGCGTACATTTGCCAGTACTTTTGCCGTATGAGGCGGAGTTCTTACGGCTTGTGACGGAAGACAATGTCGCCTCTCTGCAGACGTTTCTCCGGGAGCACCCTGGTCTTAATATCAACTGCGTCAATTACCAGGTTGAAACAACTACAAACCAGATATTACAATTAACATCGCAATGGCATTAACCACAAACTTAACCTTGAATGTAGGGCGTATCGGCACTTCACATAGCTGTAAAAAATCGGTCCGAAGCAATGGTGGAATTTCTCTTGAAACAGCCAAATATAGAAATCGGTGACACAATAATGCATGCCGTTCGAGAGAATAACATTAAAATACTGGGTAATGAACTAATTAATGATCTTAAATAATTAAGTGATCCGTATAAACGGTTTTTTTAATTTAATTCATGCCTTACCTACCTACTCTTATCGACGTTTGCTTTTATGAGTACGGTTAGGCCAACCTACCTTATTTGTTAATATTTATGTGGTAATCACTGAGGTACTGAACTAGCTTGAAAAGGGGGCATTTGATAATATAATTAACTAAAGTCAATTTTATTTTAGAGATGGTAAAAACCCCTGAATACCTGTAGGCAAAGTCGCTGGTAAAGGAATGGACTCAGTGCCATATAATTGTCCTCTTGTCTACAATCAAATAAGTATGTATGTATGTAACTCTTTATTGTACAGAATAAAAATGACAAAATAACAAATAAAACAGAACACAAGTACAAAGGCGAAAAGGCGAAGGCAAGTAGAAATAAGTTGATTTGAAGGCCATGAATATGTACCCATAAGTACACTTTTATGCCAATTGAATATAAGCATCTTTATGTCAAAAATATCTTAAAACGTAAACGTGTTGTGTCGGGGTTAGAATAACGTCTTTCCATACCGGCTAAGGAAATAGGTTAAGTTATGACATATTTTTGGCGACAGGCTAGCAAACTATACTACCTTTCAAGGACTAAAAAAAATGCTATTGTATTGACTACCCCTTTTACGAATACATGCGTGATGTTGATTAGTTATTCGACACTTTGACATTATTTCTTCTTCCTATTCGCAATTCTACTATTGAAGTGAAGAGCCGCGTAGCCCAGCGGTTCGACCTGTGGCCTCTCAAGCAGAGGGCCGTGGGTTCAAAACCCGGGCTCGCACCTCTGATTTTTCGGAATTTACGTGCGAAATCGAATTTGATATCTACCACGAGCTATTCGGTGAAGGAAAACATCGTGAGGAAACCTGAACACAGCGACGAAGCAATTCAATGTTGTGTGTGAAGTTCCAAATCCGCGCTGGCCCCGCGTGGGAACTATAGCCCAAGCCCTCTCATACTGAGAGGAGGCCTGTGCCCTGCAGTGGGACGTGTATAGGCTGGATGATGATTCGCAATTCTACACAATATTCTCCGCGGCTGTCTTTGAAATAAAACAATCGCGAATCGGTAGAAACAATAACGACTGAATAGTGTCGAATAATCTTGTGATGTCACCGGAAAATAACAAAATCCGTAAGGTTATAAAATTCCTGAAAAAAATTCAGGAAATTTATAAACTTCCGTAAGATTCTAAACGAGTGACAAATTGGCTTATTTTACGCCCATATTTTCGTAAAATTATCAAATTAGGTTAGGTTAGATTATGTTACTTTAGGACAGATTAGAATAGATCATGTTATGTTGGATTAGGTTAGGTTAGATTAGATAAAACTTTGCAAAAATGTGGGCGTAAAACATTTTTGTCTCTCGTTTGGAATCGTATGAATGTGTTATTTTCCGGTGACATACCTATATTTAATTACATAGACGTAATATTTAATTACAGTGAAGCTGCTAGACACGCAGAAAGAGATTTGCCCAGGTTTAGAGTTCGCAGGCAGCACGCATTCGCCGAACTTCCCGGACCACGTGACGCCACTGATCCTCGCTGCCCAGAGCGGGAACTACGAGGCTGTGGCGCTGCTCGTGCAACGCGGACACACCATACCCGCACCGCATTCGCCCAACTGCCTGTGTGCGGATTGCAAGTCAGTACCCTGAAATTCATGAACATTGATCCTCGCTACCCAGAGCGGGAACTACGAGGCTGTGGCGCTGCTCATGCAGCGCGGACACACCATACCCGCACCGCATTCGCCCAACTGTCTTTGCGCGGATTGCAAGTCAGTACCCTGAAATTCATGAACATTGATCCTCGCTGCCCAGAGCGGGAACTACGAGGCTGTGGCGCTGCTCGTGCAGCGCGGACACACCATACCCGCACCGCATTCGCCTAACTGCCTGTGTGCGGATTGCAAGTCAGTACCCTGAAATTCGTGAACATGCCTTTATGCTCTACCCTGCGACAAAGAAATATGAGTTTGTGAAGTGCGCTTCGGTTTTGTCTTACTATTTTTAGGGTTTGTAGATATCGTCGCCCCCATGCTAAACTAACATAAGTGTAAAAAACAC
>BHDV01045196.1:0-15025 GCA_005406045.1 Adoxophyes honmai
TAAAATATAAATAGAATCAGATTTATAGAAAGCACATGGTAATGGTAATATCGACATATTTATGTCGACATAAACTTTTCACTATTTATTTTTTCCTATGTCTGGCAACATTTTCGGCTGTCAAGTTAGTTCCCCTAATTCTGGACTTCACTTTAGTGCTACTTGAAACATCACTAATTAAAGTGCCTACTAATCATGACACATTCTTTAAATACTGTGACAAATAATGTTCTTAAATTCCAATAAAAATATTAAAATCGCTAACTACAACGCCAAATACAAGAATCTCTTTCGTATCTTACTTTCGACTTTTACCATAACAATTTATCGCAGTTTATGTCTCTAAAATATCGAATGAAGTTCTCATGATTTAATTTTGAGTATCGCATTCTATATCAACTTTCATAAAAACTTTTGAAAGTAAATTATCAAGTATCAAATAAACCACATAAGTTTTTTTTCTAAGTATTACTATAGAAAGGACGTAAAAAATGGCGGCACATCAAACTTTTTTTTTAAACCATGGACAAAGATGTCAGATCTCGGCAACTTGATGTTTCTTTACCTACTATATTCTGTCAGTGTTTCTGATAGATTTACGTGATTGTCATATCAATGAAAAGAATATAATAGATTCAATCTATATCACTTATCATTGTTCTACATTTTCTCTTGTCAAGCGATATACAAGACATTTATTTTTTCTAAGAACTAATTATTTTTGCACAAACCTCTTAGCCCGGAGTTTCCTTTCAGCTAGCAGATAGTAGGTGGCCGTAATATGATTGTAGTCATTTTTCTCCAGCGACTCAAGGATCTGCTCTTTTGTAGCAATGGGTCCACTGACCATCTTCTGAATGACGGCTGCGTGTTCGTCTTCAGACAGCTGTTCCCGAGACACAAGCGGCGTGTCGCACTCGTGCGGTGTGCTGCCCCCAGCCACCCAAGGATCCGCAGCTATTTCTGCCAATGTTGCCCGTTTTTCTGGCTCTCTGACCAGCATTCTTCCGATTAGCCTGATGAAGAAAACATAGTTTAAATACATATAAAATCTTTCTAATAGGCTAGATCAGCGGTTCCCGAAAGGTGGTCCGCGGAACCCTGGGGTTCCGTGGAAGGGCAATAAGGGTTCCGTAAAAAACATTTTCATGTGCGGTGAGCAACGTTGTTCGCGCGCACTGACCTATTGTTATCAAAGAAGGGTTCCGCTAGGAAAAATGTAATCAATTAGGGTTCCTTGACACAATAAAATTGGGAACCCCTGGGCTAGATGACTAGAAAAAACTATTTAGTCCGTCAGATAGACTACGAAAAAATATTGTACACATATTTTTACTTTTTTAAAAATTTGGCCGAAGCTTTGGCCGAAGCCGAAGGTTTGCAAGTTGTGATTTGAAATTGAACAAACGATGCCAGAGCGAGACGGATAGTGCGCAGCGGTTAGCAGGACAGCGTTTCGCCGGCCCGATCGCATTACTTGCAGTTAATTATATAAATTACTGACAACACATAACATAACAACATAGTCACACTTAATTAAGAAGCGAAAACTGCACACAATTTACTGCCGTTTTTTTTTTACTATTAGTAAATTCTCGTATTTCTTAGGGTCAACATGGGGTGAACACACCTTCGGCTTCGGCTTCGGCCGAAGGTTTTGATGAAAGCCGATTAATCGGCTTCGGCTTCGGCCAAAATTGTACCTTCGGTCGGACACTAAAAATTGTACTGATTTTTACTCAAACATGACGTCACGAGCCCCCACTCAGGAAGTTTGATGATCTGTACCTTTGTTGATGTTTAATTATTTGATAAACTAAAAAAAGTGTCACATTTTTTCCGTAATCTATAACTTACGGACTAATTAGAATGATATATTTTTAACCCTGTCATCATCCCTATTGACTGACTGGTTAACAATATTGTGTTCTTTAAAAAAATGATATGGATGGAGGAGTTACGTCATAAAGCTAGCATCAAGAAATTTGGAGCCAAAAGCATCACAAATGTACCAGTACACAGTATAAATAAATCATACTTACTTTTTACATGGCTTGGATATGTGTGGTGGTATAGTATATTTACAGTCCATGATCATGGTAAGAGTTTCACTATCATTGGCCTCTTGGAACGGCGCCTGGCCACACACTAGCATGTAGAGGATCACACCAAGTGACCACACATCCACTGCTGGGGCATCATACGAGTCCCCTAACAGAATCTCTGGGGCTGAATAAGCTAAAGAACCACATGAAGTTTCTAACTTTTGTCCTGGACAAAATTTATTGCTAAAACCAAAATCAGTCAATTTAACTACACCTAATCTTTCAAAGAAAACTACATTTTCAGGCTTCAAGTCCCGATGCACAACATGTAACCTGTAACAGATGAATTATTATTATAACACTTATATTTTCTTGCCAAACACATACAATGAATTAAAATATATCTGTAATGGACAGCAAGATTGTGTTACCTGTGGCAATATGAGATTGCACGAACTATTTGGCGAAAATAATTGCGAGCCAGAGATTCCGACAGACCAGATTCATGCCGCATGATGTAGTCATACAAGTCTCCACCATCACCCAATTCAAGTATCAAGTACAATTTTGTTTGTGTGTCTATTACTTCATACAATCTAACGACATTGGGATGTTGGACTAACTTCATGCAGCGAACCTGAAAATAGAGGATAACAGCCATCTAAGCTATAGTCAATAATTTGTTCACTTTGTAAACTAAGTGATAGTCAATCAGGACATTCACATTTGGGTATTGATAAAGGAAATCAATGCTTCATTTATTTTTTTAACTATTATCATTCTTAGCTTCAAACCTAATAAATATACTAGAAATGGCTAGAAAATGTAAAATTGCCATTGTTTTATCTTTCTTGTATGATGATATGATTCATATCTTTTAAAAGCTAAAACTGTATGAGAGACACACTGAAAAAGCACAAAAATTATTATGCATACTAGACAATCTGGAATGAAGCCAATCTTTAGAAAGTTATTTTTAAATAGAAATCACAGGTAATTTTATATCAATGCTTTAAGATAGTGACTTCATACATATTGTATTATCTTTTCAATTGCTTTTTTTACTGGGAGGAGATAAGAACTCCTTATTGTTAGATAGTTTTCAAGTAAGAAAAAAATGTTACCTCTTGAAACAAATGTGATTTGGAAACCTCATCTAATTTGCTTTTGTCTATAACTTTCACAGCCACCTTCTCTCCTGTGAAAACATGCCGCGCCAGCTTCACCACAGCAAAGTGACCAGAGCCCAGAGTGTCCAAGAGGTCATACAAGCCTGCTATCTTGGTCTCATAAGGCCCACCAGTCACTCCCACCCCACCCCCAGCTACACCTCCATTGTTGTTCATTTTAGGGCTAAAAATATTATAATTATTACACCATTGATTGGATATAAGATTGGTTTGGTTTTTTTTTTATTAAAAATAGAACATAATCACATAAGTATAGTAATAGTTTTATACTTGAACAAACACTTAATGATCTTTTGTACACTGTGAGCAGTAGTAAAATAGAAAATGAGAAATTTGCCATAAATTTGTAGATTGAAATTAATTATACAACCATTCAGCAGATTCCAATAACTTTCACTGACTATTATTTAAATTAAAATTATAGATCTATATCTATCAATTAACTAGTAATATTACGTAACATTCGATGTAAAATAATTAAAACTAGATTTATTATCTATTTATAGATTTATAGAAATAGTAGTAAAGGTCTTGTACTTTCTTAGTTGACTACAAGCAACTCTAATAGTAAACAAAATAGAAAGGCACAAAGGTATAGAGGACATAGTACTACAAACAATAAATGTTTGTAGTGGGGTCCCTCCTGTTGTTAAATATTAAAAGTGGTGTTTGTTGATAAGTCAGGTTCATGTTTACCCAAAAAAATTGGAGGCAGGCTTTTAACTTCATGACCTAGTTAATGTTATTACAAAAAGATTTAGCTGATAAACTAGCTAATAGCTTATCACAAAGGTGATATGCAAATGCCACTAGATAAATAAAATACTCACTTACCTGCGTGAGAAATGTACAAATTTAAATCAGCAGAGAAAACCAACACTAAGGTAGAATTCCAATCAACTTCCTTTGCGTGTCATAGCTAAATGGTTTTAATGCAACACTAACATGATTTATTACATTAATTAGTATTTAAGACGACAAAATCGCATTATTTAGTTATAAAATTGTAATATCGAACGTAAGTAAAAATTGATTGAAATCACAATTTCGCCATTTCACAAAATCTGTTCAGAAATGATTCAGATCAGAAACATGGTTTCTTTACTTGGCTTCCTTTCTTGATTAGGCGGATAAGCAAAAATACATTTTTAAACGAAAAGTCAAGGTTGTCTCTCACTCACTACTTAGAAAAGAAACTATTTTTGGACCCCTGAGAAACGAAATGGAATAAGCGTGTTTTTTAGGTAACTGTATTATACGGTAAAAATTTGGTAAAAATAGCGTTTATCCCATTTCGCATTTTGAGTTTTTGAGCATCGATATGAAAAAGCAAATTCACCAAATCCCGTCCGTCAAACAACACAAATTTCCGACCATTTGCGGCCGCACTAAAGAAGGTTTTTTCCATAGGGCAATAATCCCATGAAACGTCAGAAGTTCAGAACGTCACTGTCAGTTTTTGACGTTCGCTGATTTTCGCATCCCGCATCCTCCGCGCTGTGCTTGAAACAATCCGTAAATCCGTAATAAATATTTATTTATCAGTCACCCGGCATTTTACTGTTTTAACAGCTTAACACTTGTAATTATAGATCGTATCTCATAGAATAAAGATGCTAGGACATAATTTAAAGAGTAACCGTACTCAGGATATTAAAATATACCAAAGCGTAACATTTGAGACGATGCTTTTGAATAAAACTACCTTAGAAGGTTTAAAAGAGGCTGGCTTTTACAGGCCTTCACCTATCCAGTTACATGGCATTCCATTAGGAAAATGTGGATTTGGTGAGTAACAAATTCTTCAATTGTGTCTGTGTGTGAATTAAATTGAAACGATGCTTTAAACAACTGTTTATTTTTTAGATTTATTACTGGAAGCTAAATCTGGTACCGGAAAAACTGCGGTATTCACTGTCATAGCCCTAGAAAAAATTAATTTAAATAATGGCTTACAAGCAATTATTCTAGCACCCACTCGAGAGATTGCTGCCCAAATTTGTGATGTTATCAAAACAATTGGATCAAAGTATGCTGGTAAGTTTTAATTTAATATGAATTTGATAATATGAAGTGTTTAAGATTAACTCCATATTTTAGTCACTTTCTTGTTTTTATAGGTCTCACTGTGGAGGTTGTTATGGGTGGCCTGCCTGTGGCAGATGATATTGAAAAACTCGAAAAGAAAGTACACATAATTGTTGCCAGTCCAGGGCGCCTGCTTCACTTGATAAAAGACAAACATGTTGACACCTCTGCAGTCAGGCTTGTGGTTCTTGATGAAGCAGATAAGTTAATGGAAAGCAGTTTCAGATCAGATATTGACTCTATATTTTCCAAATTACCAGAGCAAAAACAAATCATCTTCAGCAGCGCCACATTTCCAGAAGAATCTAAGCCTTTTATCAATCAGTATGTTCAGTTGCATCAACACATTTGCCCTGATAGTAATAATGTTTTGTTAGGTATTTCACAAACAGTTACAATTGTAAGCCATAATGCTAATATAGTCAGACAAACACAACATAAGTTTGAAGAACTTCTTAAAATACTGTCAAAAAAAGAGTTCAAACAATGTTTGATATTCTGCAATTACCAGGCCAGAGTCACAGATTTGTATAAAATGTTGAAAAAAGCCAAATGGCCTGCAGAAAAGTTGTATGGCCAGCAAGAACAGACAGACCGCCTTGAAGCTCTGAAGACATTGCAAGAATATAAATGTAGGATCTTAATAGCAACAGACCTTGCAGCACGAGGGCTGGACTCTTCTCATGTGGACTTGGTTATCAATTTTGAATCTCCTCGAGAGTGGCAAACTTACCTGCATAGGATAGGAAGAGCTGGCCGTTTTGGATCATATGGTTTAGCTGTCAGCATTCTCAGCAATAAAGAAGAAGAACAGTTCAAAGAGTTGCTCAATTCATTGCAGTTTCAAATTGATGTGAGAAACTTTTGGACTGATGAAAAATATGAGTACTGTGATTGTGAGACTCCTGAAACTGCGGAGGAAGTGGATAACTTATCTAAGTCTGATGATGAAGAAGCAACTAAGGATGATATTATTGATGATGATGAGGATGATAAGGATGATGATGATTCAGTCTTGTGGAATGCAATGGAGTCTCTAACTACAATCTCATATAAAATGGAAACTTTTGATGAATTATGTGAATCATTTGAACAGGCATATAACAAATTGGAGACATCAAAATTAGAATCATTGCATAATGCTGAAAATGAACATAGTCATGCAATTATTGATCATCATAACCAGTCTGAAGACATCATAGAATTTGAAGAAGAAATTAACACTGAACTTGATCAAAACCTTTGCTCTGAGGAAGTAATAATAAAAAATAACCAATGTAACAAAATTCAAATTGAAGGTTTAGAGGTACAAGACGAATATAGATCTGATATTACAGGAAATACTAAGTCTGAACAAAAACAAAAGATTTCAAAACATAAAAAAAATAAACATCCACCTAAAAATGCTACAGTGTTTAATGGTAATGATCAGAATACGTATGAATATGTTGAAGCTGAATCAGAAAGATTGTATCATGCTTATGTACAAGATAGTATCTCATCTGATGAAAGTAAAGACGGTGGATATAACACTGGATCTTATGATCACAGGAAGTCACAATATAATTTTGCAAATAATGATAGATTTACAGAAAACATTAAAAGTAACAGTTCTATTCTTCAGAAAGAAAAAGCACATAAAGGAAATCATTCTGATGGGTACAGCACACATTATATTAATTGGTTCAACTACTTGAAATTCAGAACAAAACAAATTGAAATGGCTGTGTACATAAATGAGCTGTCGATGTTACATCTTAAGTAGTGGTACAGGTGTGGTGCAAAATGTTTTTCAAACTGTCACTTTTGATAAAATAATTGACTGACACTTTGAATCCAAGAGCCAGACATCAAACTGGGTAAGATTTTAAGTAGTGGGATAAATTCGCATATCGCATTTTCCATGGAAAAGCGATGTGTAAACTTAACCCCCACTACTTAAAATATTTCCACGTTAAACGCCGGGGACTGTTCTTGATGGCAAAACATTATGCACTGGATCTGTGTTTAATTATTAAGTAAAAAAAAATATATTGTAAGTAAAGATTTTTTATTGACTTCAATAAAATTCAAATATCTTACACACAGTTTTTACTAAAAGTAAATACATCAAAACACATACATATAAAAAAACATAATGAGGCCTGAAAGTGAGAGACACAGACACAGCAGACAGAAAGTTACTGTAATACTGTAGAATAAGCTCTTCTGTTACAAAAGTTTTCAACTTCAATCAAGGATAACTATTACTATTGTGAAAGCAACATTTACTGTACAGACTTAATTTTTAGTGTTGTCAAGTAATCTTCAAGTGTCTCAAAATGTCTAATAAAACGTGATATCTGAGAGTAATGGCCATGTGAATTAGCTAAACTAACTTTACACCCTGACTTATTAATTTGATTTGATAACAATAATTATTTTTCTTTTGGTTGTGTCAGGTTCGAACGCCACCCCTCCATTTCTTCCGTGGATGTCGTTAAAGGCGACTAAAGAAACAGGTTTAGGTTAGCAACCTGTCACTATTATACTTCTTCTATCTGTTTTTAAACCTAAAATTATGCTAGAAGTGGCTATGAAATGTGAAATAGCAAGATTTTGTCTATATCACGTTTCCTATGCTCTGCTATTTGGGAACACAGGCGCGATTTTATACATATATGCATGCATTATTTTTCCTGTAGCAATTTCATGGCACAAATTGGGAATATGACTACTACTCTCTTGATTATTCGTCTCACAGTTGCTATAGTAGTAATTAATATACCAAGTATTGGTGTTTTAGTTTTGTATGTACAGTCAAGGGTAAAGACCAAGTTCAACCGCCCTTCTATACGTTACGACAATTCGGCTACTTAGTCTACTAAAACAAATTCAATATGTCCATATTTCGCGACACTCGTGTTGGGTCTTCGTAGCTATGTCTTTAACCCATAATACATTGCCGCTGACGCCGATTGGCGTCTAAATTCTATCTCGTATTAAGTGCTCACTGCTCGGCTACGATGTAAGTAAATGGGTAAATTACTTTTAATCCAGAAATATGTCAAATTTTGTAACAAAAAATGGGGTGGTCGTGTTTAAATGCTTCACAGCCTTACCCGTCTTGTCAAGTTCGAAAATAAATACCACTTGCTCTTCCAAAAAAATCCAGAAATATGTCAAATTTTGTAACAAAAAATGGGGTGGTCGTGTTTAAATGCTTCACAGCCTTACGGCCTGGCCACGACCACGCGCGGCGAGCGGCAGCGGCAGCGGCGGGCGGTGAGCGGCAAAAACAATCGCATAGCAGTATACAGGCCATGCCACGAGGTTGCCGCTCGCGCGACTAGCGACGCGAATTGCGCCGGGCGGCGCGCGGCGGCGACGAGCGGCCAGCGGCGCGACCGAAACAAAGACACGGGCTGAATGGAGGATGCCACGAATTCAGAGCGACGCGACGAGCGTTACGAGCGGCACGTTTCGGGCGACGCGGCAGAGAATAAAATTTTTTAGACGATTCGCGCGCGAATAATGTACACCGAATTATAATGTTATGTAAATACTTCTTCAGAGTTAACTTTTGACTTTTACTAATTTATAATAATCTTAGGTAAGGTTATTATCAAGTTAGTTCTTACATTTTATTGGTATTTAAGTAATTAAATAGACAGATGTGTGCTTTCAGGATATTTCTAAATTGAAGTCTGTTTTTTTGTTTCAAACCATTGCAATTATTGTTTTAACAAATTCAAATGTTGAAGTATACTATACCATACTCCTGCATATACATATACGGCCCACTGCAGGGCACAGGCCTCCTCTCAATATGAGAGGGCTTGGGCTATAGTTCCCACGCGGGCCCAGCGCGGATTGGGTTGGAGTATACTTACCTACATACAATACTCAACCCGGTATGCTCGTAAAACTATTCGGGGTGTTTTCTGTACACCTATTATTGATACAAAGTAAAGAATTCCCAATGTGTTTGATGACGTTTATTTAAGTTTTGGACTCCATTTCTTAAAAATAAAATGTCCTGTCTGAAATATGCGCTACTTCCAAGACATTTCATAGCAATATTTGATAACGCTATTTTAAATACGTCCCCTGCGCGCGAAATCGCTGTCGCGCCTGCGAAGTCCGTGGCATGCGCGCCGCTCCGCTCTGCCTCGTCGCGCCGCTCGTCGCAACGCTCATCGCATCGCTCAAAGTCGTGGCCAGGCCGTTACCCGTCTTGTCAAGTTCGAAAATAAATACCACTTGCTCTTACATCGGCTTAATTAGGTCGTGAGACGTATTTTTAGGAAATTTGCACTTGACCATAAAAAAACGTTTGCCTATGAATTTCATATTTTGAATGAAATATCAAAACATGAGACTTCCAATTTCGTCTCAGTCAGTGCACAGCATCTGTTTACTAGCATTGATCACACTATAATAAAATATTAAATATTTAAATTATGATACTTTGATTTGACTAAATCTCACTTAATTTTAGTGGGTTTTAGGACCCTGAAGAAGATAACAACGGAATTACTAGTTTTATACTAAATTATTTTAGTGAATCTATTTACAAGCAATAACATCATTGACGACACAATACATTCAGAACTTAGAGATTACATAAAATAAAAATATTATTTATTTTAAAATGATTTATAAAGATTTTATAATGATTTTTTTGCTACCTATTGTAAATACTTTGGTAAAACATCCCATTTCCCTACTAAAATTGTACTAAGGTAATAAAATTCGGGATTCTTCAACTTAGGAATAACTTGTTGCATCAGCCGTTACGTTGTGGAGGTTCATGTTGATGAACTAAAAATAATTCTCCCGGCATTTGTTAGTTCCTCATACATATGTAACGCCACTGCTTGCGTAGACGCACAGTGTGAGTGTCAATCGTCTGTCTGGGCCAAGGTTGCCACCTTTTTTGTACATAAAATAGTATATTTCCATTTTTTTTATATCACAATTGATAAAATCAAGAAGAAAAATAATACGTATGACAAACTTTTTAGACATTTGTATTTTCATGTATGTTTTTGATTACTCATAGCACATAAATTTTGCCCATATATCTTTTATTTCGAAGGGATATGCAAGTTGGATCCTTCCTGCTAATCTAGGCCCGTAAAATATAGTACCTACTGTGGCAACCCAAGCCTGGGCGCTATCTATCAAACACTCGTTATAAAAGCGTTAGTCTCATCCTAATAAAAAAGAGACCTTATTCGTTAGATGTAGCACGTGTTTGATAAATAGGGCTCGTGCTACTATTGTTAAAAGTCCCTACAGCAGGACAGTTGCAGTTGACCATTCTATGATGATGAACAGGGCGGAAACAGAGATCAGGGTTGGAGTCCAAAATGTCCAGAGGAATAAACAAATCAAACACAGTACCGTACACCTTAAATATTAGGAATACACTCAGCGGCTAAATTATCGACTCGTCCTTTTTCTTTACTTATGAAAGCGTTGACACATTTTATAATAGGGTTGGCGACATATATGCCGCTGAGTGGAGAAAAACAACAACACTGATACCTAAACGACGTCCAGTAGTCACATCGCGGTAACTTAATCGTTCTTCTCGTGCGTTTCTGAAAAATAAAAATCATTGTTTGAATAACAAACGAATAAGGCTCGCACTCGACATTGATCTATAGGCTTAGCACGGCAACACGCTCAAGTCACGTCGCGCGCGTGATAGTCTACCCGTCACTTTCTAACGTCTCTAGTTAGACAATGACAGGTATATTCTATCTCGCGCGTATCTCTACTCGCGCCCTGTCGTGCTAAGGGGACTAGTTTTGCCGTCCGCGATATAAATTTTATCAATATTTGAAATATACTAGAGACAGACACAAGCATTCCGAATTTCTGAATCTCAGAATTTCTGAGATTAAAAGTACATAACTATCGCATTTCCCAAGGTCAACACCTTCCGCTTCGGCTTCATCCGAAGGTTATTGTGAATTGAATACCGATTAATCGGCTCCGGCTTCGGCCAGAATTGCACCGTCGGACACTAACAAGGACACGCTTCCACAAAGCTCACCTGCCACTTCCTCCTCCTCCGCATCGAGGATGTCAGCGCAGCAAACGGAGTAGCAAATGAGTGACAGGAACCCGAGGGGCAGGCCGAACACCAGCGCGGTCAGGACAGGGTTCCCGCGCCACATGCTCGCAAGCGTCGTCCGCGCCTCGAAGAAGCCTCGGTACACGCGCACGGGCCAGCTGTTGCCGCCGTAGGTCTGGAATATCAACCCAAGGTTAAAGCATCTATCTCTGTCGCACGCATGCATGCATATTGCTCTCACGCTCACACAGTGCGACGCATTGATAGCAGCTGGTTAACGCTCGAATTTCGCTGCACTCCTCGACCGGCCTTGTATATTATAAAAGCAAAAGTAACTGTCTGTCTATTTGTCGTGCTTTCACGTGAAAACTAGAGCGCCGATTTAAATGAAATTGGCTACACAGATAATCTAGAGTCTGAGAAAGGACATAGGCTACTTATTAATGAGAAAAAAGGGTTGCTGGAGTCGAAGTGAACGGGATGTGGTCCCAGTTAGACATGCGCCTAAACCTAAAGTATAATTACATTATGTTACATACATCACGCCTGTATTCCCAAATAGTAGGCAGAGCATACAAAACATTTCTTACGACACCACCCGTAAACACCCGTACGAATTAAGTGTGCACCTCGCGCTGTGACGAGCAGTAATAGCAACAGGAGATTAAACGTATTTAGACGATGGAAACGAGAAAACGCGCAACGGTAACAAAGATGCTATCGCTACTGAGCGCTTGCGGCGAATGCGGGGCAGCAGGAGAGGGGTCGCATTCCAGCGGAGTGCACTGTTAATTCGTACGGGTTGTAGTATAATTATTTTAACTTTAGCTTTTAGAATATCACCTCCCCATTTCTTCCTTGGGTGTCGTAAGGGGCGATTAAGGAAATAGGTTAAGGTATACTTTAGGTGACCGGGTAGCAGCCTGTCACTATTGTACTTTCATCTCTGTTCCAACCTAAAGCAGTGGCGTAGCTAGGTAACCAGGGGCCCTGGGGCAAATAAAAAAATACGCCCCCACACCTTTGTAAACTGATTATGATTATTGTAGAATCGTTTCGAGGGCCCCCTGAGCTCGAGGGCCCCGGGGCACTGCCCCGCCTAGCGCCTTGGTAGCTACGCCCCTGACCTAAAGTATGATACCATATAAGCATATTAGTAAACTGCCAACTTAAAATTGTTTACCGGTGCAATTTGATTATGGATCTGGTCAAGGAACATGATAACTGCCTCAGGTGTCATAAGAACGGGGTCATCATCAGGCATGTGGTGGTGGCTGGTGGTAGAGTTCAGAACCAGAAGATGGGGGACAGTCAGCTCAGACATAGCTATAGAGTTGGCCAGCTCTAAGGATCCCATCCATCCAAATTGGAATCGAGAGTGTAAAGTTTTTCGCTTTTGCCTAGAAAACATAAAAAATAACAATAAAATCTCATCTTATAATTTCTTAATTCTTAGTTTAATGTTAAATGTAACAATAAAATGATTATTACTTGCAAGTGTAAAAGCCATTTATAAAAAAAAAAGATAATTATCAGCTAGCAGTTATGGGACAGATAATAACTATTCACTAACACAGTACTCAGCATATTTTAGACCTCCTCAAGTGTAGTTTGACTGGTCATTGAGATTGCAAGAGCTTTAAGAAGTGCTAGAGTTAAATTCGTTTTTTTTTTCACTTATGTATTTACAGAGCACACACAAAAACATCACATCTATATTCCCAAGGTTGTAAGCCACAATGTGTGAAATGTTACATGAACAAATTCTCAACTAACTCATGTTTGAACAATTTTAGGTTTTAAGTTGTTTTAATTGTTTATTCAAATACACAAAGGTACATAAAATATTACTATATTAATTTATTTACATAAAAGCTCTAAATTTAAATTAATTGAACACATCACTTGCCTAATGATTCCTTCAATCATGTCTTTGAAATCTCTTTCTGTTTGAGTTATCTCACTCAGTTTATTCTCAGAAACAACAGCAATCACTATGTATTTTTCAGTGTCCATAAGATGGTTAATGTTAGATCTAGTAATTTTAGGGAAAAATCCAAATCTTTCTGAATTAATCCATTTATCCAAAGTAGTATTTAAAGCTTCATTATCTTCAATCAATGCAGGATGTGCTGAAATTTAAATTATTAGTAAAAATCTTAACCAATATCAAAACCACATTTCCTTTGAGCAATATCTTACCATCAAAGAAAAAGGATTCTTCTTCTTTGTAAACAAACACAGCAGAGTCATTAGGTGGACTTAGGTCATTTTTGATAATTTCATGTGACATTGCATAAAACCAAGTGTGAGGTTGATATTTGTCAGCATGAATTATAAACATGTCCTGAAAAAATACAATTGTTTTATAAATGAGCACCAAATCATCTGTTTCACACAGAAATTCACTCAAAATTACATATTTATTCAAATAATATAAAAAATTGTACCCATAAAGGCCCTTGCTGTTTTCCAACAAAGCCAAAAAATATAGAGTGTGTTTCCTTCAAATATCCAAAGCTGTCTGCCTGGGTCACCCTTTGCACAGCTGGCTGGGACATGCGCACCGCATAGTTAACCATGTCATCCTTCATCCTCTCTCCATTGTATTCATGATGCTGAGATCCTTTAATGCTGCAATATAGATCAATTATTGCCATATGAAAGTTTTTGTATTTGCCGCTTTTTAGCATGTTCAGCTTTCATGAGACAGATTGTAAAATCAAAACTGATGCCATGATACAAACAATGCAGCAATCAACTGAACCAAATGTTATATAAAGTAAAATTAATAAAATAGATCATGATGACATCTTTAACCCTTTGTATGCCGTGTCCCGTATCCGTACTTATACCTGTAGAGTGCCGAAGCGGCTCGCACATCTGTACTCGTCGTATGCTTTGTATAAGTACGGATACGGGACACGGCATCCGACGGTTACAGATGTGCAGGCCGTTCCGGCATACGAAAGGTTAAAAACAAAAAAATATATACTTACAACAAAATGGTTGGGTAAGCACGAACTTTAAAATGGGTAGCCACTGCAGGAAATCTTGTACAGTCAACTTTTGCCACCTTGATTTGGCTGTTGTAAAGCGACTGAGCTACATGGGCCCAGATGGGCTCGATGCGGCGGCAATGGGCGCACCACGGCGCGTAGAACTTGACGAACCACATACCATCACTGCTAATGTCTATGAACTTATCACTCAACTCTAATACTCGTGAGCATGATGTACCGTACAACGCTAAAAATATAAAAAAAAAAACACTTTAGACCATCAACAGTAACTATTACAGGAAAACTGACCGGTTACGTTTTGATGCTTTAAAGCATAATAAAGCCTTGCAATTTGAGGTAAATAAAATTATTAAACATAAGTGTTAGTAAGTGTTGTTACGCAATGCCATTTCAAACATTTTAGACACGTAGGCAATGTTTATTAAAATAAATAAAAAGCAGAGTCAATGCAAATTAAATATCAAGTGTACTAACCTGTAAAAACGATTAAACAAATCTTAATTAAATTATTCATTTCGATCGCCTACACTTTAAAGAGTGATTAAAACATTAAACGTAATATTTAGAATATGTTTGTACACTTTTTTTTTTTTTTTTTTTTTTTTTTTTTTT
>BHDV01045196.1:19614-65131 GCA_005406045.1 Adoxophyes honmai
AAAATACACCAATTTTATGATAATAAACAAGAGCTAATTTTTGACACGTGTAGCAACCAACACTCGTTCGCGCCAAAAAAAACTTTGTACACTTAATTAATAGTAGTTTACTTAATACTACTGCAATAAGCTTAAAATCAATACACTATAAACTTTATTCTGTATGTTCAAGGAGAACCATAGTCAACACAGTAAAGCATCTGTCAAATTATGGTTTTGTTAGGTTCAAGGACATTTTAGAGTGAAAATTGATTGAATTTGTGGAATACCTTTGTTGCTGGTTGTATTCATTGTACTGACATTTTAACGTCAAACCTATTTAAGTCACCGAAAAAATCATTCAGAGGTAATATGCATTCAGAAAAACAGTCAAGACGTAGGTAAACAATTCAATTTAAGTTTAAAAACGAAATCTCCCATTTTTACCAATACGATGCAAATTAGGAATTTTAAATATAAGTTGTTTACATTGACCGAAGCTTTTCGAATGCTTTTTCTTCATCAATAAATCTGTTAATTTTATTGGAATTTTTATTCCATTTCATCTTATGTCATTGCATGGAAATGGCTTTCGACGTTCCTCGTTTTGGTTTACCAATGCCATAGATATGCTCAAATTGCTCAATAGGCTGATAGGCTGGCATAGGCATAGTAAAGAAAGTATACGTCAAAACGACGAGCAAAGAATTTCATTCAATATTCCAACCTCAAAATCCTTATTATTTCAATCTATTCAACCTAACGTAATTACAACTCTATTCTGTCGTATAGTTTAACTTTCACTTTCGACGTCATCACAATACCGCTTTCCATGACGCTACAGTTACTACGCGTCATACGTAATTCATTTGCATTTGGCTTTGAAAATCGCATTTATTCCAATCGCCATTGCTTGTTACGTACAGGCGAATACCGTTATTCGGAGTGGGGGAGATTCGGACGCGCGAGGGGGGCACGTATTGGCGGCGCGGGAGCGCGGCGAGTTCACTCTGTCACTCGGTCATTACGGTATTTTTCTGTTGCGCGTCCCACATTTACGATCGTGAAAGAAAAAGTGACAATGCCCGAAAACAAACCGTTTCAGCGCCTCCCTCTAAACGTTGTACCTAAACATTATGATCTAGAATTGGTGCCAGATCTAGAGAAATTATCGTTTACGGGAAAAACAGCAGTGAAAGTATCGGTAAGAAGCAATTTCATCACTCGTCCGGCCGTCGCAAATTATCTCGTTTCGTTTCAACGTGACGTATTCACTTTCAGATCGTGAATCCTACCAAAGAAATAGTGCTGCACTGTTTGGATTTGGATTTGAAGAGCGTAAAGTTAGAATACGAGAATGGCGGGCCAGCCTTGTCGCCTTCGGAAGTGCGGCTCAGCGTGGCCGAGGAGACGGCCACCATCGCGTTCGCGGAGGAGCTGCCGGCCGGTGAGGCGACGCTGCTGTGCGAGTTCACGGGCGAAATCAATGACAAGATGAAGGGGCTGTACCGCAGCAAGTACCTCACGCCAGGCGGCGAGGAGCGCCACGCGGCTGTTACGCAGTTCGAGTCCACGGACGCGCGCCGCTGCTTCCCGTGCTGGGACGAGCCCGCCATCAAGGCTACCTTCGACATCTCGCTGCGCGTGCCCGTCGACCGCGTCGCGCTCTCCAACATGCCGGTGCGCGAGGAAACAGTGGAGGGAAGCTTGCGTTACTTACGTTTCCACACCACGCCCATCATGTCGACGTACCTGGTGGCTGTTGTAGTGGGCGAATATGATTATGTGGAGAAGAAGTCCCGCGACGGCGTGCTCGTCCGCGTCTACACCCCTGTTGGCAAGAGCAAGCAGGGCATGTTTGCACTGGAAGTTGCTGCTCGCGTCCTTCCATTTTACAAAGAGTACTTTGACATAGCCTATCCCCTGCCTAAGATTGACTTAATCGCCATAGCAGACTTTTCAGCTGGTGCTATGGAGAACTGGGGGCTGGTGACATACAGAGAAACATGCCTCCTTGTAGATGAAGAGCATACATCAGCTGTCAGGAGACAATGGATTGCACTGGTAGTTGGGCATGAGTTGGCCCACCAATGGTTTGGCAACCTTGTTACTATGGAATGGTGGACTCATCTTTGGTTAAATGAAGGCTATGCCTCTTTTGTGGAATTCTTATGTGTGGACCATTTGTTCCCAGAATATGATATTTGGACACAATTTGTGACTGAGACTTACATAAGGTATGTTTGCAACTCTCAATTATTTTTACATTGAACATTTAAATCAATTCTGTGCTCACTTGAGTAAACAAAAGTTTACTGAAATTTGAAACAGTTGTATTGCTGGCATGCCATACCAAATTTTTGTTTCTTTATGTAAATTAAAGTGTAAAGTTGGCTCATAGCCAGTGCATAATACATGAGCAAGCATTTTTATAAATACCAACTGCAGAGTCACCTTCATTGTTTCTGTGTACTGTTTACACAACTATTAATACTGACATGCATTTTCAGAGCTCTAGAATTAGACTGTTTGAAAAATTCCCATCCCATTGAAGTCCCTGTGGGCCACCCTTCAGAAATTGATGAAATATTTGATGATATCTCATACAACAAGGGAGCCTCTGTCATCCGCATGCTGCATAGATACATTGGAGATGATGATTTCCGCAAGGGAATGAACATATACCTCACTAGGCATCAGGTGAATTTATCAACTTCTTTATAGTAATAATGATTTGTTCATTTCAAGTAACAATGGCCTCATATAACATAATAATCATATGTCAGATAAAATATTTACAGATTTTGTCAAGCTCTTAACATTGACTTTCAAGTATCATATTTATCATCTTATCTGTACTACCTTGTGTACAAAAACTAGAATGCTTGGCAAAAATCTAAGTTTTATTTTGATTTGAAAATATTTTTAAGTTACTAAATTAGTAAAAACACATTAGGTAATTAAAACATACTGTGTTTAAAGAATGAGGGCACCTTTAGCATGCTTAACCTTATGATTATGACACCTTGTTTTCATTGGGGACACAAAATACTATGAGATTTATTCCATGTGCTAGTCTCAGCCCAGCTTGCTAGCTCTGACTGATCTCTAGCTAGTCACCTTCTTAGACAGGGAGTTCATCCAAAAGTTAATCTTTCCTGTAAGGTCAGCAAATATAATTGAAGTATTAGCTATGTCTGTTTCGAAAATTGTCTTGCTATATTTCCTATAATGCCTACTATTTGTGTTCTAAAAAACTTTTTCCTGCAATCTTTACTTTTCTCAACATTTTCTTATGTTGTTTCCAACATCTGTACTGCAAAGTTGTATGAAATTTCTTATCTAATCAATAGATAAGTTGAAGTACTTACATACATAAAACATAACTTAATTGACAAATAGACATTATCATAGGAAACCAACAATGTTGGAAGAAGGCAATTTGAACACATTGGCTCCCTACTATACTTCAGCAGAAGGGAATGATCCCACCAGAGATAATCCTCTTAGTGGCAGCCAATGTGTTAAGAAGCAGACATACAATTGCAATGAGAAGTAGACATTATACATACAAAGCAACATTGTAAGAAGAGGGTTATTTTGAGAAGCAGATATTTTAGGAAATTGCAATATCAAACTTGAGCCCTACCTATAGTAGATTTGTTTAGGTAGTTAAAACAATGTAAACAATCTTGACATGTCTTTTTATTGAAATACACAGTCTAAAAATAAAAATTGTTACACTATACAATTCAATTATAAAAGTAAATGATTTTTCATACCTAAATTGTAAAATGTAAAGATTTCGATCTATAAAGTGTAAAAAGACATGTCAAGATTGTTTATATTGTTTTAACTACCTAAACAATCTACTATAATTAGTATCAAGAATTTACCAATATGAAATGAATAATAACCTTGAAATTTTCAGTACAAAAATACTTTCACTGAGGATCTTTGGGCTGCTTTAGAGGAAGCTTCCAACAAACCTGTTGGGGCTGTCATGTCCACATGGACCAAACAGATGGGATTCCCAGTTGTACAGGTTGGTATCAAATGTATCAATACACATCAAAATTGTAATAATAAATGACAACTCTGTCTACATATTTGATGACTACTTAGTAACAATGGGTTCAATAAACCTTCAACACAATTGTAATTCAATAATGAGTAAGTAATATTCATTGCCCATTGTTTGCACAGGCATTGTTTTCTATGTACCTTTTATCTATATGTTATTTATGTTTCGGTATTATAAAAAAGAAAGAGAGACATTTATTAGTGCTTGCTCTACAGATGCAAACAATAGAAAGGAAGACTATATTAAACATAAACAAAATGAACTTAATTTAAACATGAGATCATGTTTAACTATAAGTATAGTGTATATTGTCTTTAGTGATTTATTTTTTATTTTTCAATAACTTGTGGATGGTTATCATTGAAAATTGCATAGAATTTTTTAACATTAGAAGACTTAAATTAACATAGATTTAGCTATAAACAACAATTTGTTTTAAATAATAATCATGATGGTTCTTGATAGAGGTATACTTATTTGTATTTTTTTTAGGTGCACTCTGAACAAAAGGGTTCTGATAGGGTGCTGACCCTCACTCAACAGAAATTCTGTGCTGATGGCAGTCAAGGAGATGATATTTTGTGGATGGTGCCCATTACAATCTCTACACAAGAACACCCAGCCAAGGTAAACAGATTGGTTAGAAACACTCGTCATTTATTAATATGAACATTATTTCGTATGATTTTTTGTGGTAGCCCTACTTTTCAATATCTTATCAATCAGAAAGTTGGAATCAAAATATTATTGACCTTTATCTTATCGGCAAGCCTTGCTGTTTGGAGAGCATCATTGACCTACTTTAACACTTCCTTTTTGGTCCACATGCCATACACAGACTTCCTTTCATGATAAAAATATTAAAATTCGATGAATTGCAGTTACGACTGTTTGATGGTGCAGATGAAGATTGCACATGTCTGACTTCTGAACTCCTCACCACTTTAAAATTCAAAAAGACAGGATGTAATGTAATTAACACATTTTGAAATAAATAAATAGTATTGTAGGTACAAGCAGTCACTTTTATTATTTAAATCATGGATAGTCACACATTATAATGTAATCATTTTTGTTACATTTTTAAATACATTAGATATTTCCATTATGTTAGATTATTATTTTGCTTCTTATGACAAGATTTAACTCATAGTTTGAATTTGTTTTCTAACTAATTTCTTTTTCAGGTGGCCCTTTCTACTGTCTTGGAAAAGAAGACCCAAGAGGTTGTGTTAGAAAATGTTTCTGAATCTTCTTGGGTCAAACTTAACCCTGGCACAGTAAGTTATTGAAAATTTCATTCAGTTCATTATGAACTACTAAACTTTTAAATCTTAGTTTAAAAAATACTAAAACAAGTTTAGGACTTTACTTAACAGTCATTTACTAAGCCAAGTCTCCCTAGAGTCTAGGGTTTCGATGGAATCTAGACTGCGCCCATTCGTCAATGTCTATGTTTTTTATAATAACGCAACAGCGGGTAGGACGACATTTCAAAATGTCCACTGCTGAACAAAGGCGTTTAAAATTTATTTGTTTTTAATTTACATGTATTTCAACCACATTTCTTCTATGGTTTCTATGTCACAATACTTTTGGTTGGTTTATATGGCACACAGGCGTATTACGTAAGACTAAAATACCGCAATGAACGACGATTCTCTACTATAAGTTTGTCTGTGTGTCTAGGTGGGTTACTACCGCACGCGCTACGAGCCGGCGATGCTGGCGCAGCTGGTGACGGCGGTGCGCGACGGCTCGCTGCCGCCGCTCGACCGGCTCGGCCTGCTCGACGACTGCTTCGCGCTGGTGCAGGCTGGCCACACGCACACGCACGAGGCAAGTAACACTTACGGATCATCAGATAAAGATAGCCACAACTACTGGTGTAATGCGAATAGACGTTACAGTTTGCTAAATTGGGTAATTGACTAAAAAAAACTATTTAGTCCGTCAAATACATTTCCGAAAAATATTGTACACCTATTTTTTATTTTATTTGATAAACAAGAAATAACGAGGATACAGTGCTCTGACTGAAGTTATTAGTGACGTCGCTACGTGGTAGATTTTACCACAGCGTGTCGTCACAACCCTCAGGGAGTTTATTGATTTATAACCTTTGTCGATGTTAGTTATTTGATAAACCAAAAAACACACGTGTCATATTTTTCCATAATGTAACTATCGAACTAATTAGAATGATATATTTTTAACCCAGTACAAATGCATATTCAAAATTTTATTTCTGCAAAAATCCGTATTGCTCTAAGGCCCTCGTCATACTGGGGCCGCGTTCTGTTTCGTTGCTTTTCCGACTAATCGCCAAACGACCAATAACAATGCGTGCATTCAGATTCGTTTATACGCATACCGCAGCGGGATGCGGGACCTGTGACGCTTCAGAAAGACCATAATTCCCAGGAAGACTTGCATGTTGCTGCGTTAAGCCTAGAGCCTACAGACGAGACAGGGATTTGTGTGCACACAAACATACTTGGTGATTTTTTTACAAACCGATGTTTCGTCACGAGCACAACAAAATAAACCCAATCCTTTTATTGCAGTCTTTGAAACTGATCGAAGCCTTTACAAACGAGACCAACTTCACTGTCTGGTCGTCGATCTCCAACTGCCTGTCGAAGCTGAGCGCGCTGTTCTCCCACACGGCGCTGGACAAGCCCCTGAAAAACTACGGCCGGCGGCTGTTCACGCCCGTGACGCGCCGGCTGGGCTGGGAGGCGGGCGACAAGGAGAGCCACCTCGACACCCTGCTCCGGAGCCTGGTGCTCAACAAGATGATCAGCTTCGAAGACCCTGATACTATCAAGGAAGCCAAGAATCGGTAAGCTCTACTTTAAAAATGAAATTGATGGATGATTGTTTATCGTTCTTGACTTTTTTTTATAGCCTGTAACTAATTTACTCTTTTTAATTTACTCTTTAAAGTTGTCAATATGTGCTTACCTCAAACTGGTAAATACAATCCCAATGGCAATAATAAAATTAATTAAAACGTTAACGAAACATCTTTGTAGACACGTGATATGCAGGTGCAGGTACAGTATGTGCCCCCACTTACCTATCCAGGCAATTCGGTGTTTTGAACGCGCACCACTACTAATACAAAGTTTGTCTAACTATTTTTAGCAAAATCAAAATGAGGTAGTTCATGATATTAATATTTCGCTAAAAATAGTTAGACAAACTTTGTATTAGTAGTGGTGCGCGTTCAAAACACCGAATTGCCTGGATAGGTAAGTGGGGGCACATACTGTACATAAGAAAGCAAACTAATTACAAATGTACAGAGAGCATTGTGTAAAGTAAATTACTGTGAGCGAATATCGTAGTAAGTTGTTATCATCTCAAAGCAAGGAATGCTGAAGAAAAATCTTATTAAGGTACTGGAACATCTACTTTTTTACATTAATGAGATGACCATATAAGCGGTGATCACACCGAGCCATTCACCTAATGCGGTCACCACACTAGTTCCAATCTACTTTGGTCACCGAACGCCACCTTTGTACTAGACTGTTCGCCGATCGCAGTCGCTTAGTGACCCGTGACAGCTGTAGATCGCCACATGCGGGCTTAGGATCATTTCGGCCTCAGTTCCATTTCGTCGCCTTTTTAAATCGTCCAATGCCATGTCGTAAGCCTAAAATTCCTTATTCGTCGCCTTCCTAACTAGTCGACTCTCTGATATTGTCCATATCCCATTTTTGTCTACATTCCTATTTCGACCAAAGTGCTAACTCGTCCACGTCCTTTTATCGACCTTACTTTTATAGACGAGTAAACAATGTAGGCTAATTAGAACTGTCGACGAATTGGCACTATAGTCTAATTACGAATGTAAACGAGTTGGTACAGTGGCCCACCTAAGAAAGCGGATGAGATAGGAAAGTGACGAAATAGGAATGGTGGCGAATCGGAAAGGCAGACCAAATACGAATAAGAACGATAGAAAGTGACGAAATGGAACTAACGCCGAAGTGATCCTGAGCCCAGATACGGCCGACTACCGTGTCCTTTACACTGTTGCCTGTTTCATTACTCTATTTAAACCCATCTTTTTAAAAAGGTGGTTTTCTGCAGGGAACTAACTGAATGTGGTCTCACCGACCGACCACTGTTTAGAGACCAAACATATATTGCCGTCGAACTTACAACGATCCATCTATGTACATGCTCCATTAATCTGATTTTGAGACATTTGGTAACAAATACTGCACGCTCCTATACACTTATTGAAGAATTGATAACACAATGTTTTCTATGCTGTTACAAATAAAAACGTAACACGAAAGTCTGAATACTTGCTGAATCTAATTATCCAATTCGCCTCAGCTCGTTTGCGCTAGCTCGTAAACTTGTGTGACACAGAAAGAAATTCACAATCCAAACACATAAATAAAGTGTGGAATAGTTTTTCATTTCGATTTCATTTTCTTTTTCCTAAATCAACCATACGTTCAGTTAACGCTACTCATTTCAATTAACAATTAAAATTAACTTTCGAGTAACGCTTTCTTGCGTCTTTTTCGATAACACTACCTAATATTATTTCCGTGAACAGTCTTCATTTTCATATTTTACGTTATTTTTAGACAGTGTCTAATTATCGCGCTCTATCGATCGAGACATGTATCGTTCGGTTATATCGTAGACTGCACGAAATTATAATAACAGATAAAGTAACGTCACTGGCAATGAACAATAGGAACCAGTAATGGACCATGACTCTTATTTACTACTCACTAAGGAATAGTCATTTATTTTACGACAATCAATTCAAAACTATGTGGGCTTTAAATTATGAATGAAGTGTCCATTACTGGTGCATGCCAACTTAAACCGTCTATAACTGGCGCCGTTACCTTAGATACATAATATTAAGTTTGATATGTTCTGAACGGTCTGTGAACACTCAAAGTACGCATTCTATTGTGTTAAAATTTACCACATAATGACAAGCGACGATAAATTCGTTTGCATTGCAGCATTAATTGATAAGCAGCACTTAACTAAGTTTCTGCAACTGATAAAGAAGATAACAGCACTCCACTGTTATTTCTGTTGTTTAAATTGATAAGAGGAATGGTTTGACTGTAGTTTGTTTGGTATAATCTTTATGCTTGCTTATCAAATAGCTACCCTCTTGTTATATTCCATTTACGTTAGAATTTTTTCAATACAAGAGGAGAGAAAAAATTACAAACACCTACACAATATATTTTCCTAAAAAGCCGTGGTAGCCCAGCGGTTCGACCATTGGCCTGTCATGCAGAGGGTCGTAGGTTCAAATCCCCAGCTCGCTTTCTCTGAATTTATGTGCGAAACTACATCGATGAATGAAAACATCATGAGGAAACCTACATACAGTGACAAAATAATTCAATGCTAAAGGACTGAAAGGAGGCATGTGCCAATCAGTGGGATGTATGTTGGCTGGATGGTTATTATATTGTTATAATGGCCGTAAGTCGGAAATCTCCTTTATGCAACTGTCCACAACCCGCCCTCCAGTGCTGCCCATTAGTTTTAGTTTGTATGTTACAAACAGCTGCGCATCTGTGCTCGTAAGCATTCGCTCAACCATTTGTTTGTTCCCGCAGTTTCGAGAAGCATGTGTCGGGCGCGGCGACTCTCCCGGCGGACCTGCGCTCGGCGTGCTACCGCGCCGTGCTGGCCGAGGCGGACGAGCCGACCTTCCAGCGGTTCCTGCAGCTGTACCGCTCCGCGGACCTGCACGAGGAGAAGGATCGCATCAGCCGCGCGCTCGGCGCGGTCCGCGACCCGCAGCTCCTGAAGAAGGTTCTGGACTTTGCTGTCTCGGTGAGTGTCGTTGCTCTAGCTGACTGTCGATCTAGGTTAAATCTTACTCGCAGTTAAGTTTACGTTAATTTATAATATAAAATAAGTTAATACCGAGAAATGTTAAGGTAACCGTCAAACTAAATGACGAAAATCGGCTTCATCTTGGCTTTACGTATTGGCCGAAACCGGGGGAAATAGCCGTGCCGCCCCGGCGTCAGGCTGTAGACCTACCCTCCCTTTTCCAGCGCGAAGGTTCGGTGGCTCTCCGGCGGCACCACTTTGGTCACTTGGGCCAAACCTCTCGATCTGGGGGCACGGCCGTGCCCCCACCAAGTCGAGCAAAAAAGCGTCACGGCCGTACCATCCTTTTCTCGAAGCAATTCAGACCATTTTCGACCCCCTGTAACTTCGTTGTGGATAAAACTAGAAGACTGAAATTTTCAGTAACCATGCAGGCATTGTAAAGGCACGTATATTTCAAATTTCATTCAATTTGAACCAGTATTTTAAGAATTATAACGGGTCAAATTTCTTAATTTTGTCACTCACTCACTGACTGACTTACTCACCGATCATCAAAAGTCTAAGCACTTCTAGCAGACCTAGAAGCTTCAAATTTGGAATATAAGTAGTGTTTGGTGTATGAATCAAGGAAAAACTAAAAAAACCGGCCAAGTGCGAGCCGGACTCGCGCACGAAGGGTTCCGTACCAAAAACTGCAAAAAATCAGAATTTTTGTATGGGAAAAAAGTAGAAATGTCTGCAAAATACAAAAAGAAATGAGATCCCATCAAAAACAATACTTGTCAAAAAAAACCAAGTCTCGCAACTCAGTTGTTCTGCGGTAAAAAGTTGTGAGATCCATGTAATACCAAGTCGGTATAACATGGTATAAATAAATATATCGAGACTTGGCCATCGCCTGAAAACACATGTAACTTCAATTATTTAGTGTGATGGCCAAGTCTCGATATATTTATTTATACCATGTTATACCGACTTGGTATTACATGGATCTCACAACTTTTTACCGCAGAACAACTGAGTTGCGAGACTTGTTTTTTTTTGACAAGTATTGTTTTTGATGGGATATTATTTTCCGCGTCCCCTTATTTTCAATATTTCGTGATTCCTAAAGTGGTCCATGAGAGACTACGAGAGTCTGCGCTGGTGTCGGTAAAATAGCTATATTGAGGAATTCGTTACAAATGTAGCACCAGAGGGTCCACCAAACCCAATAAAATTTTGAAATAGGGTCTATGAGGAAAAGAGTTTGGGAACCTCTGATGTTTTTACTATATTACCAATGTTTTTTCATTATTGCAGGATGAAGTGCGCGCTCAGGACACTGTGTTTGTTATTGTGTCCGTGGCCGTGAGCCGGAACGGCCGCGACCTGGCGTGGCAGTTCTTCAAGGATCACTGGCAGGAGTTCATGGATCGCTACCAGGTACACCATATTACGTAATTGTCGATCCCCACTCATAGAAGTGTTATTATGATACTTTATGCAAGGCTTTCATACATGTGGTTTCATGTCACAATCCAAAAGAGTTTTAATTACGAGCTCATGAATGTTTTTAACGGCCACCCACACCTTCCATGCGGGGCCGTGTTTCAAATATGAAATCATAACGAATCCTACAGTCTAATATTACGAAGAAACCACAATAGAGGTTTCTTAGTACAGGGCATGAATTCTAAACTTACCATGAGGCAGCTATAAGAATGTTTTTTATGTATTCTCAGGGTGGATTCCTTCTGGCGCGCCTAGTGAAGTCGACAACAGAGAACTTCGCGTCGGAGTCTGCCGCGCAGGAGATCGAGGAGTTCTTCCGCGACCACCAGTCGCCGGGCACCGAGCGCTCCGTGCAGCAGGCGCTCGAGACCGTGCGGCTGAACGCGGCCTGGCTGCGCCGCGACCTCGCCTCCACCACCGCCTACCTGCAGTCTTACCACTAACGCGCCGGTAAGTCCTCGCCGGTACCCATAGCCGGCTTTGAGACCGCTTGTCACTTGTTTTACCGGACAACGGACCGACGTAACGTGATTGATGAACTCGTTGTCATAGACGAAACCCATTGGCGATTTGAGTCATAAATTCATAATGCTGCAACGGTCCATTGTTCGATAAAAAAAGAAATAAACATCTAAAAGCGATTTTAGGCTCAATCCCTACACCATCTGAAAGCTGATCATTATACTGATTTTAGTGAAAACCCGAAACGTAATGAGTAGCGCAGTGATTTAACAAACTATTACTAATATTTATTTAATACTATTAATATTTATTTTTTGACATTGTTTCAGGACCAAATGATCCAAGACTGAAGCTACAACGAAGTCCAGTTAATGTCGTAATTAAAATATAATCTACCGAGCTGAGCCGTTAGCATTTTGAGTTATATTCCCAGTGACATTTGGATTTATACACCGTGCCACTGTGAAAGAGTATTTTCTAAATACTGTTGATAGTCTCTACAACAGGATATCTACTTATTTTAGATTGATTAAAAAGAGTTTTAGCAGGTGGGATCCTTAAAATAGACGAATGAAATATAGCCACACTGAATTCTAAGTGAAAAAAATCTTTGTATGTGTGTTTTACTGTTTCTGCCTGCTTGTCTCTTTTAACTTTCGTAAGATATTAATAATGAGCACCTGCTTTCAGATGTTTCGAAGTACAACTTAGGGCGTCGATGTTTCCAATATAAATTAACAATATTCGATGTTGACACTTACGATTGTGATTGATAACTGATAACACGGACTCGACGTGCGATTTTCTTTAAAGAAATCGTAAAAACACTTATTACATTTTATTTGCATTTGTTTTTGTTTTCAAAAGTAAAGATATAAAAATCACAAGTCGAACCCGAGCCGTTGTTATTGCATAGTTAGCGGATGATAAGCGTATTAATTTCAGTTGTCCAATTTTTCATAATTCATAAGTGTCTGCATTGCGCCTTGCGTTTTTGATTGTTTGTCAATTTGGCAGTTGGGAATAGATACAGTAGAATTTACTACTAACGCCCGTCTCATATCTTCTTTATATGCTTACTGCGTGTACGTTCGATTTCACTTGAACTTACATTCTGGTGCGCACACCATCATCATAATAGGATTTGGTAATGTTGATCCCCTTTGGATCGAAATAATGTGTCAGGATGTGAGCCACATGAGCCAATAGTATATTCTTAATTACGTGCCTAACTAGTTCCTTTAACTGTTTTATACATATTCAGAAGTTGATAAAATTAGACATGAGGTAAATTAGGTGTCTATAGATGATTGTTTCCATTGCAGAGAAGTTGAGAAAAAATATTGTTTTAGAGAAACTATATAATTACAGGATAACTTAACATGTATTATAATATGTAAAATATGAGTTTAATTTATGTTTAGATTTATGTTACAAGTTTTGTAATATTGGTGCTGAGAGCATTATTTTTTGTTTTCTTTATTTTACTCCGCAGAAGTACAATGTTTCTGATGCAATACCTAATGCATGTTTATACCGACACAACAAACTGAAGTAGCATATTTTATTTTATTACCAGTGTGCAATAATTTTGCCGTATCGCATGTCACGTACCATTCCAACTTGCACCATACACATACAAATTAGGTAAGTACTTGTAGCAAAACTATTTAATCCTGTAGGGGAGGCGTGCAAGTTCAGTCAAAATTTATGTGATCTTAAAATATAAAATGAAGTTACCATCGTTTATTAGTGTCTTATTGTTGTCATGCTGAATTGTTTTGTAAGACTGTGTTATTGCAATAAATGGTACAAGAAATTGTTTGTTATTATTTGGTCATATTCAATCAAACGCGAGTAAAATTCGCTCTTAACCAGTCGTCTGTGTCTGATAAGGATCCCAAAAGTACCCGTCGTATGTGTATGATAAGGATCAGTATCATACGACTTTTTAAAATTTTTGCTAGTTAGGATCCTTATCAAACACGCGACAGATTAACACGTTCGACTCCGGCAGCGTTTCACTGAGCCCATGCCGGGCGAAATTATCGTGGTCAGGAGTACGAATAACATAACATGGTCACTGGCATAGGAGTAAGATTTTTTTAATCACAGACGCTGTGTCACCGCCTCACCGGCATCGAACGTGTTAAGGTGGGTACAGACTGCTGTACCGTAACATGCAATGTAACACGAAAGGAGCATTCATAGGAGTGTGGACGCAGTGCGCGCAAGAACTGAGCACGTACGTGCTCGCATCTTTTCCGGCATGCGCGCGGCGAACATAGCTCAGTCGCGTTCCGCATTACAGACACACAACCCGTCCACACTTTGGGAATTCTCTTACATTACATTACATGATACATTGCGATAATGTGGACGGTAAATTCTTTCATTGCGTGTTACATTGCATGTTACGTTACAGCAGTCTGTACCCACCTTTAGAATATGTAAGTGCCCCCGCACATTACGGCCACTAAGCGCCGCCACTAAACGCGACCACCAGTGGTTCAGTCAGACCACTACACGCCGCCACTTTTTTTACTCCCGCAGCTTGTGGCTCGAACGCGGCCACTCAAACGCTCGGTGTGCGCCGATGCAGTATAAAATGTATGGAGAAACGCGTCCGCAGCTTGTGGCGGCCACTAGACGCTCAAGTGTGGCCGCCACTGAGTGGCCAGTGTGCTGGGGCTCTAAGAGCCATACTTTTGATCCACATAAGGCGCAGCGCAGACGTCAGAGTTTTGTGCGATCGAGTCTGCGCAGCCATAAATTGCCTGAATGGCGCGGTGACAGCTTCCAGGAATTTCCATTCAGAGTTTCGTGGAAATGTCAGCGCGCCATTCAGACAATTTATTGCTCCACAGACTCGATCGTACAAAACACTGTCGTCTGCGCAGCGCCTTAGAGTCAGTTCACACCGAGACGAGACGCGACGCGGCGCTGCACGAAATTTTTTTATAGAACAACTCAAAATATTAGCCTAATAAAGTAAGGTTAATTAAGGTAAGAACCTCGGAATTTCGAGATACCCAGCTGGAAGTTTTGTAAATATTTGCATATTGAGGCCCTAAAAGTTGTCTCAAAACCTACATTTTCTAGGGTGTGAGCGACTATTAAATTTCAAGGTCAAAAGTCACAAAAAGCTGTTTTTTGCGCTTCTTTTGTAAATATCTCATTGCCTCAATATGCAAATATTTACAAAACTTCCAGCTGGGTATCTCGAATTCCGAGGTGATTTCCTAACCTTATTAGACTATATACTTTATTTATTACAAGAGAAGGTTCAAATTTCATTGTGAGTATTCAGAATACGTAGCGCTGCGCCGCGCTACGCCGCCACCCGCGCGGCGTGCGGGAGCGGTGCTGCACGCGCAGCGCTGCCAACTCAAAATAAACTTTATTTGCTACACGATAAGGTTCACATTTCATTGCGAGCATTCATGTACGTCGCGCTGCGCCTCGAGACGTAGCGCGGCGCCGCGCAGCATCGCGCTGCGCAGCGCGAAATCACCGGCCTCTTTAGGGTCAATTCACACCGAGACGAGACGCGACGAGACGCGGCTCTGATTAGGCTCTGTGGATAGTAAATATTTGTATTTCCTCTGTTTCATACCTCTACCATAGTGAGTCTAGATGACCTTAGCAGTTGCTTGGTAAAAGAAATAATACAGAATTTGGTAAAACAATACATCTATATTGCACTATAACATCTCACTTAGGTATTGTACAAGTCGGGTGTTATTTCAAATTCACTAGATACAATACATTAAATGGAAAAGATACACTGATGCCAATAAAACTCTAGCGGGTGCATTTAACATTCGGAAAATAGTGGTTCATACACAACTCAGGGAAAAGTAGACACATTCAGTCTACTAAGTAGGTACATATATTCTTATTCGAGCGAAAAACATGTCCTTACGACTAAATTGAAGATTAGAAGCTTTACAAAAATATCTCCGGCATTTATAATGTACAAACCTTATAGAGTAGCGGTGATTACAGACAAATAACGTTACAGGGCACTGAATTTGAAAATCACCTGTTATCTTATTGCAGATAACGCTTTTATTGCTTGTGATCTCGTTACAACCATGTTATAAAGCGATGGAGGAGGAATCCCGTCTCATCAACAATGTGAGATTTATATGTAACACTATAATAATTATTTCACTAATTTAATCGTTTATATACAAAACACGACACATTTATATCATCCATGGTCCTGTACTTCTAAATATTGATTACAATAAAATTGAGTTGTCCTTAGTACCCAGTCTTGAGCATTTGCCAAATTTTGACTAGTTTCCACTAAAGGATAATAACTTTTGTATTCAAATTACAGTATTATATGAGAAGTGTTAAGAAACATTATTAAAAGTTCTCTAGTAGGCAAGTATATGGGAACTGAGACTGCTGGCACATTCATCATTATAACAATTGACAGTTTTGCTTCTCCACCACGGATGACACAGCATCCTAAAAGGCAACTTCAAATCAATATTTCATTTCAATTACGTATCTACTATAAATATTTTATGTAGCTATGTATTATTATATTTTACGGAGCACAAGTCAATTCAAATAAGTGTTTCATGTTGTTATTCACAGAGTTGGAGTGACATCGCTATAGGTCAGTTAACTAAAGCTGGCACGTTCACAGTACTCACAATTGTGCAATTTCGCTAAACAGTATGTTTAAAATTCATAATTTTGATCAAATCGGGCAGACTTTTCATGATACGTATGCTGTGCAAAGTCACGCCGCGTGCTAATTCACAGATACTGCACAAACCCAATGCGTACGTCTGTTTTACGTGCCAGCTTTAGTTAACCGACCAGTAACACCTCTAACGACGGAGCTGTTCTAACTTAATAACAGGCCAGTACAGTCGAGTGTTTCAACGTCTTGCATCTGTACAGACACCTGTTTATAAATATCTAAACTTGAACCTTATGCTTCTAGCAATAAGGTTTATGTTTAGAAGTGTGAAAATTTGGCTGCTACAGATGTTGTGGATAAGTGATCATAATCATAAATTAGAATTCGATCTTGTCATCTACAGTCAGCACCAGATGTAGTGGCATCTTTAATTTCACGACTTGCAGTGGCAATTGTTTTAGTACCATCGCACCAATTAATTCCTGGCCCATCATAGAACCTATTTCCAGTTAACGTCATAGTGACATTGCATTGCTCGACAAAGGAAATCTATATTACGTTTATTGTGACATCGTTCTGCGATGGGTCAAGAATTAATTGGTTCGACTGTACATAAAAAGATATTTCTGAGCTGCTACTTAAATATGTAAGCAGGCGTCGAATTATTCGTAACAATAACCAACAAGATGAAAACTGAAGTTTGAAATTAATAGCAATCGTATTTTTCTACTCCGTCATTGATGGGTATTTTATATTTTGTCTTGACTCGATGCTACGGCACGTATAAATCTATTAACAGTCTGTCTACTTGAAGTCGCCAGTCTATTTAGTTATTGCGAATCTCTTACTACACACTTTAAGAATACTCTTTTTTTTATTACAAACTATTTTTAATCTGTCACATAATTACCAATTAGGAAACTCTAAGGGCTAGAATTTTGTTAGGAACAAAATAATTTCATGGCTAAAAAGTCAAAACTCAACTCGGGCTATTTAGAATCCATTTGGCAGTATCTCAGGCGTAGTATTCTTAATATGCACTATTGCTACTATTGCTATGAAACATAATTGTTTTATCTCAAAAGTTACGAAATACCGTACGTACTATTCACGGTATTATATTTTACTTATTATCAAAACTGGGCCTGAAATACCACCAACATAACATAGAAAACGCCAAGAAAATTACTAGTCTAATAGTAAAGCTTTCTAGTTGCCTTCAAAAAATTATGCCTCACGATTTAACGTATCGTTTATTTCACAAAAAACGTGCTAGTTATTACTATTACGATTGGTGTTTTAATTCACTAGGACACGACACGTCAGTGCAGAGTACCGAGACTTACGTTACTAAATAAATTAATATCCTAAGGCCGGATACACACGATCAGATAGAAACGTTCAGTTTAAGTACCTTGCCATGGAGAAGTGAGGTCTTTTGTTACTACAGTCAATTGTATAAATATGAGAGCATACAACTTGCCCATAAATATGCCTCATAGATAATATCGTCGAAAAATTTGACGTATTTGCAAGTAAGTTATACGAACCATTTGTAAGTCCTTTACCTCAAACAAAAGCATAAATTCATTGTAGCGATTGACCGAATCGCATTTTACGTCTAATGAAAAAAAAAACGGTAGGTAGAATATTCTACTCGTAGTAATTTTTCGTGTAGTATTTTATCCTAGACGCATTTCGTCGCGATCGATTTGTGTTTGGGACTCAATTTAATTTGACGCGTTAATCATTGTTCGCGTTAAAATTACGTATCATTTTTTGAAATCGTGTTTTGTACCTGTCTGTAGTTTTTCATGTCTTAACCTCTCGTATGCTACGGAGCAGATCTGCTCCATTTTAAGGATATCTTTTTTTTATTTTTATTTTAATCACTATAATTTGTAGATATTGAAACAGAAGAGGCTCGAATGCAGTATATTTTTCATTTCCCGCATACGAGGGGTTAAGTGATATCGATATCAAACTCATTGAAATATTGTCTTTGCGAACAATAAATAATAGACAATGCTCTGTTATTGCGACTAAATATATTGTCTAATACTGAAATGAACGATTAGGATACAAAGCGAAAATGTATGATGCGATCGAGGTGAAATGCGACTAAAACTTATAGCAACTAAAAAATTAAGCGATAGACTCATGACGCGATAATTAAATATACGATCGAGGTGAAATGCGATCAGGTAAATCGCTACAACGAATTTATGCTCTTGAGGTAAAGGACTAACAAATAATACGAACCTATATTTTACAATTTACTGCAAGGTATCGATCCTTCTTTTGTCGTATGGAAACGAACTTAGTTTATTCACACACGCACACGCACACACTCGAACTCACAACTTCGGACGGTATAGCGACAAATAAAATACATTGTACGCTCGTTTGTTTAGAATAAAACATTAGCCAATAAGATATAAATGACAATAACATAAAAGTACTTTGTTGGGCCATCGCAAAGAGAGATGCTAACAATATACTTTATACACATTTGTCAAGTTTACTAATGATAATGACAACCAAATACCTTATCAATACCACGCTTTCTTAATACTGGTAAAAATAAATGCAAGGAGCACAAAAAAGTTAAAATACTATCTATTCAGGCTATATAATAAGATAAATCAGACGAAATCGAAATGTGTACTTAAACATAATTTTAATAATTGTTTACGACTGGTAATTCATTATGAGTGTTTTTCTTTCTTAACCTGTTTACCTATCGTATGTATTTGTAAATTTGAAATCTTTCTTTCAATGTTTAGAGCAGTAATTGGTTGAAAATAATATTATAACGAGGACAACACATTGAAAAATATATGTCATGTTTTTTTTCATTTTCCTCAAATACATTGACTAGATTTAAATGAATTCAAGACAGAAAAATCATTAAATGTACTATAACAATGTTGAAATAAATGAATAGGAAAATTATTATTAACCTTTATAGGCCATTACTGAAGTCTTGTGGCTCAGAATAATAAAAATATGTATATGTATATTTTAGCTGCATAATAGCAAAATACTTAAAACAGCACATCTCACTTACATAATGAGAAAAAAATAAAACATATTTAAATATGCAAGATTTGAATTTGATGTTTGATGTTGTTAAAGTCAGATCCACTTACGCACTTATTGTTTCGCGGAAGAACATATTTTTGTTACCCCTCAACATGTGCTAATAAGATAGGAAATTACGTTTTACGTCCGCGATAATATTGATGGTGTGCCTTGTACTTCATAAAAAAATTATAAGTATTTTTAAGGAGAAAATGAAGAGAAAAATTATCTGACCTAGGCGAATAATATCAAGACCAGTCACTCAAAGATTAGGCTCTGTCTGAAGAAATATTACTTTAGTAAATACTTTCACTTATTTGTAAGAAACCACACAAAAAATATCAATATACGATTAAAATTATTAACAATCAGATCGATTTAAATATGTACAAGCTGATAAATTGCAGCAAAAAATGTGTAAATACATTAAATATAATATCCGATTCAGACACTGTTCCCGACATGACATACAAAACAATTTGAGCAAATAGTAAGAGCCTGCTTACACTACATTTTTGAATCCACTTCAAATTCTTCATCAATAACGTTGGAAAGTTCACGATACATCCATGATTATCGCATATGTCATGCAGTGTAAACGGCCTCTAAGACGTAATGCATTTTTATTATAAACACGTCCATAGTGAGAAAAACAATGAACAATTGACTTAGTTATGAATAGAAATAAAATCGGTAAAAAATACAGTACCTAATAACACGACAATACAAAATTATTATAGCCCGTCACAGACTACGCATATACGATAATATTTTATCTGCGTATAAATGCCATTTTTCCACATGTCGGTGTCAACAGATACCGGACGGTAAATCTGCGCTGTGTGTATTAGCTCATTGAATCGTATAGGCAGCGATATTGACAGATTTCTGTTCAGTAACAGATATCTTACCGTATCTGGTTAGTGTGTGACACGCTTATATCATAAAACTTAATTTAAGTCTGATTCGGACCATATATCACTCAATGAAAACAGATACTGGCATGTAACAATTAAAAATCAGGGCATAAAGTGTCCACTTTTTATTGCAGCCAGAAAGCTCGTCCTCCCGTTATAAAACAGCTCGGTGCACGGTGTTGCCAGACCGCCGCATGGATGCCGGCGGCCGCTATTCGACGATGAGGCAGCGCGGCAGGTGCTCGTGAAGGTAGTCGAACAGTTCCGGCGACGCGCCGGGGCAGTTCGTGAGCTCCAGTTCTCTTAGCTGCCTTAGTTGTATCAGGCTCGACAAACCTCCGGATGTCAACAACGGACAACCTATAATTAAGATACGCTTGGTCTCAAAACATGGGGCAGACACCCTGGGACTACATACATACATACATACTTAAACGTCACGCCCTATTCCCTGCGGGGTAGTCAGAGACGACAGAGCGCCATTCGCTCCTATTCTGGCATACTTCTCTCGTTTCACTCACAGTCATCACTCTCGTCATACACGCTCGACAGTTTCGGGTACTCCTAATTTGTCCTCTCTTTAGAACATTGCCGATCTGGTCGATATACGATCTTCGAGAGCGCCCTCGACCGACTTGCCCTAACACACTTCCCATACCTTGGGAGTCGAACGGTTAAAAGCCGAACGAAGGCACCATATCATATCATCTGAGATCAGAATTCCCAGCGAGAATTGTAAACGTATAGCTAACTAATATTCAAAAATTTACGCTATAAAGAGGATAGATTGTTGTAAACGGTACCGGCAAGAGACAGAAGCTGCAGCGACCGCATCCCGCAGAGATGTTGCACGCCGAAGTCGCGCAGCTGCGAGCACCAGCGCAGGAACAGCGCTACCAGTGACTGCATCGTGCTGATGTAACCCACTCCGATGTCCGTTATGTGGACACAGCTGGAAAACATTATACTGTGTTCAAAATATTTAACATTGGCATGGACAGAGACAGAGACGGACGGATTCCTTAAAAAAACCTATAAGAAATGTTAAATCCCAAGTTGATTTCCGAGTGTCCTGTTTCCGTCGAATACAAAATGTGAATTATCAAACATTCCCGTCCTAGGACGAAGTCTAGAAGTTCCCAAAAAAAACCCTGTGCGCCCGTTGAACTAGTAGTAGAAAGGCACGTTTCTTGTATGAAACTCGCTTACCGGTCCAGCGTGAGCTCCTCGAGATGGTTCAGATCGCAGGCAATGTACTCGAGCGCGTTGTCGGTGACGCGCGGGCACCAGCTCAGGTCGAGGCTGCGCAGGCGCGGCAGGTTCTCTGCTAATAGCTCCACGCCCTCGTCCGTGACCTTGCTGCAGCCGCTCAGCGATAGCACCGTCAGGTTGGGGAGGGAGTGCACTAGACAACGAACACAACAATTTATACAATGTTTCAAAGTTCCTAATTATAAAAACCGGCCAAGTGCGAGTTGGACTCGCGCACGAAGGGTTCCTAGCCAAAAACAGGCAAAAAAACAGGTTTTTTTTCTATGGGAGCCCCCCTTAATTATTATTATAATTTTGATTTTAGTATTTCTTGTTATAGCGACAACAGAAATACGTCATCTCTGAAAATTTCAATTGCCTAGCTCTTACCGTTGCTGAGATAAAGCCTGGTGACAGACGGACAGACAGACAGCGAAGTCTCAGTAATAGGAATAGGGTCCCGTTTTCACCCTTTGGGAACGAAACTCTAAAAACAATCATTTATATTAGGTACTTATTTCGCTTTTTCGGCAATGAAACTGAGTCGTTCACCTAATGCGGTCGCCGCACGTGTTCCAAACTACGTCGGTCAACGAACGTCATTACACTAGACTGTCCGTCGATCGCCGTCACCTAGTCAGACTGTGACAGATGTCTAGCGCTGGTAGCGGCCGGCGCATGTGGCTTACGGCGAACAACTCAATGCAAATGGCCGCTTTACAAGGTTTTATTTAGCTTCACCTGTGAGTCTGTTTGAATAGCCAAAACTTTCGTAAAATTGTGCAAGTCAAATGACAATATAATGATCAGGTAGTAGCATTCTAGATTATAAAATAAAATAAAATTTAAAAGTATTCTAGTGGAAAAACATTACGTATTATTTTTTATTACATTACCTTAGGTCTGTTATTTTATTATTGTTACGGTAATGTTAGTATAACTATTTATTTATTTAAACTTTCCAAATCAATCGTACATAAATCATAACCAGGGCGTTTAAAAACATAAAAACGCAAAACACAACAGAATTATAATTCGTACATAACTTCGAACTAAGTAATTCAATTAACATGTAGGTATGCAATGAAATGGATAGGTACGCTGCAAAAGTTGGCTAGAGTCCACGAGAGTATGTTGTCGGGAGCGAAGGGTCAAGACGGGGTCGCTACCCGCTCCCTAGAGTCGGGCTAAAAATAGCATGGAGATTACACCACCAATAAAACGTCTGGATACATTCGGGCTGGATACTATCATTACAACGATCAGGAAAAATATTTCGTGATAGCTCCCGCATGCCAATTATCGATTGCAGAAATTCAGTAGCTCTCGTAAAGTTAGCGATAACGTCATCGAGTCCATTCGTTTAACGACACAAGTCGTCAGAATACTGGAGTGGAACCCTATCCAGGGCAACGATCTCGAGTTCAGTAACTGTCGCACTTCGTAGTTTACGAGGGCAGAGCGTAGATAAATAATATTTACGACTTTCGACGATAGTCGCCCTGCATATTTACCCTTGTGAAAGACATCGCAGCTAAATCAGGACCATTTGCACTTATTGGGTAACAGTGAAGGTAAAACAAGTCATCAAACTCGCGCGGTAAGGCGTCCATATCCTACCGTATTAATATTAGTCGTCACCGAGAAAACAAAGGATTTGTAGTTACAGCGGCAAATACATCACAAGTGAAAGTATCAACTGCCTACCAGGATTGAATCGTGACTATAGTGAGATATAGAGCCTGATGACAGACAGACAACGGAGTCTTAGTAGTAGGGTCCCGTTTTTACCTTTTGGGTACGAAACCTTAAAAATGTAGTCGCGAAAAGGTAGGATACGAGATTGTTATTTTAAAATTTAAAATCGGTCTCAGGAACAACGTGAATTGTAAAGAGACCGCCAAGAATCGTTTAATTATTTCGCGCTACGCATTCGTTATACCGATTTAGCTTTTATTGTAGAGCGTTGGGTGTGTTTGGTATACAAAAGATAGCATGTGGAAACTTATTATAATACTCGTATGCCGCTTATTTATTTTGCAGAAACAGTGACTGCGAGCCCGCATGAGCCAACGAGCACAATGCTGAGATCGGTCTCTTGACACGAATGTATTTGGAACACTAGCCACTTGGACTAATTGGATGTTCTGTCATGCTCTTTGAACGTTTTCTGCGCCTGTTTTGAGAGATTTGTTTCTTACTTTCTTTGCCTAAACAACGATGTGGCAAGTCCATTAACTTGGCGTTGAGCTTTGGAAACAGTATAAATATGCGGCACGCAAATGTTCAGAGTTAAGTTAGACCTTAAAGATTTACTAACTTTACGAAAATATTTCATTATCTCGTACGTCGATTTTTGCGTTCCGCGCCAAGTAGGCCCATAGTCTACACTAATATTATAAAGAGGAAAACTTTGTTTGTTTGTTTGTTTGTTTGGTTGTAATGAATAGGCTCAGTAACTACTGGCCCGTTTTTAAAAATTCTTGCACCATTCGAAAGCCACATTATCCACGAGTAACATAGGCTAAATTTTATTTTGAAAAAAAGGGGGTTCCGTAAAATATTTGGGTTTAGATATCTACATCTACACTAATATTATAAAGAGGAAAACTTTGTTTGTTTGTAATGAATAGGCTCAGAAACGTACGACCCCCAAAATCCGAAATTTACGCGAACGAAGTCGCGTGCGGAAAGCTAGTATTATATATATACACCTGTATTCCGAAATGAAAGAGGACAGGAAACGCTACAGAGATAAAAACATTACTATTTCAAGTTTAGTTGCCGCTTTTAGCACATCTAAAACTTCTTTCTTAATCATAATAATAGCTAGCTCATCAGAATTTAACCGTGCATCGCTAGGTTTGAATAATTAAGGTCATCTGATTCCCAAAGTAAAACAGCAACTGTAGGTATATTGTAAAGACTTCAATAAGATTTTTTTTTAATATTTTTTTAGTTTCGTGTATGTAGTTAATATAAGAGGAAACATTTTAATTACTTTAAGGGACAGATGGGGAAGGTAGGCAGATAATAAAGTGACACAACGCTTATTATTTGTTATTATTTTATATTTTGAAATCAAAAATGAGATTTTAAACACTGTAGCTCTTCAGAATCATTATTTTATACAAAAAAATATTGCAAGCTTTTTAGTTGCTTTGATTTTACATTTAACAAATATAACAATGATTTAAATAAAATGACCAGATTAATAGTTTTACAACTCTAATAATAAAGACTTAATTGTAGAGTCAGATTTAAGATAAAATTAACAAATATAAGTGAGTGTTGGTTAACATTTTTTTTTTCATAAAATGAATAAAGGTTACATTTTAAAGCGTTATTTTTTATACATCAAAGTTATTCTTAGCATTTATAAGTAATGTCTTTTGCGACAACGTGTACTTTAGTTAAATCACTTAAACATAAAAGTCCGTTTTGGAATATTTTCGTGAGCAGTAATTAAGCACACAGCTCTGGCGACAGCCGTGTGCTTCTAATGTTCATTGTTAACCAAATAACACTTTATTTCATTATAACAAAAAAATTGTGCAGTATCACCGTATAAATATAATAACGTGTACATAACGTGTACCTACATATCGAATGATAATAATCAAATCATTCAAATAAAAGAAATTGAACACAAAAGGATCAATAATGAAATAATGGAGACATGATTGTGCATTACAAAATTAATCACACGACGACTATCATCACCTTATCCAACAGCTGAGCATAACTTTAAATTGGTCTATCAGCACACGAAGTCTGGCGAAACAACGCACGAGAATCCGACCAACCAAAGCTATGAACAGCCATCACCTACCAATAGTTCGTTTACAAAATGGTCCCTAAAAGAAAAAAATATTACAAAAACGTTACAAAATCACACTTTTCCATCCAGTCTCAATAGAGAGACCGTAATACGTATTTTACATACAAAACATACACTAACATATGGCAACGTTGACAATAAATAGGAGAAAGGGGGAATATTCACAACAATAAAGAAATAATATCTCGCTTTGAAGTAGCAAGGGAAAATGAAAAATACTGACAGCACAAAATAAATAAAGTAATCCCATGTGCACAAAACTGCACAGTTTGTAGAAAAAATAAGTATACAAGGCAACAAGTGCAGACTTTACGTTTTACTACTACCGTCTATAACTTTCACTTCTATAACTAAAAAGCCACATTCGCAAATTCGTTTTTTTTATCATTAAGCTTGGCTTAATTCGCGAATCGGTTAATTCTTGGTTAGTATTCATTATAACATTCTCTATGCTTATGACAGTCGCACTGACTTAAATTGTAAATTTCGTAATAGATGGAATATATTTTGGCCTAGACATTGAATACAAATTATGCAAAGAAAAATTGTGAATACGTAATATCACAAGTCAAAGCGACTTTCATCACATAGGTAACTAGGATAAGCAAACTTGCACTATTTAGAAAAATGTATCTCAGGAAGACAATATTTCAAAATGGTGTAATTTTACTTTATCGAATTAGTTTAATCGTATTTAAGTCGTCTAGAGTCTGAAGGGCTCCCGTTTTTCTGTGGTTCTGGAGGAAGCAGGCGTGCCTCGACGGGAGCCCGGTGTGGCGGGGGCTCCGCTGTCGGACGCGTCCGAAGGCTTCCTCAGCAGCCGCGACGTCGCGGTCTGCTGCCCCGGCCGGACTGGCGTCGTGCTACCGGATGGCGTCCTTTGCCTGATACATCAATGAAAATTAACATCCGACCTCAACTACAGACAATATCATGCACCAATGCTACAAACAAAACTAAATAAAAACAATTACTTTTCAATAAAACCAAAACCAAAAACTAAACACTACATCTAATAAAAGGACTACGTGAATTTCTAAGTTCTAATTGAAATCCTAATCATTCACAAGTAACCAAGACGACACTACGAAAGAAATGAAAGCAACACACAATGAGAAAGAGGCGTTACCTATTCGAATTACTGTTAGTATGGTGATCCTTAAGCACGGGGATTCGGCTGCGGCCGGGCGTGTGGCCGTCGGTTGACGCAAACGACCCGCTCCTATGAGGTTAGCGCGCAACGGACAAGATGATTAGTCACAGATAGAAGAAAAGATAGTTTTACGTGTCAATGCAAATGCTAGGTTCACTGTGCACTACTAGAGAGGTCACTACAAGATTTTTCTAGGTAGTTGTCTCGTATACCCAAATACCCACAGTAAAATTGTACGAGTGTGCAACTAAAATGTTTTTCATATTTAATTAGTTACGAGATTCCCTGGTGCCTTTAAATATATTGGTAAGTAGAGCATGTGCATTAACAAAATCACATAAAAGTAGTATGAGATAATTACATATATGAATATGCTACATAGACATTTGATAAAATGTTGCGATGGTGATGACGATGACCAGTAAAACAGGTGCTGTCTTACGTGATAAGAATCAAAACAGCACCCATTTTTGAAACAATTTAATGTAAGCCGGCTGGTAAAGCGTCGTGTCGTAAACAAGCCGAGGCAAGTGTGCAGTTAGTATGAAAGCTTTTATGGTTCATCAGTTAAATAAATGGACTGTGCTATAAATACATTGAACATGAGGAAGTGACCAGGTTTCAAGCCACGTTGAGGACGACCCACAGGTTGTGAAAGAAATTAAAAAATGAGATGTCTTTTTTAGCGAGGGTATACATCAAGCTGCTTCGATTTGTGAATTATGAATGTAATAATGAGGATGATTACGATAGTAAACGTTCAACAACTCAACGAGCATCAAACAATTTGTCGGGCCAAAAACGAAGCTAGCATTCTACAAGCTTGTACCCTTTGACGTCGCGCTGGGTCGGCTTTGAGGCGTCGCCACTCGACTCGCTTATGTTACTCTCATATTCATTGTCGCTCGTCATTCCCGATATGCTGAACAATGAGGAGTCATCTTCTGGACTTCTTTGTTCGGATTTCCTCGATGGGTCTTGGGAGGTGGGACTGGGTTCTTGGGATGTTTCTCGAGATTGGGTTTTTCGGGAGGTTTTTGGTTTTCTTTCAACGGATGGGGTCCTCTGTGAACGATTGCCCACGTACACAGGTATCTTCGTCGACCCCTGGGTTTGGAATGCAGGATGAGTGTGTGAGGCGGATTTGGGATGTTCGGAAGCCATTGACGATGGCTGGGAATGTGTCGAGCTGTTATGTCAGATCCGTTTTGAGAATCGGACGCATGCGGAGGAAAAAAAGTATTTTTTAATTATCTTCTTTATACGGTAAGTAAATAAATTACTGTTAGTAGTATAAAACACGTGAGCAAAGCGGTGTTAAGTTTGTTCTAAAGACTAGCATGCCGTCTGCTCTCAGGGATTTCCTTGAACTTAAAACCCAACCATGATAGATAATGTGACACATGTTTATAATTTCCCACCACCAAGAAATTTTGAAAACTGCTTAGCCCTTTACGTGACGAATCGAAATACACTGTGCTGTCCAAAATTCAATTCCACTGCATTCTGCTCCACTACGAAATTCCTAATCCCTTCAAAGCGACGTGCTTCCAAATCGTGAACACCCAAGACAATCTGCATGGACGTAACTTGCTTCAAATAATTTCTAAATGTAACATTGTTTAGGTAACGTCTTCAATCTATTGGCATAATACTAAACACTGAACTTACCGAGATATAAATGTAGTCAGAGTCACAGTCATTTGTAGAGACAAGAGGAAAGAAAGATAGCATAACGTTACTAATAATTATCTTGAAACAAGTTGCAGCCATACATAAAACGTGAACAAACTCTCAATCGCTGCTTGTACCTCACGAGCGCCGGAACCGGCGACAGTGTCGGTATACTGGACGTGCGGTACATCGCTCCACTAGGGTACCTGTCCGTGCGTATCACACCACCAATTTAATATCGCTACATTAATCTAGTTTAAACGAAATGTATATCCTGCTGATCTACTATTACATCATTATTTTTATATTAACGTATGGATGTAGATAACCTTTTTAAAATTAGCTTTAATTTTAATACCTGTTTAAATACAGCAGAATTTGTCGAAACTTACAAAATACCTTTAATCACCAAAAGTATTAAGGTGATGGGGTTACGAAAGAACGTAACCGAAACATTGTTTAACTTAAAAAGTTATTTTTTATTTCATAGGGTGATCTACATCCACATTTTTTGCTTGTTCCATTAATTACACGTTACACATACCTTCCGCTAGCAGGGGTGAGGAAGCCAGTGGGCGTGCGCGGGCGTGAGCCACCGTTCGGCGTGGCCACGCCAAGCTTGGCGGCGTTGGCGGCCGCGCGCGCTGTCGACGTCTTCGTAGTTGTTACTCTTCGCATCGGGATGCGCGATGGTGTTAACACGTCATCTGTATTCAAGGACATAATCATCACAACTCTGGACATGATTGCTGTTGATTTACCTTTGACCAAATATCTCAATAAATATAAAAGATCAAGCAATTTTCTACAAACCTGTACTATCTAAAGAGAGATTTGATCCATGTCTTGAAGGAGGCTTAGAGCCTGTCCTCGATCCTGGTCTGGACCCTGGTCGTGATCCTCCTGGTGTTAGCGTAGATCTGAGAACAAGTTTCCATCTTAGATACAGAAACAAAATCAGCAAGGAAAAAAATGCGACACTTTGAAATAAAATGTTATTATTAAAAGGTCGTATTTGAGTAGTAGAATTATAGTGTGTTCTTACCTAGGTGCGCTGGGCTTCCTATACCTCGCCCCAAGGCCGCTGGCCGCCTCGTTGTCGCTGAGCGAGTCCGGCGTGCCGGCGCTGAGCGACGAGCGCGAGGCGCGGCCCGCGACGCCGCCCGACATCGGCACTGAGCGCGCCGTGCGCTCGCGCACCTACGCAATCACAATAAGTGAGAATGGCATCTTCGTGATTGAATGCATCATCTTATCTTGTGTTAGGTATCTTGATTTTTAATCTTGGGTTATAATTTTTGTCTTTTGTATTTATTTGGACTCCTTAAATGTGTTTGAGTGGAAAACACGACTTGACAAAAGTTTTAAGAAAACGAGTTAAATGTAAATACAAATTGGCAAACCAAGTAATGATATGTTACAAGCATAATTGGGCAGTTACTATTAAACGCCAGACATAATGTTATGTTTGATCCAGATTGTATTTACACTACTATCGAAAAATAATACAGAATATACCTACTGTCTCGTATCATGACCATGCTAAGCTAAAATGATTTCCACAATGGAGGTCGCCAATCATTACTATTAAACATTGACAATGGACTTACACGATAGACATAAATAAGAAAATAAGAAACTGCAAAACTGAACGATTTCAATGGTGCTTTTCAACGCGGCGACAGCGCGTGGCCTGTATATTACCCAGTGGTATCCTGGAGACGGCTGGTAGCCGTGGTGGTGCGAGTAGTGGTGCGCGCCCGGCGTGGTGGAGCCCTGCGATCTTGAGTGGCCGTATATGAAGGCCTGCTTTGTGCCATGCGTGGAACCGACGTGCAGCGGGTACGAACACGGGAGCTCTTCCCGCTGCCTTAACGCCTCAAATATAGGCTTCAGCTGCTCCAAAAACTCCTCGGCTAAACCCACCAATGCAAAACCGGGACAAAACATTACGAAGGGAAAGGACGTCCGTTACAACAGAAAACTATATTTTTCCTTCATAGTGCCAATCACTTCGACGAGTTGCGTTCGCTTACGACGTATTTAGAAACATTGTTACGATTAGTCCACACGCTTAGTTGACGACGCGCGATTTCACGATATGCGGGTGTGATGGGAACGAGCGGGAAGGGGAACGAAATACGTTACCATAAAATCCAAATGCGCTGACGTGCCACCTCTCCAATGCAGTGGGTCCAATGATAATGCTAACAAACAACACCAACACTACACGAGCCTGTGCTTCAATGCATAGCTTGATCACACTAATGCAATACGACCAAACGCTACGAGCTCAACACATGCGGCACTCCGGGGCGCACCTTGCAAACGGATGCGGGGATCCGTGTGCAAGGTGCAGCAAAAAAAAGCGAAAAGTTGAAAAATCCCAAACCGATTTGCTCCCTCCAGTAACTACAGTGCGGTTTATGTAGTATGTGTGCGAAATTATAACTAAAATCATATCCTGTTGGAAATAAGAAATAAATGTAACAGTAGCTGCTTCTAGCTACTTACCTTGGTGATGGGTCCGGTGGACGGAGGGGTGTTCGTGTTAGAGCGAGGCGTACGCGGTCGGAACGCGGCCATGCTCTGCGAGACTCCGTCGGCCAGAATGAATTGTTCCCGCAGTTCGATGTTCGTACGTCCCTTGGCTGCATGCGGCGTCCGGTGCGCGGGATCACAAGGGAAGGAGAGGCCAGGGTTCAAAGAAAACCGTTCGGTTAAAGGACGGGTGAAAAATAACACCAAACGTGTTAAGAAAACAGGACAGCGTGCAATGGAAGTGAGGAAAAAAACAAAATCAGAACATGTCAAACAAAACAAACATAATCATAAGAAAAAAAAACAAGATAATTTAACCGTGTGCAGTTAGGGACAGGAATTTCAAAATACCATTAGTTATTTCTCTCACCAAATTATGCATCAAATATAAATCAAGAGCAAGATTTTTAAAAAGTACTTTTAATTAAATAGCAATTTGTAATGTCACAGTTAAAAATGGAAATGCTGTGCTCAATTCTTAAATTAAAAAATTGTGAGTATGTAGAAGTGATGATCACCTTGGACTTGATTTATATACATTTTTGCCATATATTAAAATAAAATTAAAAAATCCTTTTGCAAATAAAGTCCATATCATGCTATTAGTGACTTAAAGCGATTTATTAATTTTGTACACGTACCACTAAGCCATGATATAATAATTATGAACTTTAAACTAATGAGTACAAAAGCATTCTACACGGTTAATGAGAGGTAAAATAATTAAAATTCTAACTACTAAAAGCATAAATGTGAAAAACATCGATAATTTACAAAATACAGCTAAATTACACGCGAAATAATTTCAAATCCAAAATAAACAAGAAAGCGTTAACAACGATCAACGTCCTGCAATGGAGCCTTCATTTCAGAGGTGAAATTTGTAAGCAGATAAGTAGTGTAAAATTTAAAAACGAAGGACTCCGAAAGCAGGCCGTGTTTCTTACCGAGCGGGCAACAAGCTTCATGCTGCTCCGGCTTACTCGGATCAGGCAGCGGTAGCACTAACGATACTACTTATGTAAGGAATTTTGAAAAGGATTTCCAACGCAATACAAAAATAATATAAAGAAATATGTTTTAAGGACCAGGGACAACGGAAGGGTGAAAGCGAAAACGCATTAGTAAATTAGTAGCAAGTCAACAACAATGCTCATTGCCGACGTTTTACATTTTTTGTTTAGCAGTTACAATTCTAGTACTTCAACGTGTTTGTCTAGCTTACGCTGCTAAGTGCTCAACGATGGTAATGAATATGAATGTTTATATTTTCTGATCTAAATATTTTTTATCTGTTATTAAACTTTGTACTCCTATAACTTCATTAAACGATTGTTCAAGAAAAGTTTATTTTTGATCGTTTCAAACACTTGCTTAAAAATGTTGTTGCGAGTCAACATTAACGTTAACGATTAACGATGGTTATTTTTATTTTTAGGCTGACATCACCGCCGCCCACTGCGCTGCGCATGTGTCAAACGCAAAGCTTCGGTGGGTGCCGCTCGTAAATACACGGACAATGGAATTCGCTACCGGTCGATTTTCGCTGTGACTCAGTGTTTTAATTTAATGTGTTTAGTTGTTTTGTGGCCTACAAAATGACGGGAACTATTATAGAAAACTTGAGTGGTCGAAAATTGGCTGTGTTGGTTACGTTTCTATTGTTGTGCCAATTAACATGTTTCTTGATCGGTGGTTTGGTCGCACCCCTGCCTGCGAACGTCCAAAACATCCTCGGAACAACGTGCAAGGATACTTTAAAGGTTAAAAACGACACTACAAAATGGTTCTACAACCGGGGAAAAGGCGCTTGCTCGAAGATAGATCTGACTGACTACAATCAAGATTATACCGAGAACGACATCGTGTTCGCATTTCAAATGCCGACGCCGCGCGAGAACAGGGTTTTAGATTTTTCCCGTTGGCAACAGAACCTGATCGGCGTGCTGCAGGTGGACATCAGATACCATCCGGACAGGGATTTGAAGCCGCGCAGTTTGCTGACCATCGACGCGCGTCTCGCGTACCGAAACAAAGGAGACCCCGAGGACGAGTGGAAGTTGTATACTAAATCAGTAGAGACACGACATTTGGACTGTGATATCGCTGTAAAAGCACCCGAGTACTTATACAACTGTACAGCCCTGCCTTTGTTTGAACTAGGCTCTCTATTTCACGACTTCTATTTGCTCAATATTCGGCTGCCGGTAGACTCGCCGGAGATGAACGCGAACATTGGCCAAGTGCAGGACATGTGGCTCACAATTATCAACCAAAATGGAGGCTTCACTAAAGTCTGGGTGTCTTTGAAGACAGTATTTTTCCCGTGCATCATTGCTATCATCATCTGGTTTTGGCGGAGAGTGCACATACTGCAAAGAAAGCCTGTACTTTTGGAAAAGATGTTATTAAGTTTAGGAATATCCTTGTGCATTTTGAACATGCCCCTTGAATACTTGACACTACATTTTGACCTGCCGTTCATGTTGTTATTAGGGGACATAAGACAAGGGCTGTTTTATGCGATGCTGTTCTCATTTTGGCTTGTTTTCGCAGGCGAGCACATGTTGATTCAAGATACATCATCCCAGAGCTCCCTCAAGCAATACTGGCGTCACTTGAGTGCTGTTGCGATGGGGTGTATATCACTATTTATTTTTGACATGTGTGAGCGCGGTGTACAACTCAGGAACCCGTTTTATTCTATCTGGGTCACAGATTTGGGAACAAATCTTGCTTTGACCTTCATAATACTTGCTGGCATTTCCACCGGACTGTATTTCCTTTTCCTATGTTACATGATCTGGCAGGTGTTTGTGAATATATCTCACAAAAGGCAATCTTTACCGACCATGACCTCAGTTAGGCGTTTGCACTATGAGGGGATCATCTACCGTTTCCAGTTCCTGATGCTGGCTACTTTGCTGTGTGCTGCGCTCACTGTGATTGGTTTTATACTGGGGCAAGTTGCGGAAGGACAGTGGAAATGGGATGAGAATATTGAGTTGGAATACACTTCGGCATTCTTTACTGGTGTCTACGGAATGTGGAATATATACATCTTTTCATTGCTGGTATTGTATGCCCCGAGTCACAAGCGCTGGCCAGCTACCGAGAACACACTGGACACTCAGAATTTGAGTGAGGAGATCGAATTTAGTCGTTTACCCAACGAAGGCGCGAGTAGTGAGATATCGTCGCTGACATCATTCATCAGAAAGTCCAACATCGACTAGAGCTTTGTGTCACTTATCTATTTTCACAAACAATATTTACTGAAGAAGTTTTGTACTCAAGCATTTAGTAGGAAGTAGACCATATTTAGAAACCTTTATCTTGCCTTAAGTATTATCTTGCATGAAATAGTCTGTGGTGCAATGTTTTAACGCCATATTTAGTGTTAAGAATCTCTTGCGTTGTGTTACTTATTTACTTTTCGAGAATATTGTTTAGAACTTTAGTTGGAAACATTTTTACAAAATGAATTTTGTAACATTTTTTGGATCAGTTCTGGTGTTTTAATGATTCATTACCATGCAGCGTCCGGCCTAAATTCGACTTGTTTGCACTAAACAGGTTTTGCGACCTTGATTCGCGGCGTGCTTCCAAAAATAATCCAACGCCTGCTTCTATTTGTTGTTACTTAAATTTTTCTGTGATAGTTTTTTCGATTAACTTTTCTAATAATGTAAGTTGTGTAACAGTATTATAAGCATTTATGTATGCATTTGCTAAGTTTATAGAAATAATCAAGCATGTAGTATTTATGTGTAGTTGTAATCGTAACTCCGATTTTGTAAGCGGTTAGAAGTTAAACAATTAAAAAATTAATTATTGTAGTCATTCTTGTTATTCCGGCTTCTAGGGCGATTATTATCACTTTGGTAATATTTGCCCTCACCCTACGGTTAGACGTCACAGTTACGTATTAGTGTCCCTTGTTAGAGGGTTAAACACAATTAAATATTATTTTTCCCGATTAATTTGGATTGACACTTTGAATATCACCATAAATATTACTGACTTCCAATAAAGTGAAGTCAGTATACATACAAAAGGATTGTAACTTTAACAGACCAAAGGCGACCCGTTAAAGTCACAAAAATATTTGAAGGGGCTGCTAGAAGTTTCCAAATTGAAGCGTAAAAAATTAATAATCAGTAAGTAATATAGTGTGATCACTTCTAAAAAACAATCTAACAACCCCTTGCCATAAATAGAAATGTACATAATTATAATAATAATAAAATTGCATTATGGCATTTTTATTGAGCTTAGTTTACTTTTGTTTTGAGATAATATTAAATATTTTCTGTAAACATGTCTCTAAATGGATACATGTACGTCTACATAAACATGGCGTATTTATTGAAGGTAAGAAATGCCACAAAACAATTTCTGTTCAAAAATAAGTAAGGCTGGAAAATTTTAAATTTGCAATATCTGGACATTATTTTCTGATATTTCGTATTTCTGTATTTAGAATTGCGAATTTATAAGTCAGTTCACTACCGAAGTCAACAGTCATGTCCAGAAAATGCATACATACAGTTGTGAACAAAAATATCAATATGGTTGAAACATCAAAAATTATACTTGTCTCTTGTCTCAGTATTAAGGATGTGTGTACAATTTTTTGGCGCTTTCACCATTTTGATAGCTTTGTTGCTGACTGTACACACAAATAATAGGTACCTGGGTTTTCAATAAAAATATACCTTTGTATACTGTGAAACTCGAAAACACGTTATTAGATTCATTAATTCCATTCAAATTATTTCACCAGTTAAATAAGAATTATTTTCTATTTTGCCTTTTAGTTTACAAAAAAAAGTCGAATTAATATGGTTTTCGTAGTGCACCACGATTTGATAAACTAATCTACAATCTATGTACGCGGTGTTGCCATATTTTTCTTTTTGAAAACTAGATAAAAGTAAAAGTACCTAGCCTAGACAGAATCATGCTAGGACGATTTTAGGTACTTTAACGCAATAGTTACATAATAATATCAACATTTGAGAGTCGCAGATATGAGACGAGGGGTAGCCGAGTCAACAAAAAACCGGCCAAGTGCGAGTCGGACTGAGCACGAAGAGTTCCGTACCATTAAATATAGGTAATTTGTGAAAATTAGACAGTCGCATTAGAGATACAGAGCCTGGTGACAGATAGACGGACAGAGCGAAGTCTAAGGAATAGGGTCCTGTTTTTATCCTATGGGTACGGAACCCTAAAAAGACTCGGTTTTAACAATATAACATTGCATACTATTCTTCTTAACAGTAAAACTTCATTAGGCAATCAACCGAAGTTGCAATTGAATACAAATCTCGGCGCTACGAAAACCATTCACCCTCGTCCCCTGGTGAGCTGGTACGTACCTCGGCACGGGTCGTTCTTCACCAGGAACTCGTCCAGGGCGACCCAGCCTCCGCCGACGCGCACCATCACGGTGGACCGCAGGATACGCACCAAGCGCAACTTCTGGGAGTCGCCGAACTGTTGGCAACATTGGAACTGTCAGATTTGCACTTTTTTTAATGGCTTTTTGTGCCAGATTGATAGTGTTTGGGCCATTATATAAAAAAAGTTTTTTTTTTTCGAATTGAGATAAATGGCTTTTCATATTCAGAATCGTGGGCGCTTTCCGTACAAATAGAAAAAAATTGCCCCCAACTTTTCACACAAATTTTACGATTCCATTCCGTGACCATGACCACCATATTGATTGTACGGAAGAAGTAACAGAATGGTTTTTTTGCCAATTTTTTTAATTATCCATATGATTGTGCTCTCGATCCTGAGTAAGAACATTTTTTTTTAATTGAGAAAAAAGTAAATGTTAAAAAATGTCTCGCTCTAACCAAGCGTGAGAGAAAAAGACAACAAGACGCTTTTTAAAAATTAAAATCGGATAAACGCTACGCACAGTCCCCGTATTCAAACATTGCCAGGTTTCAAACAATGTAAAAATCCTCGCCCACGTAAAATCTTGCCACGTTAGACGCCGGGGAGTGTACTAAAGCCCTGTAGGCTTAACACGGCAACACGCTCTAGTCGCGTCGCGCGCGGGATAGTCTACCTGTCACTTTCTGACGTCACTAGATAAACAGTGACAGGTATAGTCTTACGGACAAAAAAATCGACTCAAACATGTTTATGGTTTAAATAAGTACCTATCTCTGAAACTAAAGTTAGTAGCGCAACTATGCTAGTATTTTTAGAAAGATGATAATTCAGCCTAGCAGATACTGCAAAATCAAACCAGAAACATGTTTGAGTCGTTTTTTTTGTCCGTAAGTGTATGTCGCGCGTATCTCTACTCGCGCCCTGTCGTGCTAAGGTGTAAAACAAAGCGCAGACTCACCCGGTACTTGCCCTCGCCGACCTGGAACACGCGGAACTTCTGTCGGCACGTGCAGAGCATGACGAGCCGCTTCACCTCATCGTGGATCTTGTCCGCGTCTGTGGGCGGCCCGCGGCGCTCCTGCGAACAACACAAACGTTACGTGTACAAGCAAACAAAACAGTTACACAAGTCAATCTCCGTACAATTTGACGATCCTTCTGTGAACTTGTATACATACATTCATACATACATACATATTCTCACGCCTGTATTCCCAAGAGGGGTAGGCAGAGCACATGAATTGAAAAATCCAGTGCCACGTTTAGCAATTTCAGGGTAACCAGATGGTTACATGTGATATTGCAGTGACAGGTTGCTAGCCCATCGCCCACAATACACTAACCCTTTCCCAGAGTCGACTCTTACGACACCCACGGGAAGAAAGGGAGGTACTATTCTAACCCGGCACCACACGGGAACTTGTATCTGACATGAAAATTAGGTCCAATGTGTTTTTCAAAATGAATTATGTTATGTACTTATATTGATCTATCTATTTATTAGCAAAGTGCGCTGGAGCAACGCACACAGACACGGCTTATAGCAACGATATCTCGGAACAGTTTGGGCCAGTCCAAGCGCGGTTGCCGTCCGCTTGAGACGCGGCCTGTGAATGAGTCTGCAACCCGAAGACGCCCCCGGGCGATAATTTACTGGAGTATTATAGATACAGAAGCTACAAATACATAAATCACGCCAGTAGGTATTCCCAAATGGGATAGGCAGAGCCATGCAGTCGCAGTTCAGAGTATTGAAAGAGAACGAATTAAAAAAGACCCAGTCATCGGCATAGCTGATAATAAACGTCAAATTACTAATGACCAATTGATTTCCGAATGTCCTGCGTCTGTAGAATAAGAAAAAAAGGCGCAGCATCTTAAGAAAATAAATCTTATGAAAAAAAAAACTACAAATGCCAGAACGAATTATGAATGTGACTTATCGGGATCTGTAACACTGAAAGGTTGGTACGCTGGAGGTTATTCAACTTCATAGTGGTTAGTTTTGATTTACCTACCTATTTTTGTGTCAGGTATAGTATTGGATACCCTTTTTATACTCGTTATAGTACAAAACAAAACTGAATACCTATTCAAGATCCCACAGTTTGCCTCCTGCACCTCGCCAATTCAACTATCGACTAAATGCAATTCGATCCGGTAACTCGATAAGATTAGATTATTGACAACGCACGCGCTTTGATGTGGTCAGTTATTTTTTATCTGCCATCTGATTCTCTAGATTATGGAACAGACAGATCGCAAATACAATAGCGAACTGAATAGAATAACGAATTTAGTTAATGCCGCGTGGTAGGTTCGCTATTTTGATTTTGTACTATTATTTACTCGTCGATTTAATTTTTACTATGGTCTATTTTTTAATCTCAATACTAAAGTGACATTGCTGGTGTTGCCTGTTTTTTGCAATTATAAAATAGTGCTGTGCCTTTGGTTCTATGTGGTGTCGGGATAGAACATCAGCTCTCCCTTTCTTCTACGGATGTTGTAAGAAGCGAATGAGGAAATAGGTTACAGCAGCGTTTCTCAAACTTTTTTAGTGACGGAACCCTTTTGGAAAGCGAAACACTTGACGGAACCCTACAAAAAAACAGCAGTTTTTAAAAGTATTATTTATCCACCTGTCCGTCCATTCTTGCGGAACCCCATCAGGGAGATCACGGAACCCTGGGGTTCCGCGGAACACACTTTGAGAATGGCTGGGTTACAGTATGCTTAATGCGACAAGCTAGCAACCTGTCACTACCAATGTTTCCTAAAATTACGCTAAATGCGGCCATAAAACGTGAACTACTCGTGGTTTTATGTAACGAGTGATCTGTCCACCCCATTTAAGAACACAGGCGTGATTTTTATTTGAAAGCAAATGTCTGATACGACTCTATTAGGGCAGTAAGACAAGTCACAAATTTTTGCTCACTATACTATGCCGTGGCAGGTAACTATTAAGGTAAAAGTACCAATGCTCGACGCCTCAACGCCCAATAGATGGCACCCATCTGTCACCTGTCTTACTATGTCATAAGGTTGCAAGTGCCAAGCATTGGGTCAGTGTCCAGCACAGGGACGTTTACCTTAATGCCTGAAAAAAAAACTTACCCAGTCAGGGCGAAGGGCCGCGATGAACTCTTCCCAGTCGATGAGCCCGCCGCCGTTGCGGTCGAACAAGTCGGCCACGGCGCCCATTTCCAGTCGAGACGTGTCGAATTCTACACAAGGGATAATGTTACAGTTTTTATTATCTGTAATTTTTACCGTTGAGATGTTATTATGCGTAGTAAAACGCGGTGATTTTGAATTTCGAAAGCTTGAGAATTATTTTAGAGTTGTTTTTTGATTTGGGAATCACTTCCGTCGGCTTTTTCATTGTGTTTATGCCGAATAGATTTAAGCATAAGTGTATTTTAAGAATATCTACTGAGTTTATTGATTCTATATTCAAACTTTTTTTCGTTGTGTATCTACTTAGTTTTAACGGGCCGGATATATTCAAGAACAATTTATTGAAAAAAAACACTGCTTTTTTAATAATCACTAGAAAAAAGACAAAAGTTTGAAGACCATGCAACCTAAAAGTGAAGTTTACTCACTGGTGTTGATGATGCCGTCGATGAACTCGTTCCGTGGGATGAGGCCGTTGTTGTCCTTGTCCATCTTTCGGAACAGGTCCGTCAGACGAGACTTCTTGTGGTTCATGAACTTGAGGAACTGCGAAAACAATGCTAAGCTTAGAACCGTCTTCTCCGAAAATCCAGAAGGCAAACAGTAAGTTGCTAAGATTTAGCCTAAGCCTAGCGTAAGTTGTTAAAGTAAAGTAAGTTAAAATATTCTTTGTACCTTCTTCATATAGAAAGTTATAAAAAAAAGAGTAACCGCACAAACAGGCCTCTTGAATTTTGCAGAATTTAACTGAATTGAAAAGCGATGAAAAACAATCTTTTGCTTTTTAATTTTCAACACAGAATATTTCATTATTTTAAAAGTTTTATAGGCTGAACTCTCTTACCCGCTTTCTCCAGTCGTCCCAGCTGAAGTTGGACACTCGCTGCAGCTCCTTCAGGTGAGCGAGACGCTCGTGCAGCCGTCTCTGTCGCTCCCACGCTAGCAGCCACACAGTACGCCACTTGTCCCATAGATGGCGGACGCGAGGTGAGCGGAACTCAGGCTCTGCGCCTTTGCTATTAAAAAAAAAGGGTTCAGAAAAAAGCAATGACGGACGTATGGACAAATTTATAATTATCTGTGGAGGACTTGAACTCTGTAAAACACAAGATTGCGTGTGAAAATTTATAAATTAGAAATGTGGGACATAGAATTTTTTATTGTATTTTAATCTGATCTAATTCGCTTCACTGTCTCTCAAAGGTCACATATAAGAAATCGCTATGATATAAGACTTTTGTACTTCAACCACCTTGCTTGTAGCATTTCTCTATTTCCTTCTTTTAGATAAAACAGTGATAATGTGACTTAAACTGTAAAATTTAATGAAAAGACATTAAAAATGAAATGGCGCAAACTACATTGAATTATCAACACAGTTATTACCTTTTTACAACATCAGACCTTTGCGTGCAGCAAAAAAATATTAAGAAAAAGTAAAAAAACGACAAACAAAACGCATTTCAACAATAGCGCTGCCACACATAAAAATCAATAGCATCAAGACATGACGCAAGCTTTTATAAACTGACACTGGCACACAACCCTAATAAGCAACAAGAGATAAATATACCAGTTTGTTAAAGCGATTGTTTGAATCAAGTTGAATCCTATTTAAGTTTATATATAATTTTAAAAAGGTGTACAATAATTATAATGTGAATAAATTAGAGGTTTTCAGCAATCCCACTGCTGCTGTTGGGAAAAAGTTGGATCACAAACCATTGCCTCAGCATATCTTGCTACCCACAGCAAATGTTGTCTAAATACGACATATTCTTATTATAAATCAATCAAAGTATACGACAGCCACTAGTTCCTAAGTTCTTATAACATTATAGCTATTCCGGTGGGTATTCCTAGTTCTGTCACTTTAGGAGAACGTTAATGCAAGATTTTTTTTCTAACATATTGTTATGTATGTTTGAAATGTAAATGTCGAGAATTTTCAACTTTTCAGTTGGTAAGGTTTTTGAAACGCTACCTAGCAACGATCGCTTTTTAAGTAGAACTCGCCTGTTGTGTTCTATATTTTTCTTGTCATCCTGGATTTTAGTGTTCGATAATGCATGTATTCTTTAGTTTTTGTGTAGTGTTCCATCTTACCTGCCCCTGGGCGGGAATCGCGGGCCGTAGTGCGGCAGATGGCGGTCCGGCGTCTCGCGACCGGGGCTCACGCGACTAAACACATGGCAACGTCAGTACACCGTCGCTGTCTACCTTATCTGTGCCCCGTCGATGTGCTTCGTTTGTACTTTACTATTTACTACCTACATTTTATTATAAAACCAATTAAGGGCGCGTGTGAGCTAGCTTTGAAAAAAATCCTGGATTTTTTCCAAACACCCGTTTAGTTTACTAAATTCCGCTCTTTCATTCGAAAAAAAAAGAAGTTTTTTTTTCTTCTACATTTCCTCATTCGTTAAGGTGACACATCAATTTGAAGTGAATAAAATAGACTTCATAATGATAGTAGCAGTATTATGTCACGTTAGCGAGTAACAATGTTATTTCACTCGAGTATCGATTTTACAAAGACACACTTGCAGCTTGCACAAATAGTACAGCTTGAAATCAAAGCAAATCTGGATGTTATTACAAATTTTTCTCATTCAAATAAATTTTAGTTTGTTATGTCAAGCTGTTTTAATCTGAAAATCTTTGTAAAGCACAACGAAGCATCATCGACGAGAGAACTTTAAGGTAACACTAAGTTGGTGCGTGTTAGGTTGGCAACACTGTTGGTTAGTCGTGAGTTGTATGTTGGCAGTCGTGACTAGCAGTTGTTAGTTTGTTGTTAGATTTTGTGATGTGTTTTTCTCCATAACCGCATGTGAATGTTAAGTTTTTATGCGAAAACTATCTACTAGAATAATATAGGTAGGTTTGAAAGAAGACGTTTGCGATACGACACGAAGTTATAATATAATTATTTTTTGTGCTTTTATTATCAATTTATTTTTGAGCAACTGAACCGTTGCTTGAACCGTAATTTAATTTAATTTATAAATATGTTTAAAGTTCAAAAGCGTGTGTTAGTTTTTTTTCACAGTTGTTTTTAAGTATAATTAAATTGCAATAAGCCCAAAGCACAAAAACAAAACGACAAATATTAAAGAAGAAAGCTCCACAGCAAAAATGTTCATGCAAAAAGCATAGAGACGATTGTAAAATGAAAGTAAAGTAGGCATCAAAAATACTTCAGCTTTATTATTATGAAGTTTAAAACAATAAATATCCAGTAATAAGTAGTAAAATATAAATGTATAAAAGTATAAAATTTAATGTCGAATTCGAAGTATGAAGATGAAGGCTGGTGATAAATACATACTTTATTTTATAACTGTACAATGTATAGATTAGGAGATTATAATTTTAAATTATATCAAACATATTTTAATTGTTAAAAAGCGATAGTTACGTCTAAAATATCAAACAGAACTAAATATGTATAGGTAAATAGATTTTTTTTTCAGATAGTTGCGATGCCATGTTATTTATTTCAACATAGAACTATCATGCCAGAAAGTAATAAAATTAAAGAAAGTAAATGGAAAAACAAAAAGCCGTTCAAAAACAAAATACAAACTAAATAAAAAAAAAAACTACAAATTATAAAAAGAATCAAACCTTCCTCTCCTACTTCGACTGTGAATCCTGGACCTGCCCCGACGAAGCGTGAGATGAGACAGAAAGCGACATTTATGGGTGTTAAAGCAAGACGACGTTAGGTTGCGTGACTTCGACGTCAGAAAACAAGAAAAAGTAGTTTTCTGTCATCGAAATAATGACATTTAAAAGCTCATGAATGTTATTTACACATTACACAACGACACATCACATTTTAACAACATGATAGAATCAAAATTAGAGAATATAATCAGTAAAGTAAATTGCAAAATAAAAAAAAGGAAGTTTAAATTGAAAATGATTTAAAAGGATGACTGAACTTTCTCTTGCTATATGTTTTGTCCACGTATTCCAATTGACAACCTTTTCATAAGGATTCATGGAAAAATGCTTCAGTTTTCCATGAGATAAATGTAAATCTATCCCCAGCAAGAAAAAGTTTATTCACCCAAATCCAAATTTAAAAAAGTTAAATTTAAGTTTAAGTAACAAAAAAAACTGAACACACCTGTAACGCCTAGAGCCATAATAATCGGGCGACACCGATCTCTCCCTGTTAAGATCGTGCTGGGAACCCCGACTGTATTTTACAGTGGCAACACAGTTTTTGAAGCGGTCACACCATGCAATGACGTCACAAGATGGCGGTGCCCGTGCGTGATCGTGAAAGAGACGAAACGTACAAATGAAATAATGGAACATAATTGAACGGACAAGACAAAACAGTTTCTTTTTATGTATACAAACCCAGGCGTTCCCTTGGTGGCTGATTTGGCCGAGACCTTGCGTGGTGTCGTATCCCTTCCTTGACTTTGACTCTTAACCTGCAATAAAATACAGATACAAAATGAAACGAATTGTGCAATCTGTCAGATTTGTGGCGGAAAGAGGGAGTGACGTAATTAGTGATGTAATTCGAACCTCACGCCACGACACAGATTTGATTGATGTATTAGAAATAAGTTGGTTCGAATATATGATTTAATACAGAGGCCAATGTGTTTATTTTATTAAAAATAATTATTTAAGTTTAGAATCGCAAGCGATCTCGTACTGCCATCGTACCTCAATTAAAGTGCTCATAAAGCTTCCCTCCTTACAGTACCGTAAATTTGTTTGAAAAAAAAAAATGTGGGTAGCCATGGGGTGCTGCCAGAAAGAGAACTATGTATGTACTACGAATAAGTCCAAAAATGGATTAAACTAGACTAGACTTAAACGCGAGTTGGAAGTCTTGAGTGGTGTTTATGTACTGACCTGGTAGGCTTTGCAGACGCGGTCGACCTCCGTCTGCCGTTTCTGCGTGTGCTCCATGAGCTCCTTGTGATCCTCGATGAGACCTTCCAGCAGCTCGATGGATTCAGGCAGCGGTTCCGCCTCCAATGCTGTAGGAAGATATAGTACGTTACTAAAGAAGACAAGAAGTTATAAATAAATATGAAACTCCGGAAAAACTCCAAAAAGTCAAAGTTATGTATATAAAAGCCGTCACTTGTCATGATTGCTATGTGTCGCTACAGTTAAAATTAAAACCTCTGATTTAATTCACATATAATATAAGTAAAAAAACTCTTCATTGTACAGAAAAATACATATTATAGATTGCAAATAAAAAGTACAAGGTACAAAAGACATCCCAAAAGGGATCACTTCTGGCATATTTTTTAAGTTTCAAGTTTACGAGGTACTATAGTGACAGGTACCTGGCCTGTCGCGTTAAATATACCTTAACCAACTTCCACGTAAGAAATCGAGAGGTGTAATTCTCACAAGAGATATTTATTTTGTATTGTATGGCACTGTAAGGTAAACAACTCACAGAGCAGCGTGTTCTCGAGCCCCACGAGCCACTGGATGAGCTCCTCGAGCACCGAGTCCAGGTCCTTGAGGCTCTGCATGTGCGCCTCGAGCTTGCCGCCGCGCTGCATCGCCCATTGCCATACCTGGGGACATCATCAGACCGTCATCTCAGTGGACAAGCTTCTCCTACTTTATGTGACCCTGGTACAAATATCTGGGAACTCTGTCAATATAAATAGCATTGTGTCGGCGGGCACGTAAGTTGGCATTAAAAAAATGTAATAAGTTTAATAATAAAAACTTAAATAAATAATAGTACATTTCGATACAAGTGCGGAAAGTTTGTCATTATTAACGAGTACCGAGATATCTTACCACGAGCCGCAGGCGAGTGGTAAGTCTCGGTACGAGTAATGAATGATAATTCCGCACTAGTATCGAACGACTTTTTTTAATACAGTTGCGAAAAAAAGACAAGTTTAGTAAATTAATAATA